>JAQQAC010017683.1:9669198-9692298 GCA_029783875.1 Phataginus tricuspis | reverse complement strand
GGCGGCGACAGCTGCTGCTGCTCAGCCTGATTGTCCGGCTCCCGACAAGATTTTATCATAAGATAGATTTAGAAAAAAAGGCATTCAATTTATGTAATAGTTCCCATATGAGTACAATATAGTTTCAATGTTGACTAAAATATGAAACATAATTGAGTTATTGAAGGCAGCAGCAGATAAACAAACAAAATTATCTAGGCAACAGAAAAGTAAATTCATTATTTTTATTGTTTTAGGTACTACTATTCCTGTTTTAATTGTTTCTATGGAACATCTCAGTGTTTTAATCACTAATCTAATTAACTTGTTTACTTTCTCACTCACTTGCTTAAAATTAACTTCCAGTGAAAAGTTACTACTATCCTAAAAAATTTTTTTATGGTAGGAAACAGTTTTACAGGGTCCCATGCCAGCAGTGCCATTTGGCAGTCTATGTGTTTCCTTGTTTATTAAACTTTTCATTTTGAGATAATTGTAGATTCCCATGCATTGTATGTCCATATGCTTTGACCCAATCATATTTTTTTGTATAATTTTTACTTTTTTTCCAAGTATCACCTAGTTTTGCAAAAATTATCTGTTGCTACTCTGTGGATAATGTGAAGGGCCATGTAGAAAGGCTTGATTTGAAGTTGTCTGAAATCCTGTGACACCAATTTTGTTAAGCATCAACTATGACAATGGCCATGATTAAGATAAGGTATTATTAGAAACACTATCTTTGTCTATGAGTAGTCTGTTTCTCACCCGTGAAATTTTTATTTTAAAATATGAATTGATAGCAAAATGTATTGCATTTAAAAAAATTAAATAAGCATCAAATTAGCAACTTTTGTGTGTGCTATTAATGGAGTGAGCTTTTGCTATTAATTTTGACACCAGATAGGTGTAATTAAGTTCTAATGCCATATTGACTCAATAAATAAGCCTTTTATAAAGTTTGTAAGTGAATTTATTGACAGTTTCTGTAAATTTAAAATTGATTAAATTAAAAATCACTCATACTTTAAGCCACTTATAAATACACCTTATGTCATATATGCTCTTTTTGTTTGTTAATGAAAGTGAATACAAGGGAAATATTAATAATTATTGAATAGTAGTTGCACCTGTATTTTTGTGGAGTCAGTTCAAACCAGGATAGCCTTTTTTCCCTTTAGTTTCATTTATTAGTATTCCATCTGGGCCTTTTTGTCTGAAGAATTTCTATGGTAGAAGCCATTTGTCTGGGAATAATGAAAGTCATATCTTTGTGGAAGAATTTGAAGGTATTATGGATATGGCTTCTTCCGTATATGCTATAAGAAACGTACATTACTGCTACTGTAATGGCAATATGGACCATCAGTGGGGCTGACTGCCTGTTTGCCTAGAAGGGAGGAAGTGGAAAGTTGCTGGGTGGTGGGACAGGGTTAGACAAAATTGAAGTATGATTTCATTTTAAAGTTCTTTGAACATTCTTCAGAAGAGCTTCACAATAAAATTAAAAATCTATAAAGTTGTGTTAAAAAGACCATGACTGATACAAACTTGGACCTCAGGGAAGTTTTTTTTTAAGCTGACACCCTCAAGTTGCAAAAATCAGGCCTCACCAATATCATATATATACAAGTGACTGTGAATGAGAATTAAAATTAAGCCAGAATTTAGTTTAATTTTCTTGCCCTTGAGCAGACTTCAAGACAGTTCCATTTTGCTTTTACTATACAAAAGTAAAAAAAAAATTAGTACTACTATTTACAGAGCTAGACCTTTCTTATGGAGTACATGAAGAAAAACATGCCTTAAATATTGATTTATCAGCTTTTTCCATCTCTCTACATTAAAAAAGTATTTCTCTGTGAAAAAAGTATACCATGGCCAAATGAGTGGGAAATTTGTTGGTGAGTCACAATTAAATGGGTTTTTAACTGTTTTTAATATACTAATATGTATTATGATAAACAGTGTAGCATATTGTTTTTCCTAAATTAACTTGACCATGGGAACTAAACTGGTATTCCTGTGAACATAGCTGGAATTAGCACTGATCTAAATGTGTGGTGTTCCAGAAGCTCTGTCACAACTATTATTGCAAACATTTGTTTTTGATGAAATTAATACAAAATTTAAATATGGGCTTTTGGTTTTTTTTTATATTTGATTTTCGGGTGTTGCTTTGATATAATTTCTTATTTTTCCCTAAACTGCCAGTTCAAATACGTGAGCATAAATAGAGCATAAAAATAAACTAATTTGGAAAACATTAATATTCTTGGAAACTTTAACAAACTCATTTCTGAAAGAAATCAACTTCATAGGCACAAATCATCAGTTCACATTGAATGTTTATTATTCTTTTTGTTGCTTACAAGTTGTTATTGTTGCTTTTGTTCCACTGGTCTGTTACTTCCTTTTTTGTGAGGTGCCATTTGGAAGCTTTGTTAATGCAGGGCACAACAAAAGATTTATAGAGCACAATGAAAGGTTTTGAACTCTAGTGTATATTGACTGGCCTACAGCAAAGCAGTGGAACTACTTTGTTGTATTTTTCCAAAGGTTACAGAATGAATAGAAATCTGAAGAAATATATTTTTATATGTTCTCTTTAGAAGCACCATATAATTTCCCTAATACTTATTTTTATTAGAAACTGTGTAAACTTTGTTTTTTTTGTTATAATGACAGAATTTGTAAGACCCTCGGTAATAGAGATTTGCACAGTAGTACTGTACATACACACTTACTAAATTTCTATTTTCTGTTGCATTGTGTTTCAGTAGACTGAAATGTCATTAGGAAATCCAAATTCGTGGAATTTCAATCACAAATTTCTGTGTGATCATTCTTAGGCAAAATAAACACAGCTAGTTAAAAACAATGTAGCAAGTGTTTAGAATTACTGCATCTCTTGTTCTAAGAAATCCCAAAGTGTGTGATGAAGTACCATATTAGCATGTGATTAATTTAATTGTATATAATCATAAAAATAACATGTAAGCATAGAAATAAATATTTAAGCAGTATAGGAAAGTTAAAAATGAAAAGGTGACATCTTTCTGTACCCGCATTTCATTTCTATCCTTGATGTTAATCCTTATTGAGTACTTGTTTTCATTCTGCTGGTGGAGTCCTCCATAATAAATCTAAGGACTTGTTGCTTTTTTATTAAGATTGACAACCGATATGTACAAATTCAGGATTGTCTAATGTACAATTTCTCATGTTAATAGTCATAATGTGAGTTTCTTATAAAGGGTATATGTTTAGAAATCAGAGTTAAATTTTGAAGTTAATGTAGAATATTTTAATTAATGGAGAATTTTTTTTAAACTTTAATTACTTTTCCATGATGTTTTCCCTGTGGTTTCTAAGTGTTCCATCAGTGGAGGTCATTCTTTTTATTAATCACTTTCTGTTTTTCAAGATAATTTTCCTTGGGAATTTCGAAGAACCTAAGTAGAATAGATCCATTTAAAATGTAACTAAAAATTTTCTCTTTAAAATTTCTCCCTGTTTTAGTTTGTGTATAAAAAGTGAAGTGAAAGCAACCATTATAATGATATCATTCTTTTCAGATAGTTAAATATGGATTGCTATGGCTATTCTGTGCAAAGTAGTAAAATAAAAAAATGACTTTTTATTCTGAACTATGATGCTGTGATATTTCTTTAGGCAGTGATTTTGTTTGGTTTTGGTTTTTTTGTTTGTTTTGCCATTTTTTTATTAAGGTATTATTGATATACACTCTTATGAAGGTTTCACATGAAAAAAAAATGTGATTACCACATTTACCCATATTATCAAGTCCCCACTCATACCTCAATTCAGTCACTGTCCATCAGTGTAGTAAGATGACACAGATTCACTGTTTGCCTTCTCTGTGCTACACTGTTTCCTCCGTGGTTCCCCACACCATGTGTACTAAACATAATACCCCACAATCCCCTTCTCCCACCCTCCCCACTCACCCTCCCACACCCCTCCCCTTTGGTAACCACTAGTTCCTTCTTGGAGTCTCTGAATCTGCTACTATTTTGTTCCTTCAGTTTTGCTTCGTTGTTATACTCCACAAATGACAGAAATCATTTGGCACTTGTCTTTCTCCACCTGGCTTATTTCACTGAGCATAATATCCTCCAGCTCCATCCATGTTGTTGCAAATGGCAGGATTTGTTTCCTTCTTATGGCTGAATAGTATTCCATTGTGTATATGTACCACATCTTCTTTATCCATTCATCTACTGATGGACACTTAGGTTGCTTCCATATCTTGGCTATTGTAAAAAGTGCTGCAATAAACATAGGGGTGCATATGTCTTTTTGAATCTGAGAAGTATTCTTTGGGTAAATTCCAAGGAGTGGGATTCCTAGGTCAAATGGTATTTGTATTTTTAGTTTTTTGAGGAACCTCCATACTGCTTTCCACCATGGCTGAACTAACTTACATTCCCTAGGCAGTGATTGTAATAGTTTTATGCCAACAGTGGACACCTGGTGGCCTCACTCAGGTCAAAGCCTTAAAAACTCCATTGTGCTACCTCAGGAAAGACAAAAAAGCCTACCTAAAAGAAATCTGTGAAAGAAACAATCATTAAAATATAGCATAAAATGAAAATCTGCATATGTGTCTCCACATATCTTGCACAATGAGGGAGATAAAGGATTTTTTCCAAGTAATAATCCATGTACTGACACAAAGCAATAATAAAGATGCTAAATTTTAGAACAAATGCTTTTAAATTCAGATGGAGTTTATCTGAAGAAGAATATATGCCATTTCTCTCTAGCAGTTAGTCATCATTGCCACTTAGAAATAATACTTTCTAAATAGTTTTTCTTCTTCAGTATTCTCAATGACATTTTGCTAGGTACCTCAAATGGCAAATTGACTATTTGGTTAGATAACCAGTAAACATCTGGTATGTAACTTATTTTGAAGAACACTGAATAAGATAAAGCACATGATTTATTCATACACAAAGCAGCAGGTAAAATGTCAAAACAGGTGATTTTCTTTTTTTGAAGTAATGTCTTAAACATTTTTAACGTTTTATTGGGAATTAATTGGCAAGCTTGACACCCAGACATAAATATTTAAGTCAAATCATTATCTGTTGTGTTTCTGAGAAGTCATATGTTTTGGAGCATTTTATTTTAAAGCTCCCAAATAATATTTAATTATCTTTCATATTAAGAGAACGTCTTAATTACTAGAGTGATGTCCTTAACTTTAAAAAGTTCATGTATGCTGCTTATATTAGACAAATGCATAGTTAATAGATTTTTTCAGTGAGCTTTCTCATATTGTTAATTTCATTCTCCATTGTAATTGTTATTAAATAAACCTGCCACACATTCAAAGTTTCGAATATGTAGCAAGACCCTTTTGATTGTGAACAGTTTTGTCCTTTACTGGAAGACCCTAAGTAGTGTATTATTAAGACTATTACAGATGTTATTTATAAGTTTCTGTTTAATTTGTAAACCATTATCTCCTGGAAACAAATTGGTGAACAGTTTCTGAAGCAAGTCTTCTAATGCCCATTTAACTCATGGTATCCTTGAACTGTGTTATGGGCCTGCTATATTCGGAGGGAACGCATGCAAGTAAGCCTCCAGCTACAATGGAGGACGACAAGAGTGAAGAGAGGAGAAAAATGCTTCTACTGTTTGAACCCCGCAATCACCCCTCAGTCTTGCTGTATCATGATGTGAACAAATTCAGCCTATCCCTGGCCTATCAAAAGGGCCAGTTAAGGATTGGATTTGGTTTTCCACACTGGATAGATATAGTTAAACCTTCCCAAAAGTGAAAAGGATGTAATAGTTAATACACCCAGATTCTAACTTCATAAAGTCAAACCAGCATTAATTCCTTCAAATTAATTATCTTGAAGACATATTCTAACAAGTGGTTTTTAAACTTAAATAAGGTCTAATAAAGTTTTTAACTAATTCTAAAAACAAGAAAACACCATTGTTATAAGAACAACCTGAGCTGTCACTGAACCTATTCAACATAAGTGATTCTGAGGATACTAATCTTGTTTAAACCTTTAAATTTCATTTTTCTTTTGGACTTGCCTTCAGAGTTTGAGACATGTTCTCAAATAAAATTGGTGGGGGCAAATTCATTATCCTTTCTAGGGTGGATTTGATTCCTAGAATCCATGAATTTATTTTCTATCAAGTTCTTAAGGCAATTCCAAAATTGGAATTTCAAAAGATACGAATGAAAATACATCATTCAGTGTGCTTTGCTGGCTGATACCTTACATGACAATATTTATTTGCTTGCATAACTTCTGAAATTCTTTCTAAGGTTTTAGTTACATTATTTTACAATCATTTCTTATAAGTTACACAGATTGTATTTATTCCTCTGAATCAACTGTATCAACAATTGCATCAACTAGTAAATCATCCACAAGAGTTTGAAAATGCCTAACAGTCTGGGGCTATTTAGTATGTGGGCAGGTAGTCCTCTATCAATAACTTCTCTTAAGAGAATACTCCCATCACTTGTGTCCACAGAGATAATTATAAGACTTTGAGGAAAACTTAATTATGTTCAGTATGCAGCAAACTTCTGGCAGTCCTGAATTTCACATTCCCTTTTTCAAGGATTTGTGTGTTGTGTCAAAGTTCCACAACAGTTACAATTTTGCTAAACAAATTTGAATCATAAATTGTAGGCTTCTGTGTAACTGCAAGTCTAGCCTGCAGTTGCTTAATAAGTGAGACAATTTAGGGATTCATTAATTAATTCAAGGAATATTTACTGAGCACCTACCATGAGTTAGACACTGCTAGGTGAAAGGGATACAGCAGTGAACTAAGTCAAAGCCCCTGCTCTTACGAAGTTTATTTTCTAGTGTGAGGCACTATAATTTAATAGATAAATAAATGAATAAATAAAATACTTAAAAGATTGTGGTAAATGGCAGGGAAGGAAATAAATGGGCTGCTATAATTGAGAAAAAGGGGTGCTACTTAACAAGAGATTGAAAATTGTGAATAAAGTGCAAATTTCCCATTGTGAAAATGTGAGAGTTGAAAGACTAAAATGAGCTAGCTACCTTTCTAGAAGATTTGGGCAAAGTATTCTTGGCAGAGGTACTAGAAGACTCAAAGGCTCTGAGAGAAGGAACTTGACACTTTCTTGGGCTAGAAAGAAGGGCAGGGTAGTTGGATCATAGTGAGGTGGATGAAAGCAGCAGGCCAGCGCTGATCAGGGGACTGGATTGCTATTAAGGTGGTGTTTTAAGATTTTCTTCATGTACAGGGGGCAACCAGCTCAGAGCTTAGGACAGGGAGGGAACTTGATCAGACTTATATTTTCATACCACTTTGGCTTCTGTGTAAAAAATGAATGGGAGAGGCTCAGAAAGGAAACAAGAAGCCCAGTTACAGAGGCGGTTCGGTGAGGTCAGGCAAGAGATGATAATGGTGCTTGACTCAGTGTGGTAACAGTGGAGGGGAAGAGAAGACAGATTCGGGACCTATTTGCAGTGTAGCCTATCATGGGCACTCAGCAGCCTCTTTCTCTGTTTATCTCTATGGAGGAAATGACAGCTTCTAGTAGTGTTCCTAGATTTGGCCATTCCACAATTTATAACATCAATAAAATAAAAGTTTATACTTTTTAAATTTTAATAAAAAAACAATGATTTAAGAGGTTTTAAAGGATAAACTTT
Organism: Phataginus tricuspis; assembly: GCA_029783875.1. Lineage (NCBI taxonomy): Eukaryota > Metazoa > Chordata > Mammalia > Pholidota > Manidae > Phataginus > Phataginus tricuspis. The sequence goes on along the minus strand of JAQQAC010017683.1, from coordinate 9,684,619 downwards.
CCTTACCTGATCTGTGAGCATATTTCAGCCCACATGTGGAAACCAGACCATTTCTAGACAGGTTATTTTTTTTGCAGAGTGATCAGTCTGGATTAAAAAAAAATAAGTACAATAATTCAGTGATTAAGTATTTAAATTCTCATGTCAGATAAGCAGATTAAACTCCTTTTTAAGATTAATCAGTTTAGATGTATGTAGATTATGATTTTAGAATATATCTAGGATTTGATCCCAGTTATCATAAGTAATATCTAAGAGGTTGCATTGTTTGCAGTTAACTTAAGGGTATTTGACACTTGTATGCTGTTTTTGCCCTCCTTCCAAATGGACTGATATTTCATTTGAATCTGAGTTGGTTTGCATTTTTTATTTGACCAAAGAAGATAGTCCTGCCCATTTTCTGAAAGACATCTACCTCCTAATAGCCCCTTTCGCTATGGTAGACACAGTAAACATATACATAATATGCTCATAATTGTTTCAGTGATAAACACTGTACCAATCAAAAAGATATTTGTACTCAGAATTTACATTTAAAATGTTCTGTTCTATGATGAGCTGAAAATAAGAAATAGAGGCATTTATTGGTTTCTGCCAGGTATTGTTGAATTATATGGAGTATTTAATCACTTGAAGTATATGTTATTCTGTATCTTTTTTTTACAGATGAGTTTTTCTTAAGCATGATCTAAATATTTAAGTAACCCACAGTTGCACAGTTGATAAATAATAGGATTATGGTTTGAACTTATTTCTACATGCCTGAGTATATGCCTTCTACAGCCCCATCAAAAGAAAGAGAATAAAAGAGGACAGTGTATATAGAATGGAATATGGCATTGAAATATTCTTTTATTTCTCTGTATGCTCTCCTTAACCTGGTGTACTTTGAGCTCAAATTAGAGCTGTTTTTAGTGGTACAGGAAAAAGCCAGTGCTTGAAAATACCAAGCCTTGTTATTGACTCTCTGTGGTTATTGGCTTAGCATGGAGTGGGTGGCTTCCTTCCCATTCCCATTTAAATTTTAGGTTAGGTCAGTGTGCATCAGCAGACAATGATGATTTAAAGGGGACTTAACTGTTTTTTCTTTGAAATTGGCACTCTAGTGTTATTTTTATGCTTAGTGTAAGTAATTACTATGTAGCAATAATGAAATCATTTTCAGGATATTCTATAAGTAGCTGAAAAGTTTTAAGGTGTTGTATATTTAGCATAAAAATAAAGAATGCAAACAACCATGAAGTTAGGATTATTCTCGGCACACTAGGTGAATAAAGTATACAAACTGATGTTTATTCCCTGGGGTGTGGTGTGTTGACAGGGAGACCAATCCTAAAAGAGTAAGATTCTACTAATACTCCAGAAAGAATGAATTGTAACTGTACATCAGTAATACTTTATTGATTTCAGGATGACATAGCAATAAATACTTTTAAAGGTATCAGTGCTAAATTTATTAATGACAAAAATTAATACAATTTTATTAAAAGGAAACATTAAATAAACTTCAGAAATAGGCAAGTAACACATTATTAGAAATAAAAACAGCTAGGAAACTGATTAAATTATATAAGTTTATACCAGGAATAATTATTCTACTTGTTTCTAGTGTCCAGATAATTAATATATTGAAATGAAAAATTTTTTCTTCAACATACATTTTATTTTTACCGTTTAGAAAGAATTTTACTTTCGAAAGTAATTTTCATGTTGCTGTTTTGATTTTCTTATTGTAACATACAGGAAAATGCACCCTTTTGTAGCTACCACTACATTCACATAAACAAGAGTTCCAGCAACCCCTGATTCCCCTGTACCCCTGTAGACCAGTCTTCAGCCACCCCACAGGACCTGTATAATTTTTATAAGTTTCATTATTTCTTTTTTCCTGCTTACTTTGGACTTAGTTTTCACTTCTTTTTTTTTTTCATTTCTTAAGGTGGAAGCTTAGGTAAGGAATTTCAAACTTTCTTTCCTAATATAGGCACTTAAAGCTTTAAATTCTGCACTAAGAACTTCCTTACTGCGTCCTGTTAGTTTTGATATGTTGTATTGTTTTCATTTGGTCAAAAATATTTTCTGGTTTTCTTTGTGATTTCTTTTACTCGTGGGTTATTTAGAAGTGTGTTGTTTAATTTCCAAATGTGGAAGATTTCCCAGAGTTTTTTCTGTTGTTGATTTCTAATTTAATTCTGTTTTGTTCAGAGAACATACTTTGTATGATTTCACTCATTTTATGAGACTATTTTATGATCTAGTATGTGGCATACTGAAGGACATACCACGTACACTTGAAAAGAGTATGTATTGTGCTGTAGTGTTCTGCAAATGTCACATTAGGTCAGTGTGGTTGATAGTATAAGTCTTCTGTTTCCTTGATTATTTTTTATCTGGGTGTTCTAACAGTTACTGAGAGTGATGCATTAAATCTTCATCTATCTGTGTATCTATAATAAACTGTCTACTTTTTGTTTCTATTATGTCACTTGACATGTAATTTTGGCTGTTTTTAGGGGGTGTATATAGTTATAATTATTATAACTCCCTGAAGCATTGATCATTTTACTTTCATGAAGTGCTCCTATTTGTTTCTTATACTATTTCTTGTCTTAATGTCCATTTTTTCTGAAATGAATACAGCCACTCTATCTATCTTCTGGCTATTATTTGCATGGTATATATTTTTTCGATCCTTTCACTTTCAGCCTATTTGTACAGTTGAATTTAAAGATTGATTCTTATAGTCAGCATATTGTTTTTTATGCATTGACATTTTCCTACATTATTAGATTTTGTCATTTTTTGTTAACATTTAATGTAATTGTGGATATCATTGTATTTACATCAGCCATTTTTCCATTCGTATTCTATATAAGTCATCTTTTGTGTTCTTTGTGCCTCCTTTATTGCCTTATGTTAATAAATATTTCTTTGTTTTTTGTTTAATTGAGGTATAATTGACATAAAACATTAGTTTAGGTGTGCAACATAATTTGATATATTATATATTGCAAAATGATCATGATAATTCTAGACATCCATCAGCAAAATTACAAAATTTTTTTTCTTGTGAACTTTGAAGATTTACTCTTACCAACTTTCAAGTATTCAAAGAGTATTTGCATAATCATCATGCTGTACATTACATCCCCATGACTTATTTATTTTATACCTGGATATTTGTACCTTTTGACTCTTTTCACCCATTTCACCCACCCCCACTTCCTCTCCTAACCCTGGCTGCCACTAATCTGTTCTCTGTATCTGTGAGCTTGTTCTTTCATTTTTGCTTTGTTTTTGTTTTTGGATTTCACATATAAGTGAAATCATAGAGTATTTGTCTTCCTCTGACTTATTTCACTTACATAATGCTTTCAAGGGCCATTCAAGTGGTTGCAAATGGTAGGATTTTCTCTTTTTTTGGCTGAGTAATATTCCATTGTATATATACTATAACTTCTTTTTTTGTAGCTTTTTTTTATTTTTTATTTTTTTAATTTTTTAATTTTGGTATCATTAATCTACAATTACATGTGCAACATTATGGTTACTAAACTCCCACTTCATCAACTCCCCCCCACCAATCCCATTACAGTCACTGTCCATCAGCGTAGTGAGATGCTACAGAATCACTGCTTGTCTTCTCTGAGTTGTACAGCCCTCCCCGTGCCCCCCCAAAATTACATCTGCTAATTGTAATGCCCCTTTTCCCCCTTGTCCCTCCCTTCCCACCAATCCTCCCCAGTCCCTTTCCCTTTGGTAACTGTTAGTCCATTCTTGGGTTCTGTGAGTCTGCTGCTGTTTTGTTCTTTCAGTTTTTTTCTTTGCTCTTACGCTCCACATATGAGTGAAATCATTTGATACTTGTCTTTTTCCACTTGGGTTATTTCACTGAGCATAATACCCTCTAGTTCCATCCATGTTGTTGCAAATGGTACGGTTTGCTTTCTTCTTTTGGCTGAATAATATTCCACTGTGTATATGTACTACATCTTCTTTATCCATTCATCTACTGATGGAGACTTAGGTTGTTTCCATTTCTTGGCTATTGTAAATACTGGTGTGATAAACATAGGGGTGCATCTGTCTTTTTGAAACTGGGCTGCTGCATTCTTATGGTAAATTCCTAGGAGTGGGATTCCTGGGTCAAATGGTATTTCTATTTTGAGTTTTTTGAGGAACCTCCATACTGCTTTCCACAATGGTTGAACTAATTTACATTCCCACCAGCACTGTAGGAGGGTTTCCCCTTTTTCCACATCCTCGCCAACATTTGTTGTTGTTTGTGTTTTGGATGTTGGCCATCCTTACTGGTGTGAGGTGATATCTCATTGTGGTTTTAATTTGCATTTCTCTGATGATTAGCAATGTGGAGCATCTTCTCATGGGCCTGTTGACCATCTGAATTTCTTCTTTGGAGAAGTGTCTATTCATATCCTCTACCCATTTTTTAATTGGCTTATTTGCTTTTTTTTGTTGAGGTGTGTGAGTTTTTATATATTTTGGATGTTAACCCCTTATCGGATATGTCATTTATGAATATATTCTCCCATACTGTAGGATGTCTTTTTGTTCTACTGGTGGTGTCCTCGGCTGTACAGAAGCTTTTCAGCTTGATATAGTCCCACTTGTTCATTTTTGCTTTTGTTTCCCTTGCCCGGGGAGATATGTTCATGAAGAAGTTGCTCATGTTTATGTCCAAGAGATTTTTGCCTATGTTTTTTTCTAAGAGTTTTATGGTTTCATGACTTACATTCAGGTCTTTGATCCATTTTGAGTTTACTTTTGTGTGTGGGGTTAGACAGTAATCCAGTTTCATTCTCTTACATGTAGCTGTCCATTTTTGCCAACACGAGCTGTTGAAGAGGCTGTCATTTCCCCACTGTATATCCATGGCTCCTTTACCATATATTAATTGACCGTATATGTTTGGGTTAATGTCTGGACTTTCTATTTTGTTCCACTGGTCTGTGGGTCTCTTTTTGTGCCAATACCAAATTGTCTTCATTACTGTAGCTTTGTAGTAGAGCTTGAAGTCAGGGAGCGTAATTCCCAATTTTATTCTTCCTTCTCAGGATTGCTTTGGCTATTCGGGGTCTTTTATGGTTCCATATGAATTTTAGAACTATTTGTTCCAGTTCATTGAAGAATGCTATTGGTATTTTGATAGGGATTGCATTGAATCTGTAGATAGCTTTAGGTAGTATAGCCATTTTGACAATATTTATTCTTCCTAGCCAAGAGCATGGGATGAATTTCCATTTGTTAGTGCCCTCTTTAATTTCTCTTAGGACTGTCTTGTAGTTTTCAGGGTATAGATCTTTTACTTCCTTTGTTAGGTTTATTCCTAGGTATTTTATTCTTTTTGATGCAATGGTGAATGGAATTGTTTTCCTAATTTCTCTTTCTGTTAGTTCATTGTTAGTGTATAGGAAAGCAACAGATTTCTATGTGTTAATTTTGTATCCTGCAACTTTGCTGAATTCAGGTATTAGTTCTAGTAGTTTTGGAGTGGAGTCTTTAGGGATTTTATGTGTAATATCATGTCACTTGCAAACAGTGACAATTTGACATCTTCGTTACCAATCTGGATGCCTTTTATTTCTTTATTTTGTCTGATTGCCATGGCTAGGAACTCCAGTACTATGTTGAAAAGCAGTAGGGAGAGTGGGCATCCCCATATTGTTCCCGATCTTAGATGAAAAGCTTACAGCTTCTCGCTGTTAAATATGATGTTGGCTGTCCGTTTGTCATATATGGCCTTTATTATGTTGAGGTACTTGCCCTCTATATCCATTTTGTTGAGAGTTTTAATCATGAATGGATGTTGAATTCTGTCAAATGCTTTTTCAGCATCTATGGAGATGATCATGTGGGTTTTGTTCTTCTTTTTGTTGATGTGGTGGATGATGTTGATGGATTTTCGAGTGTTGTACCATCCTTGCATCCCTGGGATGAATCCCACTTGATCATGGTGTATGATCCTCTTGATGTATTTTTGAATTTGGTTTGCTAATATTTTTTAGAGTATTTTTGCATCTATGTTCATCAGGGATATTGGTCTGTAATTTTCTTTATTGATGGGGTCTTTGCCCGGTTTTGGTATTAGAGTGATGCTGGCTTCATAGAATGAGTTTGGAAGTATTCTCTCCTGTTCTATTTTTTGGAAAATTTTAAGAAGAATGGGTATTATTTCTTCTCTATATGTCTGGTAAAATTCACTGGTGAATCCATCTGGTCCGGGGGTTTTGTTCTTGGGTAGGTTTCTGATTACTGATTCAGTTTCATTGATGGTAATTGGTCTGTTTAGGTTTTCTCTTTTTTGCTGGTCAGTCTTGGAATGTTGTATTTTTCTAAGAACTTGTCCATTTATTCTAGGGTTTCCAGCTTGTTAGCGTATAGATTTTCATAGTATTCTCTAATAATTTTTTGTATTTCCATGGGGTCCGTCGTGATTTTTCCTTTCTCATTTCTGATTCTTTTTATGTGTGTAGATTCTCTTTTTCTCTTAATAAGTCTGTCTAGGGGTTTATGTATTTTGTTTATTTTTTCAAAGAACCAGCTCTTGGTTTCATTGATTTTTTTCTATTGTTTTATTCTTCTCAATTTTATTTATTTCTTCTCTGATCTTGATTATGTCCCTCCTTCTGGTGACTTTGGGCCTCATTTGTTCTTCTTTTTCCAATTTCAATAATTGTGACTTTAGACTATTTATTTGGAAATGTTCTTCCTTCTTTAAATAGGCCTGGATTGCAATATACTTTCCTCTTAGTACTGCCTTTGCTGCGTCCCACAGAAGTTGTGGATTTGTGTTATTGTTGTCATTTGTCTCCATATATTGTTTGATCTCTGTTTTAATTTGGTTGTTGATCCATTGATTATTTAGGAGAATGTTGTTAAGCCTCCATGTGTTTGTGAGCCTTTTTTTTTTCTTTCTAAAATTTATTTCTAGTTTTATACCTTTGTGATCTGAGAAATTGGTTGGTAGAATTTCAATATTTTTGACTTTACTGAGGTTCTTTTTGTGGCCTAGTATGTGGTCTATTCTGGAAAATGTTCCATGTGCACTTGAGAAGAATGTGTATCCTGCTGCTTTTGGGTGTAGAATTCTGTAGATGTCTGTTAGGTTCATATGTTCTAGTGTGTTGTTCAGTGCCTCTCTCTCTTTACTTATTTTCTTTCTGGTTGATCTGTCCTTTGGAGTGAGTGGTGTGTTGAAGTCTCCTAAGATGAATGCATTGCTTTCTATTTCCTCCTTTAATTCTGTTAATATTTGTTTCACATATGTTGGTGCTTCTGTGTTGGGTGCATATATATTTATAATGGTTATATCTTCTTGTTGGACTGACCCCTTTATCATTATGTAATGTCCTTCTTTATCTCTTGCTACTTTCTTCGTTTTGAAGTCTATGTTGTCTGAAAGAAATACTGCAACACCTTCTTTTTTCTCCTTGTTGTTTGCGTGAAATATCTTTTTCCATCCCTTCACCTTTAGTCTGTGTATGTCTTTGGGTTTGAGGTGAGTCTCTTGTAAGCAGCATATAGATGGATCTTGCGTTTTTATCCATTCTGTTACTCTGTGTCTTTTGATTGGTGCATTCAGTCCATTTACATTTAGGGTGATTATCGATAGACATGTACTTAGTGCCATTGCCGGCTTTAGATTCGTGGTTACCAAAGGTTCAAGGGTAGCTTCTTTATTATCTAAAAGTCTTGCTTAACTCTCTTGTTAAGCTATTATAAACGCAGTCTGATGATTCTTTATTTCTCTCCCTTCTTATTCTTCCTCCTGCATTCACTATATGCTAGGTGTTTTATTCTGTATTCTTTTACATTTCCTTTGACTGTTTTTGTCGATAGTTGATTTTGCTTTTTGCCTTTGTATTTGGATGATATGCTTTCTTTGCTATGATTTTATTTTCTCTGGTGACATCTTTTTAGCCTTCGGAGTGCTTCCATCTAGAGCAGTTCCTTTAAGATAGCCTGTAGAGGTGGTTTGTGGGAGGCAAATTCCTCAACTTTTTCTTGTCTGGGAATTGCTTAATTCCTCCTTCAAATTTAAATGATAATCATGCTGGATATAGTAATCTTGGTTCAAGGCCCTTCTGTTTCATTACGTTAAATATATCATGCCATTCTCTTCTGGCCTGTAAGGTTTATGTTGAGAAGTCTGATGATAGTCTGATGGGTTTTCCTTTGTAAGTGATCTTTTTTCTCTCTCTAACTGCCTTTACTATTCTGTCCTTGTCTTTTATATTTGCCATTTTAATTATTATGTGTCTTGGTGTTGTCTTCCTTGGGTCCCTTGTGTTGTGAGATCTGTGGGCTTCAGTGGTCTGAGAAACTATTTCCTTCTCAAGCTTGGGGAAGTTTTCAGCAATTATTTCTTCAAAGACACTTTCTATCCCTTTTTCTCTCTCTTCTTCTGGTACTTCTATAATGCGAATATTGTTCCATTTGGATTGGTCACACAGTTCTCTTATTATTCTTTCATTCCTAGAGATCCTTTTATCTGTCTCTGCCTCAGCTTCTCTGTACTCCTGTTTTCTGATTTCTATTCCATTAATAGTCTCTTGCACCTCATCCAGTCTGTTCTTAAGCCCATCCATCGCTTGTCTCATTTCTGCATTGTCTCTCCTGACTTCCTCCCTTAGCTCTTGCATATTTCTCTGTAGATCCATCAGCATGGTTATGACTTTTATTCTGAATTCTTTTTCAGGAAGACTGTTTCAATCTATCCATTAGGCCCTCTCTCTGGGTTTGTCTGGGTGATCCTTGTCTGGACCATATTCCTCTGTCTTTTCATGACGATAGAAGTGGTCGCTGCCAGGTCCCACGTGTGTCAGCTGGGAGAACAAAGCCCCTTCCTGCTTGTTGTTCTCCTTGCCCTGCTCCCCAGCCTGAGCTATTTACCTGCACACTGGGGGGTAGTCTCTCGGATAATCCCCTGAGCTGCCTGTGCGGTGCTGCCCTCAGCCTAGCCTATTGCACTGCGGGGTTTGCAGTCTTGCCGGGTGCGTTCTACTCCCCCTGGTGCCTTCCAGATCTTGTTCTGGGTTCTGCGGCCCTTCCCTGCTTGCTGCTCACTTGCCGGGAGGAGATTCTCTGTGGTTTCTGTGGGCGGGGCCACTCTCCCGCTGTTCTGCAGCTGTGGTGTATCCGCTAGACCCTTTGCAGCGTCGGCCAGGGGGAACGAATGGCAGGCTGCTTTTCTCTGTGGTAGGATTTGGGGCTGCATTACCCGGCAGCTGGATAGGGGGCCCAAAGTTCCTCAAGATTCCCAGCCTGCTGGGTTGAGTGCGCTGGGACGATTTTGTTCCGCTGTTGGGCCCTTGTCTCTTTAAGACTTTTAAAAAAGTGCCCGCTTTTCTTTTGTCTTAGGGGAGCCAGCTGAGGGGACCCGCTTGCAGTCTCCATCTTGAATCCTGCCCTTCTGTTTCTCTAATCTCCAATACACCATGTGATGTGTGTCTGTGTTCCCGGTGCAGATCACCAGGGCTGGTTATTTAGCCGGCCTGTGCTTCCACTCCTTCCCCACTCTAATTCTTTTCCTCCCGCTGGTGCGCTGGGGTGGGAGAGTGCTTGGGTCCTGCTAGGTCGCAGCCTTGTATCTTATCCGCTTCATGAGGCGCTGAGTTCTCACAGATATAGTTGTAGCCTGGCTGTTGTACTGTATCTTCTGGTCTCTCTTTTAGGAATAGTTGTATTTGTTGTAATTTCACAAATATATATGATTTTGGGAGGAGATTTCCGCCACCCTGCTCACGCCACCATCTTCCCAGAAGTCTTCTCTTTTCACAACTTTCTTGAGAGCATCCCAAAAGTCCGCAGTTTTGTGCTAGCATCTACAGAAGGTCCAGACATGGCTCCTCTTGATCCAGACAGCTATGAGCTTACCACATAATCACACACCCTTGTGGCTTCCAGGTGCAAACTGCATACACCTGGGCTGTCAGTGTCATCACAGTTGCATGCAAAGCAGCAGCATTCTGGGCCTGAAACACCGCCGGCTGCCGCCTCTAGGGCTTTCCCCGTACTATAACTTCCTTATCGATTCATCCACTTAGATTGTTTCAATACTTGGCTATTGTAAATAATACTGCTATGAATGTGGCAGTACAGATATCTTTTTGAGTTAGTGTTTTTGTTGCCTTTTGATATATTCCCAGAAATGGAATTGCTAAATTATATGGTAGTTCTATTTTTAATTTTTTAAGGATGTTCCATACTGTCTATAGTGTCAGTACCAATTTACAATCCCACCAACAGTGCATAAAGGTTCCCTTTTCCCCACATCCAAGCCAGCATTTGTTGTCTCTTGTCTTTTTGATGATAACCATCCTAACAGGTATGAGGTGATATGTCCTTGTTTTGTTTGCATTTCTCTGATGATTAATGATTCTGAGCATCTTTTCATGTGTTTGTTTGCTATCTGTATATTTTCTCTGGAAAAATATTTATTCAGATCTGCCCATTTTTTAATTGGATTGTTTGTTTTTTGCAATTTTTGAGTTGCAAGAGTTATTTATTTTGGATGTATGATTTGCAAATACTTTCTTCCTTTCGACTGGTTGCCGTTTCATTTTCTTGATGGTTTCTTTGTTGTTCAGCAGCTTTTTAATCTGATGTAGTCCCACCTGTTTATTTTTGCTTTTATTGCTTTTGATTTTGATGTCAGACTCAAAAAATCATTGGCAAGAACTGATGTCAGGTAGCTGACCACTTATGTTTTCTTCTAGGAATTTTATGGTTTCGGGTTTTACATTGAAGTCTTTAATCTGAGTTAATTTTTGTGTATGATATAAAACAGTGGTTCAGAAATAGCAGCAGACTCAGAGACTCCAAGAAGGAACTAGTGATTACCAAAGGGGAGGGGTGTGAGAGGGCGGGAGAAGGGGATTGTGGGGTATTATGTTTAGTACACATGGTGTGGGGATCACGGGGAAAACAGTGTAGCACAGAGAAGGCAAATAGTGAATCTGTGGCATCTTACTACACTGATGGACAGTGACTGCATTGGGGTATGGGTGGGGACTTGATAATATGGGTAAATGTAGTAATTGTTTTTTCATGTGAAACCTTCATAAGAATGTATATCAATAATACCTTAATATAAATAAATAAATTAATAATAATAATAAATAAATAAATAAACAACAGTGGTCAGTTTCATTCGTTTGCATGTAGCTGTCCTGTTCTCCCAGCACCATTTATTGAAGAGACTGTCCTTTCCTTATTGTGTATTCTTGACTCCTTTATTGTAAATTAATTGACCATGTATATGGGGTTTGTTTCTGGGTGCTCTATTCTGTTCCATTGATCTCTGTGTCTGTTTTTATGCTGATAACCGTATTTTTTCATTAATGTGGTTTGAAATCAGGGAATGTGGTACCTCCAGCTTTGTTCTTTCTCACAGGTTCTTTGGCTATTTAGGGTCTTTTTGTTGTTGTTTCCATGCAAATTTTAGGAATATTATATTTCTGTGAAAAAAGCCATTGGAATTTTGATAGGGATTATATTAAATCTGTAGATTGCTTGAGGTGGTATCAATATTTAACACTAATTACTTTAATCCATGAGCACAGAATATTTTTCCATTTATTTGTAATTTATTCAGTTTCTTTCATCAGTGTCTTACAGTTTGCAGAGTACAAGTCTTTAACCCTAGGTAACTGTGTTCCTACATGGTTTTTTTTTTGATACAGTTCTAAATGGGATTCTTTTCTTAGTTTCTCTTTCTGATAGTTCATTTTCAGTTTGTTATAAAAATGCAGCGGAGTTTTTTATATTTATTTTGTATACTGCAACTTTACTGAATTCATTTATTAATTTAACAGTTTTTTGGTGGAGTCTGTAGGGTTTTCTGTATATAATATCATGTCATCTGCAAATAGTGACAATTTTACTTCTTCCTTTCCAATTTGGATGCCTTTTATTTCCTTTTCTTGCCTAATTGCTTTGGTGAGGTATGTTGAATAAAAGTGATGAGAGTGGGCATCTTCACTTTGTTCCTCATCTTAGAAGAAAAGCCTCCAGTTTTACCACTGAGTATGATGTTAGCAGTTGGCATCATAAATGGCCTTTATTATGTTGAGTTATATTCCCTCTATAACCACTTTAGAGTTTTTATCATAAATGGATGTATAATTGTGTCAAATGCATTTTATGCATTGTTAAAATAATCATATGACTTAATCATTCATTTCACTGATTTAGTGTATCACATTGATTGATTTGCAAATGATGAACCATCTTTGCCTCCCTGAAATAAATCCTACTTGATCATGGTGTATGAGCCTTTTAATGTATTGTTGAGTTGAGTTTGCTACTATTGTTGAGGATTTTTGTGTCTGTGTTCATCAAGAATATTAGCCTGTAATTTTCTTCTTAAAGTATCCTGCGGTTTTGGTATCAAGGTAATGCTGGCCTCGTAAAATGAGTTTCGCTGTGTTTCCTTCTCTTCTGTTTTTTGGAAGAATTTGGGAAGAACTGGTATTAATTCTTCTTTGACTCTTTGGTAGAATTCACCAGTGAAACCATCTGGTCTGGGACTTTTGTTTGTTTGGAGGTTTTGATTACAGATTTAATCTCCTTGCTAGTAAATGGTCTGTTCAGGTCTTCTATTCATGACTCAGTCTTGGAAGGTTGTTTGTTTCTAGGAATTATCCATTTCTTCTAGATTGTCAAATTTATGGTGTAGTTTTGTTCACAGTAGTCTTTCATGATCCTTTGTATTTCTGTGGTATCAGTTGTAATGTGCCCTCTTTCATTTATGACTTTATTTATTTGAGTCTTCTCTCTTTTTTCTTGGTGAGTCTACCTAAAGGTTTATGAATTCTGTTTTTCTTTTCAAGGAACCAGCTCTTATTTTCACTGATTTTTTTTAAATGTCTTTGTAGCCTCGGTATCATTTATTTCCACTCTGATCTTGATTTCCTTCCTTCTAACTTTTTCATTTGTTTTTCTTTTTAGGTTCTTGAGGTATCAAGTTAAGTTGCTTATTTGAGATTTTTCTTGTTTCTTGATGTAGGTGTTTATCACCATGATTCCTTTTAGAACTGCTTTTGCTGTATCCTATAAATTTTGGCATGTTGTATTTCCTTTTCATTTGTCAAGGTATTTTTTTTTTTGTATTTCTCTTGACTTCTTTAGACCTTTGGTTGTTTAGTAGCTTATTGTTTAATTTCCATATATTTGTGAATTTTCTTATTTTCTTCTTATAATTGATTTCTAGTTTCACACTGCTGTTGTCAGAAAAGATGCTTATATGATTTCAGTCGTCTTAAATTTATTAACACTTGTTTTTTTGGCCTAACATAAGTATTTTTAGTGCACTATTTCAACTCCTCTATTGACTTTTTTAGCTATGTGCTTTTAGTTATCTTCATGTAGATAAGCATTTCATTTATTACCATTTATTTCATATTAACACTGAGAATTTTGGTAAATTTTAGAAACTTTATACCATTATTGTTCTATATCTTCCCACCTTTGTGCTATCATTGTCTGTATATTAACTGAATCAATGTTATGACCCCAACAACATACTTTTATAATTACTGCTTTATGTAGTCTTATATATCTTTTTTTTTTTTTTACAATTTATTTTGGTATCATTAACCTACAATTACATGTGCAATATTATGGTGATTAAACTACCTCCTTCATCAGGTCCCCCCCACCAACCCCATTACAGCCACTGTCCATCAGCATAGTGAGATGCTATAGAGTCACTACTTGTCTTCTCTGAGTTGTACAGCCCTCTCCGTGCCCCCCCACCTTACGTCTGCTAATCGTAATACCCCTTTTACCCTCTTATCCCTCCCTTCCCACCCATCTTCCCTGGTCCCTTTCCCTTTGGTAACTATTAGTCCGTTCTTGGGTTCTGTGAGTCTGCTGCTGTTATGTTCCTTCAGTTTTTTTCTTTGTTCTTATACTCCACATATGAGTAAAATCATTTGATTACTTGTCTTTTTCGGCTTGGCTTATTTCACTGAGCATAATACCCTCTAACTCCATCCATGTTGTTGCAAATGGTAGGATTTGTTTTCTTCTTATGGCTGAATAATATTCCATTATGTATATGTACCACATCTTCTTAATCCATTCATCTACTGATGGACACCCAGGTTGCCTCCATTTCTTGGCTACTGCAGACAGTGCTGCGATAAACATAGGGGTGCACCCATCTTTTTTAAACTGGGCTGCGGCATTCCCAGGGTAAATTCCTAGGAGTGGGATTCCCGGGCCAAATGGTATTTCCATTCCGAGTTTTCTGAGGAACCTCCACACCACTCTCCACAATGGCTGAACCAATTTGCATTCCCACCAGCAGTGCAGGAGGGCTCCCCCCTCTCCACATCCTCGCCAACACTTGCTGCCGTTTGCACTTTGGATGTTGGCTATCCTTACTGGTGTGAGGTGATATCTCATTGTGGTTTTAATCTGCATTTCTCTGATGACCAGCGATGTGGAGCATCTTTTCATGTGCCTGTTGGCCATCTGAATTTCTTCTTTAGAGAAGTGTCTATTCATGTCCTCTGCCCATTTCTTAATTGGATTATTTGCTTTTTGTTTGTTAAGGTGCGTGAGTTCTTTATATATTTTGGATGTCAACCCCTTATCAAATGCATCATTTATGAATATATTTTCCCATACTGTAGGATGTCTTTTTGTTCTACTGATGGTGTCCTTTGCTGTACAGAAGCTTTTCAGCTTGATATAGTCCCACTTGTTCATTTTTGCTTTTGTTTCCCTTGCCCGGGGGGATATGTTCCTGAAGAAGTCGCTCATGTTTATGTCCAAGAGATTTTTGCCTATGTTTCTTTCTAAGAGTTTTATGGTTTCATGACTTACATTCAGGTCTTTTATCCACCTTGAGTTTACCTTTGTGTATGGGGCTAGACAGTAATTCAGTTTCATTCTCTTACATGTAGCTGTCCAGTTTTTCCAACACCAGCTGCTGAAGAGGCTGTCATCTCCCCATTGTATATCCAAGGCTCCTTTATCAAATATTAATTGGCTGTAAATATTTGGGTTAATGTTTGGATTTTCTATTCTGTTCCACTGGTCTGTGGGTCTCTTTTTGTGCCAGTACCAAATTGTCTTGATTACTGTGGCTTTGTAGTAGAGTTTGAAGTCAGGGAGCGTAATTCCCCCTGTTTGATTCCTCCTTCTAAGAGTTGCTTTGGCTATTCGGGGTCTTTTCTGGTTCCATATGAATTTTAGAGTTATTTGTTCCAGTTCATTGAAGAAAGCTGTTGGTAGTTTGATAGGGATTGCGTTGAATCTGTAGATTGCTTTAGGTAGTATAGCCATTTTGACAATATTTATTCTTCCTAGCCAAGAGCATGGGATGCATTTCCATTTGTTAGTGTCCTCTTTAATTTCTCCTAGGAGTGTCTTGTAGTTTTCAGAGTAC
>JAQQAC010017683.1:9614919-9664198 GCA_029783875.1 Phataginus tricuspis | reverse complement strand
GTTGCTGAATTCAGATATTAGTTCTAGTAGTTTTGGAGTGGAGTCTTTAGGGTTTTTTATGTACAGTATCATGTCATCTGCAAATAGTGACAATTTGACTTCTTCTTTACCAATCTGGATGCCTTGTATATCTTTGTTTTGTCTGACTGCCATGGCTAGGATCTCCAGTACTATGTTGAATAACAGTGGAGAGAGTGGGCATCCCTGTCTTGTTCCCAACCTTAGATGAAAAGCTTTCATCTTCTCGCTGTTGAGTATGATGTTAGCTGTGGGTTTGTCATATATAGCCTTTATGATGTTGAGGTACTTGCCATCTATACCCATTTTGTTGAGAGTTTTAATCATGAAGGGATGGTGAATTTTGTCAAATGCTTTTTCGGCATCTATGGAGATGATCATGTGGTTTTTGTTCTTCTTTTTGTTGATGTGGTGGATGATGTGTAGTCTTATATATCTTAAAAGAAAAGAAAACATAAATTTATAGCATCTTTTATGTTTACCTATATGTTTCCTATTTGGGGTATTCTTTATTTCTTTCTTGGAACTTCAATTACCATCTGGTGTCATTTCCTTTTTCCCTAAAGACTCCTTTAGAATTTGTTATAATAATTTCTTATAATAGAATTTCTTTATAATTTCTTATAATGAGCTCATAGCTGTGATTTCCTTAGACTTTGTTTATATGTGATTGTCTTTATTTTGCCTTTGTTTTGGGTGGACAGTTTTGCTGGATAGAATTTCTAGTTGATAGTCTTTTTCTTTCAGTAATTTGAATCTGTCCTTCTACTGCCTTCATGCTTCCATTGTTTCTGATGAGAAAGCAGGCTTTTTTTGTTTTTTATTCTTTGTATTGTCTTCTTAAACATGAAGTCATTTTTCTTTTGCTGCTTTCAAGATTTCCACTCTTTTGCAGTTTGATCATGATGTTTATATATCTGGCTTTCTTTGTGTTTATACTACTTGGTATTCATAGAGCTTTTTGGATCTTTAGAGTAATATTTTTCATTAAAATTTGGAATTTTATAGCCAATATTTTTTCAAATATTTTTTTCATCCCCTTTTTTCTCATTCTCCTTTGATGGGAATCCTGTCACACATATAACCGTGCAGTTGGTTTTTTCCTGTATTTCTGAAGCTCTGTTTACTTCAGTTTTTTTTGCTAGTTTTCTATTGGTATCATTTTTATTATCTATCACTGATTTGATGTCTGCCTATTCAAATCTGTTGTTAAGCCTCTCTAGTGGTTTTTTCTTTTCACTTGTAGTACTTTTCAATCCCAGAACTTCCATTTTCTGTTTCTCCTTATAGAGAATAAGTTTTCTATTTTTTGTCATTGTCCTCATACTGTCCTCTGTTTAAACCTGTTATTTTAATTCTTTCAACATATTTACCTGGACCAAAATATGAAATCCATTTCCCCTACAGTATGTGACATTGATGTCCCCTAATTTTTGTTTTAATTTTTAAGCCTAGCTTTTTAGGATTTATTCCTGTGTCCACATAGCTTAGTGGTTAAACAGCTTCATCTAGTAAGGCTTCTCTCCTCTGTCAGAGGATCTGTGTGTAGACTCAGCCCACATTTAATGTTTGGGCAGTTTTCAAGTGTACCCCAGCTATTATTTCATGCTGGGCCCTCATTTTTCTCCTTGTGCGTGTATGCAAGCTCTCTGTAGATCTGGGATGTGTAAAGAGCTTGAGCCCTCTCTGGTCTTTCCTGTACTTGCTCACCACCTCCTCTCTGTCTGGTATATGTGGAGAGTCTGTCAGATGTCTTTCTGTTTCATACTTCATACATTCTTGTTAAATTTCTGGTTCATCTTCCCGTTCTGTTGCTTGCTGCAACTAGGAACACCACTCAGCCTAATAAAATCACTAGTCTCCCATGGTCACTTGCAACTATGATGACTTACTATTGACAATACTGCTGGGTGTGGTTCTTTCACCCTTCATTCCAAATCAAGTCAGCCTCCAGCAATGAAATTGCTGTGTGATTGCAGCCTGCCCTGCCATAGTAGAACTGTTTTGCTAACCAAGCTAGGTAGGGGGAAGAGAGCTACCCGAAGCAAGCATGCCACAGATTTCTGTTCTTCCAGTCTGAAGTGTAGTATTCTTCATGAATAAGTGCTTCTCCATTTGTTGAAAACCTTTGGTCAATTTCTGGAGTGCTAAAATGGTTGCTTTTGATAACTTTTCATAATTCATTGTTGCTTTTTGGGCAGAGGATTTAACATCCTCCTCACTTGATCATATTGGAAGGTCCAGCTTTTTTCCTTTTTGGTCATTGTTTGCATGTCATGTATTTTTATTATTTTATGTTTAATCTATGCATTTATATTTTAAATGGATTCCTTTTAGAATAGAATATATTAGGGTCTTTTATCCAATCTGATAATCTCTTCGTATTAATTGTTATCCTCAGACTATTGGCTTTTAATATTATTATTGATCTTGTCAGATTTAGGCCTACCATTTTATTATTAGTTTTCTCTTTGCAACCTCTGGTTTTGTTTCTTTGTTCCCTCTTTCTTCCTTTTTTGGTATTATTTAGATATATCTTAGTATTCCATTTTAATGCATTTACTGACTTTCTGGATTTATTCCTCTTTTTTTAATTTATTTTATTTTTAGTTATTGCTTTAGGAATTACATTATACATATCTTTGAAAATCTACCTGGAAACTCCTTTTACTTTCCCCCACTGACCTTTCTGTTATACTTAGCATGAGTAGTACATCTTCATATACTAAAAACCGTATCAGATAATGCTGTAATTTTTGCTTTCAGTAGTCATGCATATCTTAAAGAACTTAAAAGGAGAAAAGAAACAGTATATTTACCTAGATATAGTAACTTTTAAATTTGAAGGCAGTAGCTAAAAGTTAGAAAATTTGGCAAAAGACATAAATTTACAAATTTAAGAGCTGAGCAGACCCTTAATAGGATAAATTCAAAGAAAGTCACTTACATTTACATCATAATCAGCCCACTAATGACTGAAGAAAAAGAATAAATCCTGAAAGCACCTAAAGAAAGCGATTTAAGAAAAAAAACCTGAATTTTTCCTCAGATACCATGGAGACTTAATTAGAAAAACATCTTTAAAGTCCTTAAGGAAAAGAATGGTCACTCCAGAATTCTGAATCTAATGAAAATAATCTTTAGGAATTATAGCAATCTAAAGACATTCCCAGATAAAGGAAAACTAAGAGAATTTGTTACCAGCATACCTGCCATAAAAGAAATACTTTAAGTTTTTCAGTCTAATGGAAATAGTTCTGTTTCTTTATTCCTGCCTGATATGTTGCTACCCCAGGTTTACATCCTGTTTCTTGTGTTTAATTTAGATTACTTAGATAAGTTTTGACTCCACTGCTTTCCATGAATGTATTTTCTGGTGGCTGAACTTAGCAAGTATATTTTTTAATTGATTTTTGAAATTAAGATTCCGATATAGTCTTAGATATGTGGCCTGTTATAAAATGGTCTTGAAAATTGTGTTAGAGTTCACCTGAGAAGCTCTTTAATTTTATTTTCCTCTTTCCCATATACTCATAGTATGACAAAAATTGTTAATTTTTCAACCATATTATAGATAGCATTCAACTCAGTTTAATTGGAATAATAGCTCAAGTTTTTTCTGAAAATTGAAAAGACCTATATATTAAGCTAAGAAAAATGTCCCTTTGTTGCATTTGTTCATTTACTCTTGCAGTCCGGCATGTTTCACATTTAATAAATGTTTTTTACTCATTTCATATAGGAAGTAAGAAACCTCAACTTCTTTTTCCCCTTCCCATTCCTCAGTCCTTTGATCTTTGGTACTAACAGTCTGTTTCCCCCTTTTTTTTGTCAAAAGTGTTATTAATTTTAGTATTTGAAATATGTGTGCATATCTGCCAAAGCAAAGTGTAAATACTGATCTGTTACTGAGACAGAGAAGTGACAAGGGCAGCCCTGTCCAGTTAGAGTAGGATACAGGTCCATGGACAAGGACAAAACCTTGCTGAGGCTTCAGGAATGTAAAGGAAAATAGGATGCTTGTGGTTGAAACAGTGTATAGGGAAATTCCACCCAAAACCCAGTGATATGGAACAGTTTGCTCATCATAGTCACATAGACATATGAGTTTAAAATAAGTTACCTTTACTGTGATTAGTGAAAACAGAGCTAGCATTCTGGAGTAAACCTATTGACAACAGATAGCTTATCCCCCTCACTGATGCAACAGGCATAAGACCCCTACACCTGAGCCCATAAGTGGCAACCTTGCCCCTCCTGGCGTGCTTGGTGTTCTGTACTTTTCCTTTCTCTGCATAAAAACCTTTCTCCTGCTTGGCTACCTTGAGCGTTTGAGACGTTCATTCTTTGACGCCACGAACAAGAACCCTGGCATCATTACCAGTGTTAAAAGAAATTAATCAAATTATGGAAAATTTTAAATCATAATCACATGTTAATTCCCCAATTCACAGTACAGTTAGACAATGCTGAGCGAAAATGGTGTGTGATTGCAGGACTTAGTAATTATTTTTGAAATAATGATGAGACTAATTTATTTTGCTTGCTCCCATGTGACATTTTTTAAAGATTTCTCAAATTTAAGTAGGTAGTTTATAGATATTGCAATTGAGAAATATTGGTATAATTGTAATTTCTTTTAACAAAAAATTAAGTTGTTAACATTGGCATCACCATAGCGTGTAATAGTCTAGGAACTTTAAAATTATCTTTGGCTTTTTCCTATTTTCCTATTTTTCCATTTCCAATCAAGCATACCTGAGGCTTTTCTTAAAATAGCTCTGGAATTTGTCTTTAAATTCTGTCACACTGCCTTCTTTCTAGTCAAATGTATGCTTGTTTTCTCAGCTTACAATCTCTTTACATTTCATTGCTTTCTGCATATTAACCATTCTAATCCTTCCAAAGGAGTCCTTCTGTCCTCTGAGAATCTTCAAGAGATGTCCTATTCTCACTACAATGAGCCCAATCTTCTGTGCCCACTATTATTCACTATCATCCACGTCTCCACCCAGCCCTCAAATAAGAATTGACCTTATTTCCTACTTGCACTCGTGTTGTGTCTTTGATAATTGTTGGACTCCAGATAGCCACTGTGCATGCTGCATTAATTTTTTCACTTCCATGCCTTTTCTGATGCTTTCAACCCTGTAGTCCTCTGCTGGGAATGCTATATCCAGTCCCTTTGACCTCTTCAAGTTCCCATCTCCTTCAATACACTTTGCAAAAGCTTCTGCGTCCCGTCCCCTAGCTCCTCTTCCTCTGGGCTGCCGTCACACACTGTCTCTCGCACGTAAAGCGACTCTCAGTGGCACAGTCCTGCCCTCCTCCTCAGCACTTGGCCCCGTGGGGTGTAGTTGATTGGTTGTACTTCTGTCCCATTTCACTCCTGTAATCACTTTATAAAGTGAGGTTAGAAAAGTTTCTTATTTCTTTTTCTTTTTATTCAATTCTAAAACATGATGATTCGTCCCACAACTCCTACAGACCCCAAATCAGAAGCAATTTTTGTGTGAAATAGGTAGTCAGACTTACCTGGATTAAATAATGTGCTAATGGAGCCAAGAGTGAAATTGACTCCCATGTCCGTCAGTTAAGTTCAAATAGAACAGAACTCCCATGGAGTCATGGACTGTTCACTGAATTTTACCTACTCGTCTTCAGATTTAAGTTATTCAGTATTTGGGAAATTGTGTGATAAAGTATAAACTTCCTAGAACAAATCCCTTGTAATGTTATAAAAATAAAATTTTACACTTGTATTGCTTTCATAAAAAGTAGTTTTTAAAAATGTTCCTGTTAACATTAAGTCTCTAGACTGGTAAACATTTTCTGTAAATGGTGAGATAGTAAATATTTTTAGGCTTCACAGGCCACATATGGTCTCTGCCACACATCCTTTTTTCATTTTGTTGTTGTTATTTTACTACCCCTTAAAGATGTAAAATCCAGTCTTAGCTCACAGGCAGTAAAAATGTAGGCCATGGCCCAGATTGGCTGTGAGCCGCAGTTTGCCAACCCCAGGTCTGTAACAGTGAAAAAAAGCTGATCTGTGAAATTGGGCTTCCAAGTGGGCAGAAATTTTTCTGTCTAATAGAGAAGACCTTGCTAATGTTAATCCAACCCCTGAACAAGCTGGAATGTGCCTGGGGAAGGTGCACCCATGTGACAGGAGCCTGGGAAACTTCAACCTGAGAGGAATGGCTCGTGGACCAGTCGGGATTAGAGAAGGCTGAGAGATGGCACCACAGAGGTCTTCAGCTTGGAAGTTCTGTGATGAAAAAGTAGGCTTGTCCTAGTGCACTTCCTGTATAGCCTTGAGAGGAATGTGCTGTCCTGGGACAGAGTAAATATTCTTCCCCCAAAGATTTCTTAAAAGAACTTCCTCTGCTCAGAGATGCTTCAGGATGAGTTTCCCTGGAAGGACAAAGTACCTGTAAAGAACTTACCAGCCTTCAGGCTTGGTGATTGGGTGTATGACAAGGACATAATGTACTCCCTGTGGAACAGATTACCACTATAAATATCAGTAGTGAAGGAATAATAGAATAAATGGGATGATTTCATTTGGGTGGGATTAAAGTAAATCTTCATAGGATATGTACAATTAAGTGGATTTTAAAAAAACCATATGGTTGGATATATCTAAAAATGTTATCTACTGATAATTTCATTTTATTATTATAATCTTAGCCACAGTAAAAATTTCCAGAAGACATGTTAATTCTTAGTCCAGAAAATTTTTATTTAGTTCATAAGAACCAGGTGCACTTACCAGGATACTACAATTTGTATTTTTAAGTCTCCTACTATCTGTTAGATAGAAGGTAAAATTACAAAAGTATCAAAAACCTAGTACCTCTGGAGGGACTGTCATCCTCTTTTCATCCTAGTGATAACTTTTGATTCATCAAGAAGCAGAAGTCATAGTAACAGACTTTTGGCTCAAATTCACCACCTTGTCTCACTCCTATCCCCATGCCAGCACTTTTCTCCATTTAAAAAATTCTGGCAAGCTGGCTTAAAGGTTGGATTGTTTGTGTACTAGACCTAAATCCTGTGCTTCAGCATTCATGTCTGTGGAAGTAGCTGCAGCCACTAATTTTATATGAACTTTTACAGTAAAGATTTTTTAATTAATTTGAATAATTAATCAGGATGCAATTTATCTTAATTTTGATTTTGGTTGTAGAGGTTGGCGATTTGAAGGAGCTGCAGACACTAGACATTTCTACCAATCGTTTGCTAACTTTACCCGAGAGGCTTCACCTGTGCCTTTCTCTGCAGTACCTTACTGTGGACCGAAATCAGTTATGGTGTGTGCCGCGCCATCTCTGCCAGCTGCCCAGCCTCAATGAACTCTCCATGGCTGGAAACCGTCTTGCATTTTTGCCACTTGGTAAGTGATCCTGTTTATATGGTAAAGCAAAAAAGCCAAAGAGTGAGATGGAAAGCCTTTGTTTCCTTGACCCGGAAGGATAAGTTAGTTTCCTTCATTTTGTTTGTCTTGAAGATTGCCTCTCTCAGTCCATTCTTGCAGTGAACAAATAAATTTTCCCAGTTAACAAAGTTTATTTCAGTTGGGATTTCATATTTTCAAAAAGAAATCTGTGCTAAAAAATTGTTTAGGGACAAAATGTATGAGGTGATTTACTCTGAGAAAGGAATTAAAATATATGTATAAAAATTTATTACATGTGTATATGTTATATATAAAGCTATAAAATTGGCATGGGATATTGAGCAATATGAAAGGATAGCTACTGGTACAAATATACATGCTTAGATGTTGACTTCTATGTAGAAAACTTTGTATTGGGTATCCTAGTGATTAACATTGCCAGATAAATAGATTACAAATTTTATTTAAAGACTTTAAAATTGGCTGAACTTCCTGCTGAGCTAGAAATGTCAGCCTAGCTACGTTACCCACTGTAGATTTCTGTAGCTGGCTCATTTTGACATATATATGTAAAGAACATAGGCTTTTAATAAAATAATACATTTATTTTCATTGAGAATTGAATTCTTTTGTTAACTTGCGAGAAACAAAACTGCCATTTAAAAAAAATTAAAATATGAAGTCTCACCGAACCCTAAACTGTCACAAAAAGCATCATATGATTTTACTCATAAAATCATTTTTATAATGAATAATTTATTTCTAAGGGCAATGAAATGAATAATTTACTAGTCCCTGCAAGGAAATATTTTCCATCATAATACAGTGCACATTTTATTTTCAATTAAAAATAACTGGAAAACATGAAAATTGATTTTAATAATAAATGATCATCCAGTTTAAGATTACTTTTCTATAGATATAATTAAATTCAACAGTTAACAAAATTAAGGAAAAGCATTTCAGAAGCAAGCTGCCTTTGTAAGAAATCAGAGCTTTCTTTTAAGGGAGAAAAATATCAAATATAAATACACTTAAAAAATATATATGTGCCTGCTGCATAAACCAGAACTTATAGAGCAATTATAGTGGTCAGGCACCTGGCTACACATTCAAAGATGGAGGTGTCAGCCTGCTGCCACCACTTCATAGAGCATGATCTGGAGTAAATCATCAAAACCTTCCCAAACTTCATTTTCCTTATCTGTAAACCAGAGACAAACATTTATCCTGTTTACTTTATAGTTATTTTGCAGTCTAATATGATAGCTTCTATATAAGAACTACAAAGCACAGTACAAATGCAGATGACTCTCAACCGAGAAAACACAACTTGCGAATTACATATCCTGCTGTTTCTAAGTTTTACCCTACTCCTCATTCAAGAACCTCCATAGTAACCACCAGGATTTGTAGTTCCAAGTTCCTAAGAACTATGGCTTATACCACTGCAAATGATTACTAGGGTGGTGCAGTCAATGCTGATAATACGAGTGGAAGAAAGGAGGGAGGGATGAAGGGAGGTGATGGTTTGATTTGATTTGTGTGGTATAAACCCAACTGATATAACATCAAAGTTCAAGGTAAAGCTGGAAATTCTATTATAAACAAACTTAGCATGGTTTGACTTTCAGGTGTTACCAGAGACAGATTAACTTGTTAAGTCTGGGTTGCCTATCCTATTAGTCACAGTATTATTATTGACTACATATGAAGAGTGTTTCCATGAGCAATAGTACTACAAGTATTCATAAGTATAATAGCAATCATTTATTGAACCAGGTATTGTTAAGCACTGCACAGATGATGCTCTCTAACTTAATTATTACAAAACCTATTGACAACCTAATTTTACAGATAAGGAAATTAAGGTTCAGAGTAGTAACCTGCCCAGAATCACACCTAGTGAGAGACCGAATTGACTTTCTGACTCCATCTGATTCTAAACTGCGTTCTTTCCACCTTCACATGCTGTCTGCACATTCCAGAGATGATCCCTCAGCAGGGAGACTTCATTTGGCTGAACCCTAATGAGCATCTTCTTAGTTGTGTAGCCACCTCCAGTGTCAAATTTGGGCTGCCATTTTAGCTCAGATACCCCTGTGGGCACTCTAGTTGGCCCCATTCAGTTTCTTTCTCTATTCCCTTAGCAGGGTCTGCCTGCCAGAGGCTACCTATGCTTTCCAATCATGAACCAGATACCCCCCCTTACTTGTTTCTACCCTGTCAAGATTCAGCAGCAGCTGCGGCAACAGAAATCTTATGAAAGCTTAAGCTCGAGTCCTGGTACCTAATCTTTCTTAGTGCTAGCCACTCTTACCTGCCTGGCCCCCTCAACCTCGGTCTAGCTCCTGATTCCCTAATTTTGAAGTGGTGCTGCTATCAGCTTGTTTTCCTTACCGTCTTGGTTCTTCCATCACAATATGTTTTGTCTCCAGTCTAAACCATTCATACAACATCTGGCTCCATTCTACTATGGTCTGCAGCCCTGTTCTCGGATATGTACCACAGGTACTCTTAGCAGCATGCATTCTAGTTCTAGACCCCTAGTTCTGCCTAGAATCCCATGTGCAACTGGACTTTTTAAACTGAATAAATCCTCTCTACTAATCTTTAGCTCATGGGCCATGTCCCAAGTCCAGCCAGTTTCCACACCCTGCATCTTACCTTCACTGTAGCTCCTCCAGCCATGTCTTCTTATTCCCCTAGTCATTTTGCCACTTATTCCCACCTGTTGTTTTAGCAGTGACACAGCCAAGCATGCTGTGGTGGCAGTAGTGGTGTTGGAAGAAAAAGGAAGCCATTCTGGTAGGGTCCTGACCATTGTTAATGATAATGTTGTTAATGGGGTACCAAGGAGTGACATGAATCGTGCTGAATGCTTACAGCACCAACAGGTGACCTGAGTGGCAGTGGCTGTACAAAGTGATAGAAATGATTGTTCCGTAGAAGATCAAGTCCAGTACACATTGCCTGGCTACCCTTCTGCTTTTTCACCTCTGTTATTTATTTCCCAAGCATCTTCTGGATGCACTGTGCTAAATGTTGATATGGCGAAGGAAGTGGGCATCTCTTCTTCAGCACTCAGTGTTCAGTGGTGACTAGAACCTTACAGAGTTTCTATCTCCAGGTTTCTTGTCACCCCCAAAGCCTTGCCTCTGTGGTAGAAGAGGCTTTCTTTTGTGAACTTGTTAATATGGTATCAAAGAGCATGAGAGGCAGGAGAGTCTGTGCTGGGCTCTGCGGAGGGTCCCTCACAGCAGTTGAGGTAACCACAATTCTCAAGACTGAAGCCATTGACCAGGAGGTGGAAGGAGCTTCTACACTCTGGAGTGCTGGCGTGGCTGACAAGGCTCACGGCCCTGGCACAATACAGGCCTGCAGGTGGGTTTTATTTCACTATAGAAAAGCATACAAGCAAGAGAATGATGATGGATGTTTTCCAGTAAGAAAGAAACAATTTGCCTGGAGCAGTGATTTGCCCTGGTCTCAGACTGGATTCTTTGACAACAGCCGGAGTAAATGGTTAGGAAGCAAATACTAGCACTGGTGGCCTTTCTGCATCGTTATATTGGATGAATCTTTGTAAAGAAATGGCTGAGACAAGGAGAGAGCTGCATGTGAGGTTGCCCAAAGAGGACTTCAGGAGATTGGAGACCGGACAATGTGTAAAGATAATGAAATTGATGCTGACAAAAATATCAACGATCTTCTCCATTTCTTTTATTTGTTTTATTTTAGCACCATGAAGATGGAATTCAATTAAGTCATTAAGAAAAAAGATAATTCTGTCCTTCCATGCAGTTTGTGCAATTGAAACCTTTCTTTGAACTCCTTTCTGATAAACCAAAGCTGTCTAATGCTCAGAACAGCCCAGGACAGAGTCAAAGGAAGCATGCAGCTCCTGGCACTGCCTTTCCTCAGAAAATTGAACTTAGTAAACAGGGATGTCTCTTTCAATAGTTAGGAGATGCTGTATGTATACACACACACAAGCTAGAGTTATCAAATAGAAGGCTCCTATGTTTAACTGTGATTCTGTGAGCATAATATAGAAGCTTGAAAGTTTATGAAATGGGTGCTATAATATCTGTGCCTGTGATTGGGGGTAGGAATCCTACTTGGGGAAGCTACTTACTGAATTCGATTTCTTGCCGAAGAACTTTGGAGAAAAGCAGTTTTTACTGGAGCTTCTTTAAGGAATGTCTGATTACAGCCTCTTCGAAAAACAACTATGGAAGCCATGTAAAGATGACTTAAATCATTTGTGATACTATCTAAACCATTAACACTCTTTGAGTATGTTCTTTTTAAAGTGAAAAATACATCAAGAAAGAAGGATGCTCCTTTTATAACTATCCCGTGACAACTGAGTGACAAATTAGTCTAGAGACAGAAACTTCATTCACAGTGGTGACTGTCAGGAGGAGGAGGAAGTTAATTACTTGAGCCTAGTGCCATGAGACTTAATAGAGGCCTTCAAATGTATTTGTTCTCAATTCAATATAGTTCTATCCACTATAGAGCCCATATGGTTGTGACTCACCTCTGGGCTCCTGAAAGTACAGGAAAATACAAAGAAAAGGGTTTTTTTCCTCTAAAGCTTTTCTACCAAGTGTTCCTGGTTTCTCTTGCAGACTTAACAAACCTGATTATTCAGCAACATTTACAACTTAATTAATGTTGATTAATAGACGTAAGCACTGTGAGGCTGCCCATGCAGAAATTGGCTATGAAGAGCATTCTTCAGTTAGCCCCCAGGAAGTGCTGTGTCAGCTAACCTCAGTATCAGTAGCCTCTGTGGTTTAAGAAAACAGAAATTATATGCACATTAGCAGGTGCAATTCTTGAGTATTAATTTAGAAAACCGTGAATGAATTCTTAACGAAGAACACTTGGCAAATGACACTGAGATTATAGAATATCATGGTGCATAAACTACCATATAGTAAACCCAGTTAGTAGAGAATAGCTTCCTACCAACAGGAAATTGTTTGGGTTTCTAAACAAGTGCCAGACCTGTTGTTCCTTGGAGATTCTAGTGGTGAAATGTTTATTTTCTCAGGAAGAGTTATTCTGAGTGTTATTCTTGTGCTCTGAGTGGAATGACAGCTCCTTCACTTCTGTGGATTATACACCACAACTTTGATAAGGAAGTAAAACTGGACTTTATATCAACAAAACAAAAGATCACTCCAGTAGTTGTAGTTGTTTTTCCTTTGTAGGAATTGGATAACTTACATAGAAAAAAAATTGTTTATGCCAAATAGTTTTAGAAACTGGCTTCTAGACATTTTCAAAACCCATGCTAAAATTCATTCTCCTGTTGTAAATGGCACATAAAAGACACAAATCCATAACTGTTCTTTTTAAAATACTGCTGCTCACTCCTGTTTTCTCTGTATCTGCTTAGGAAGTCAGGAAAAGATTTGCTGTTTACTGTTTTTTAAGGAAGTAAGTCCACACAGTGAAATACTTCAAACCTCAAATCAGTATGGGAACTAGATGGAAACCAGCTAATAATTCCATACTCTCAGACTGACAGATGAATGTAAACTATACTGAACTGTGAATGTATTTGATCTGTAGGTTGAAGAACTGCTGCCTTAAAGTCATTGTTTAAGAGCAATACTTTGCAAAGTTTATAGCCTTAAGTAGTGCTACAGTGCTAAAAGATTTGTTCTAGAACAGACCGCGAAGCCCCAGAGGTTGGAATTAGTCTTGTGTTTGAAGAATTAGTCTTTGAGTTTGAGTAGACTGCTTATTCCAAGGGGGAACCAAAACATACTAGCATGTTTTCAGTGTCCTGTTCTGTAGGGTGTGTTGGGGAGGTCTCTAATCAAAGTAATCATGAAAAAAAGGAGAAAAGGGCTTGAAAACAAGGTTCAAAAACTAGTAATGGGAGAGAATTCATCTGTTAATGCAAGTTCATACAGACCTGTATCAGGAGTAACTCTGGAGTGTGTATTTCTTCAGAAACATGGATGTTCAATGCTCCTTTTTGGGCTCTATCTTTTCTGCAGTTATTTGGAACAAAAATTCTTTTCTTCATCCTGATGCTGCTTTCTTATCCACTGCCCTAAAGATGATCTCTGCTTTATTTTTCTTTCATCACTTGAGGCCTTTGCTCTTTCTGTAAGGTTTTATCTTACAGAGTTAATAAGATTATTTGACATGGCCTCTATAGCATGAGCCAGATGTTGACTGGACTATGCTAATGCATGCTAGAGTAGGTGAGCTTTTAAGTGGATAATTATATTTTTCTCTAAGTTTTGGAGTAGGATTTGGGTGTAGGAGTGGTTAACATGAAAAAGTGAGCCCATATTCTCAAATATCAATTTAAAACAGAGAGGAAACTGCAGACAGCCCGTTCTTTAAAAGTTGCAGATGTAAAGTTTAGAAAAATAAGTAGCATGAAGGCTAAATCCATGAGCAGAATCTTTGCAGAGTTTTTGTTAACTTAGTTCTGGAGCTTAGAGTTTTTAAAATAGTCACAAGAATGTGCTGTACTGGTGAGGTCAGGAAGATGTCAGTTAACTCTAAAGCCAGAATCTGGAGTTTCTATCAGTCACAGTTTTCAATAAAGTTCCTAAGTTTTTTGGGGAGAAAAAAAAAACAGGTATGAGTTCAGCTGAGCCCAAGGAAAGATGCACAGTGAGGACTCTGTGCTCTCCACACCGCTGCCATGGCACTGAAGATGTCGTTGCAATTCCTGAGCCCATACTGGTCAGCATCACTAGGATCTCCTCTGAAGGAATCCTTCACATTTCTTGAAATTACTTCCTTACGTCTGTAGGTCAGACTACCCACTCCTGTTATCTGGTCTTTTAAAAGGAAGCAAAGGGATATTTTGTTCATCACTTGTCTCCTTGGCATTGCCTGTGGGCATCACACCTGGGTGGCTGGGCACAGTGCCAGTTCCCCCCGCCCCCTTGGCACCTGTGCAGCCTGCTAGCAAGTGTCACTTCCTGCGGTGTGTGGGAGCACTCTGCTTACGTGGAAATGATGTGTGAGGGAGTGTCTAACATTGTGAATTAGGTAGGCACGCCTTTAAATTCCAGCTCTACCATTTAATAGCTGTGTGATCTTGGGCTTAGAAAAGCTATTTAATTTGTCAAAGTCTCAGTAATGGGGTAATATTAATACCTACTTCACAGTACTACTGTGAAAATTAAGATCCATTTAAAACACTTCTACCACTCATAAATGCCACATAAGCACACAAGAAATATGAACTATTTTTATTGTTCCACGAAACTAAGAAAGGGCTGGGACCATGTGTCTTCCCTCTTATACCCCACACTTCTAGCACAGTGGCTAGCCCATTGCTTGTAATAATCTCTTTGTTACCTGAACTGTGTAACAGAAGTCGAGATACCAACGCTCAGATATTTAAGCCAACAGCAAGGGAAGCCTTCAGTCATTAAAATTCATTAAAATCAATTTATTTGAATTTAATAGTTGATGATCTGTGTGTAAATCATCTTAGTAAATTATATTTCTCTGTGAAATCTTATTTTGTAAAAGTTGAACAGATTAGAAGGAATATGATTATATAAAGATTTAATGGAGTGTGTGTGTATTAAAAAAGCTACCACTTTGAAAAGTCCATTATTCCAAAAAAGTGGTTGAAACGTTCTCTTTTTGTAAAAGGCATCATGTAGGTAATTTAAATTCGTTCTAAATATTATTTTGGAATACACCGTAAAATCTGAATTCATTGTGAAGGAACCCACATTTTATAGTAATTAAAAATGACATTATGCCTAGTAACATATCTGAGTTATAGAACTATGATAATTGGTTTAACATTGGTAGATCATTTCAAACAACCTATCTTGCTCTGTTGCTTTGATGTTCTGATTTCTATTACCCCATCATTTTGTTGTAGAGAGTCTCATTCACCTTTTGTTAAATGAGTTTCATACTGGTCATTGTGCAGTAAACACATCCTATTCAGTTCTGGCCCATGCTGTCATTCCATACTTGCTTTTTCAGTAGGGCTAAGAGAGCAATAGCCTAGATACCCAGGAGCTTTTTGTTCCATCTTCAGCCATGTGGACTGCATATGCCAGAGCCTTAAAGTTAAAAGAAAGAATTGGAGTTTGTACAGAACTGCTAGCTTTTCTAATTTCTAAGTAATAATATTTCGATCTGAGAGTCTGGAAGATTTTTGAGGGAAACATTTTAGACACAGTACAACACTTTAAAAAGCCACAGAAAAAGTTATTTGTTGCTTTAGCATCTATGCAGATGGACAACTCCCTTATTTTATAAAGTTCATGTACTGAGCATTTTTGCATAGGAACCTTAAAAAATAATATCTCATGGTATATTTATTGCAACATATTGGTACATTAAAATCAACAGAAAGAAAAAAAAAACCAGCTAGTATATATTATTTATTAGCTAGTAGATGAAATGTCACTTCCAAAGTTAAAAGTTAATTATTGAGTGAATATTTTCTCTTTTAAGAAGAGAAGAAATATCTCAAAGCTTTTTCATGCAGAAAGTGTTTATATTTCAGCCTCACGATGATTAAAAATGCCATTCCATTGTGCTTGGGCTTGGCCAGCATACAGCTTTCTGGCTGAGAATTCACTCTCATGAGGCTGTCACAGAACTGCCCATAGGGCCTGTGACCTTGCTGGGTGTTAGGTGTCTCAGCCTTGCCAGCAGGCTGTGCTGTGTCAGCTCAAGCAAGGATTGCCTGGTTCTTTTTATAATCCTGCACTCTGCCTTGTAATCGTCTCTTTATATTCAAAAGAGAGATGTAAAAAAACCTTAAGAAGGAAAGAGGGGCGTTACGATTGGCACGCATGGTGTGTGTGAGGGGGCATAGGGAAGGGAGTGTAACACGGAGAGGACAAGTAGTGATTCTGTGGCGTCTTGCTGCGCTGATGGACAGTGACTGTAGTGGGATGTGTGGTGGGGACTTGATAGTGGGGGGAGTCTAGTGGCCATAGTGTTGCTCATGTAATTGTACATTAATGATACCAAAATAAAAAAAAAACATGAAAGGTAGAGTTGAAAAAAAAAGATGTATTCAGCACCAATTATTATGCAAAGGATTAAACTTGGCATTGTATATATTGCTGAATCTCAATAATGAGCCTATGGGCTAGGTATTATTACCTCCATTTCACAGAGGAAGTAACAGGCTCAGAGCATTTAATTTCTCCTAGCATTACGAAGCAGTTAGAAAGTGGAAAGCCAGAATTCATACTCAGTTCTTACACCAAAGCCCATTATGTAATTTCAGTACTGCTTTTCTTACTCTATATAAGATTGTATTATTTGGGACGTTTTAAGTGTCTGTATTAATACTTAGGTTCATGCAGTATTAATACTGGCTAATGTGTAATAGACTTGAGCACAGCTGGTTCATGTTTTCTTTCAGCTGCAGTAGAAAATAGTTTATTCCATTATGTACATATATAAAAAAATTACATGCCTCAAAATGCTCAGGAGGAACAAAAAGAATCCTCTGTATTACTGAGAACCTAACATAAGATCTAAACCAAATAGTATTGACTCTTCATTTTTTTCCTGCAAAACTAGGATAGAAAAGAAGACTAAAATATATAAGAAGTAGCAAGTATCAGCTTTTATTTAACTTTGTATTATGAGCTTTGCTGGTATCCTCGTTTAATTTGCATAAGCTCTTTTGTGTGTATTAGAGGAGAGAGCTGCCTCCTCTATCATGTCCCATTTTGTATCCTTGGCACAAGGAGATAAATCACTGTCTCTAGAGGTTGTAGCCTCCAACTCTTTTCTGTGCAATTAAAGTATAGAAAAGTGTTAGTACCTTTTGCTGCACGCCAAAGAGAATTCTCTCTTAACTGGCCTTCTTCAGTAGACCACACTTACAAATATGTCACTTCCTAATAATAATGAGGATAATCAGAACCGCCATATAATGGAGAAGACTGTTTGCCAGGAATTCTGCTTGGTATATTATAAACTGTTAGTAATTCTCACTAAACTGAAGAGACAGCATCATTTTCTTTTTTACACAGATGAGGAAACAGAGGACACACATTTATTAAATAATAGAACAAGGATTCAAATCCAGGTTGTCTGACTCCAAAATTGTGCTCTTACTCCATTAATTAGTATCCTACACTCCTTACTGCTGTATAGACTCAAGTAAAGAATCTTCCCTTAAGCCCCATAAGGCCTGGAAAAGGCAAATCTGATACTAGGCCTTATTTGTATTTTATCAATGTAGTTTCATTTTTTTAAAACAATCCCCAAATTTTCTGTGTGCCTTTAAAGTAAGCAGATTTATTTTTGTTGTGAAAAGATTTGTATGCATATCAGAGAAGTAGCAAAGAAATCTAGAATAGGCATGCTTAGTGTAATTTTGAAACCTTTTTTCATTGAAAGTGGATTTTGGTATTTCTGTCTGCATTTTTCCTATCTGTGGAAATATAAATCTATGTTTTATAAAAATGTATAGCCATTTATACCAGTAGATATGCTTATACATGTTTACTGAAGTAGCAGTATCCATTATTTTGGTAATTATGTATTCTTATGCTTAAAAAAATTGTATAGTGATTTAAATTTCACAGATTACTTTCACTTCAGTTATAACAGCTTTGTAAGGTTGAGTGACTAGGCACTATTATGCCACTTAACATACATGCAAACAGAGCCCCTTCTCACATGGCTAGTAAGTGAAAGAGCAGACACATAAGATATCAATAGACAGTCCACAAAAAAATATGTAAAAATGGCCCTCAAACATATTTTTTTTTAAGTTCATACTTATAACTAGAGAAATGCAAATTAAAACAATGCTGAAGTATCATTTTTCACCTATCACAATGACAAAAATTTTTAAGTAGGACAACATGTTTTAAAAGTTAGTGAGAATGTGGGAAAGCCAGTAATTTCATAGATTGCTGGAGGGAATGCAAATTGGTATAACCCTTTTGGGGGGAAATACCAAGAATTTATACATGTATTTACGTTTTGACCCAGCAAGTCCACTTCTAGGAATCTAGAATCTATTGTAGAAAGTACACCTCCTGCAATATAGATGTATATGAATTCATGGGTTAGTGTACTTACTATGTTTTATAGATCTATCCACTAAGAGATCCAAGAAACAATGACACCCACATAGTAATGAGCACATATAGCACTCAGATCTTGATTTCTGAACACCATTCCCCAATAAAAGGAATTAAAGCTCCTTGGAGAAACAGTTGATTTCAGGGCTAGAGCAGGGAAGATATAAGCTAAGCTTGGAGCATATTGTGGTGCCAGAAAGTAAGGAAATGCTGAAAACTTGTTTAAAGAGCATAAAAGCCAACCTTAAGCTTCTCCTAATTGCCAAAAAGGGAACATTTTGACCAGCAAAATAAATAATAATGGTATCAGATTTTTAGTCCTTAAAATAAAATAAATATCCATGAATCCATACTGATATAAAAAATAAGTGGGAAGGAAGGGATGGCTCTTCCTTACAGAAGAATTCCAGTTAATAAATGTAGACAGAAAGATGGTAACAAAAAATCACCATTAGATGAATACCATGCAGTAATTGTTCCAAACAAGGTCCACTGATGGATGCTAAAATTAAAAGATAAAATTTTGAGGAAGAACAGGATATTTACATAGTTGTGGAGGAGCTGCTTCCAAGATCACTCACTGGCATGGTTGTTGATTGGAGGCCTCGTTTCCCCTATAGAAAGCTGCCCATGACAAAGAAGTTGTCTTCCAGAATGAGTGATCCAAGATGTGACTTATTCTCTGAAATCACACATCAATTCTGCCTATTCTGTTTGTTCGGTATTTTTGAAGCACCACATTGAAAAAGGGCATCTCTAGTCAGTAGTCCAGTAATTCTTTTTTTCCCTAAGAGTTGCCACTGACCCTTTCACTGCCTGTTTCCAGTGCTCCCAGTTTTGGTTCCTCTTTGTAACCTCTTCCAGCACAGGTCCTGGGCAGGATTTTTGTGATGACTGTCAGTGGAAAGGAGGAGGTAATGTGAACCATTCCCTGTGCTCTCCCATGAGGACTTCTTCCTAAACCTCAATGTTACATTCCTCTCTCCCACTTTCTGTAATGAACTGTCCAGAACCCATCTGTGAACCCATAAGACTATATATACAAGGCTCTTTAAGAGCAATGATCATTTTTCATGTCTGTCCTCATATATATCATATCATATTTGTATCTATATCCCCAAGGCCTACCACAGTGCCTAAAAAGTCCTTAATGGGTATATGGGTTTTCTTTTGAAATGTGCATAGTCTTAAGAACCTTCTAATTTAGCTTTCTGGACCTTTGTCTTTCCTAAACTGAAGAAGGACCAGGCAGAACAGATCTCCTTCAGCCTGTTGCCTATTTCCTATTTCACAAGCAGAACTCTGGAAAACTTTTCAAAGATTCTGTTCTTGCATCAGGTTGCAAGGCTGCTGAGGACTCTATTCTGTGACAATGAAGACAGAACAAAAAAAACACAATGAGAAAAAGTAACCCCATGAATGCTAGGAGTGGAGGAAAGGAAAGCTGGTTGAACATTCTTGGGCACTGAAGACAGGAAGGGATGACCTCAATGCTTGGAAGGATCTCTCCTGCCTATATTGGCCAGAGATGGCCTTCAGTGCCTGGTTTCCTAACTGAATCCTCCTCTGGTCTTTGCTCCCTGTTGTCCAGCTACTTCTGGAAAACACTGTACTCTTCCTCTTGCTGGCATACCAGTTCCTGTTGCAGACCCTTCTTTCTGGGCCCCTTTCTCACCTCTTCCCATTCCTAGGGCATACCTACTCCAGTCCGCCCTCACTGGGCAGGGCTGCAGGTCTTGTTCTCCTCACCTTCACACCTCACTAGAAGACGATTTTGGGTTTCTGTTGCTTCTTTCTCCACTTCAGCCGAGGGCAGTTTAATCCATTCTCACATCTGCCTGGCTCCTGTGATCCCAGCCCAGCTAGGGCCTGATCTCTAGCTGCCCATCACCCTTCTTCCCATATTTCTGACCTGAGGAGCTGAGACATAGTAAATCCTGATATTGAGGAGGAACTAGGTTTGTTCAGACTGACCTACCAACTTAGTTTGTATAACATTTTTCCTATGGAGAAAAATAACACTAAATAAATGACCTCCAACAGACTTAATTCTAGAATTAAAATTGTTTATAAAATGTCAGAATTTTTATGTGGGAATTAATAATATTTTATTCCCAGTTATCTCATTTTACAGTTTAAGAAATCAAGTCCAGGTGGGTTAAGTAATTTTTCTACAGTCATGTTTTCTGTTGCAAAATCTAATATTGCAGCTGACAGAAGTTCACATTCAGAATTAAATTGACAACAATTTTTCTTCCAGAATAGAAATTTTTGAATTATTCAAATATGTATTAAATATTGTATTTCACATATATTGATACGTATTTATAGGAGTTATAGTACTTTTCTTTCTAATCCAGATTTAGGTCGATCTCGAGAGCTACAATATGTGTACGTGGATAACAACATTCACCTAAAAGGCTTGCCATCCTATCTGTACAATAAAGTCATCGGGTGCAATGGGTAAGGCTATATATTTCATATTTATGCTATAGCTCAACTCTTTTGCTAGCTTTGTTTCTATTTCATTATTTGGTCCTGATAGAACTTAGAAATAGATAACTACTTTCAATTATCTGTTCAATTTTGTCTGTGTCCTTAATATGCTAAGCCAAAAGCTAAGAATATTAGGCAAGCAATTTAGAGTGTTGTACTCTGAGTTCAGTTAGTAAATGTGCATTTATTATTATTGTCAGTAAGCTGTTTATTATTTTCCAGTGAAAAGGAAAATGAAGCCGTGCATAGCATTATGTACTTAGTAGGCACAGAAACTGGAGAAATCTGCATTCCATTGCAGTGATAGTATTACTACAGCGATATCCTAGTATCTAGACCTTTACCATTTGCAAGTATTTAGAACTCAACATTTGAAATAGGCCCTCAATTCAAATCATGATTCTAGCAACCAAAACAGATGTTTCAGTTAATGAGAGACAATAGACTTTTATTTTCAGAGCAGCAAACAATCTTTCCTTCTCACTTAGGCTTTTAGAAAGATGGCCTCAGCTTCTCCTTCCACAACAGTGGGACAGAAGCACCTTGAAGTGGTTCCCAGAGTGGTATGGGATTAACACAGGACAGCTCAGCTACCACAACCTGCTTTTGACTAGCCTCACTTTCCTTACTTAATCAACCAAAGGGTACCAGGAACACCTTTGAGGCTACTTAGCCAGCATGTTTGACTCTGTCCTTGTAATCCCCAACCCCCTGCATAACCCAGCTCATACTACATGTAGTTCTAGCACGAGAAGGGATGGCAATAAGCTTGTACATGGAGGACAGCCATTACCCTGTTGGCATGGCTCCAGGGGATGGGGACTGAAGAGCGATTGCTCCAGAGAGGGCAATCCTAGGGGTAGTAGCCTTCCCTTAGGAAAAATTAGACAGTTGTTATCTTGGAAGCGCCCTAGATGAGTTCAGTGCCTGTATAGGCTGATGAAATACAATAGAATGTGTGGTGGTGTTTTTAGCTCAGTGATTTTTCTGCAGCTGAATGTGACAGCTGTGATACTACTCAGTCATTAATCCTAATGATTCTTAAAGGATCTGTAATGTAGCCTAATTCTTCCAAGTGGCGAGTAAAACACTTCAATCATCAAGATACATGGGAATGATGCAAGCAAGCTCCAAAGCCAAAGGCAGCTTTCCTCCGCACCAAAGCCTTCAGAGACTGCACTGAAGTGTAATTTAAGTCTCTACCACAATTAAGGAATCGCTTTTACTTAAGATAAAAAGCCTTCTGCTTTGGTGTGTAGACACAGATATTATTGACTGCCAGAAAGTTCTGTTGTGCTGAGTAGAGAGATATTTTTTAATCTTTCATTTGGTATCTGGTAGCAGAGGTAGTGAATCTTATGAGAGCTCCAAGTCTTTGAGACTATAAATAGTAGGCCAAAATATGCTAGTAGTCTACATTTTTTATTAGTATTAACACCTTCCTTTGATAGTAGTAATAAGAAAATAAATAAAACTATTACTTGAAGGACAGTATCAAACAGTTTTTTAATATTAGTAGTTTTTAGAGTATAGGCAGTCCAACTTATAAATGGGCCGTGATCCAAGAGGCACTTCTAGTCCGCTGTTTTAATTCAGAGTGCATCTCTCATGGAAGAAGTTCTGGTGGTTATATTCCCAGCCAACTCGTTAAAAGATCATTTAGCCTATTTTGGATCCCCAAAATGGTACTTATTTACACAATATTTTATGGCAAAATGTATTCAGAATTGTAATAGATGGTGACTGAAGGGGCCTCTTCTTTTGTGAATAAGCAAAGGGACTCCCCTGTTCCAAGTCAAAGTGGGGATGCTGTGAGCAAAGGAGGGGCAAGGAGTAGGACAAAGCACTGAGGCATTTCTAATATGAAGAGTAAAAGGGTATCTGAGGCCTTAGAAAGCATGCTTTTGGATTCTGAACAGGGATCTTGGTTCATTGTTCATTCGGTGACTATTTATTGAGCAACTACTCTGGTCACTATGCTAGACAATGGCCATACATTGATGTGCAAAATGATTCCATATCCACCCTATTAACCTGGACCTTATAATCTGGCTAGAGTTCCAAATGAACAATAAATACTTGAACAAACTGTTCTGATTCTCTTTAAGGCGATAGTATTTAAGCTGAGAATGTAAGGATCATCACCCTTGTTCTCCACTGCTTCTAGCCAGCTGTGGGCCCAGATATGAGAACACAGTAACCTCTGCTGCACTGTACTGTCTCTGAGACAGTAATATGACCCTTTTTGGGTTGAGAGACTAGGAGAGTTAGAGCCACAACGGAGCAAAGGGAACATAGCTTTAGGCAACTGTGGCACAATATGCTAAAGTCTGATAGATGTATGATTCACATCGCAGAAGGAAAATAAGAGAACTAGATATGAAATCTGTAAACAGGTATAAAAAATAACAAGTGTTGTACAGTTTACAAAATCTCAGAAGCCCCACAAAATTATCTTTGATATTCATGGACATGTGAATGAAGACAGTACCTCCTTATTATATGCTTTCTTATTTACCAGATAATTATTGATAGCAATAATAGTATTAGCTAACAAGTTGGCACTGTGCTAAAAACTATGGAAAAGAATTTAAATGTTTATTCTAATATACAAACGTAAATGTAACACAAAAAATAAATACCCCAGGAAAGGCAGAGTGATGGAAATTTAGAGCATGGAACTATCCTTTATGACCTAGCCTTGAAGTCCCACACTGTCATCTCTGTTATATCCTGTGCATTATGCGAGTCTACCCCCTTCTTTGTGAGGAGGCCACATCAGGGGGTGCATGGAGGAGAGGGTCACGGGAGCCTCGTGGATGCTAGCTTGCACAGCTTTCTTGCATCCACTGCTTTTTGCTAGCCTCATGGCAAAATATGATTTTTATTGTGTCTAGGTTTTTCTTATTGTTGCTACAGGAGTAAATGTCTTCAGTTCTTCTACATTTTACCCAGAAAGAGAGGTCTCTTCCATGTTAGAATTCTAGAGAGTGGTAATTGGGACATTTGTTTACTCAGGAGAACTTAATGGTAAAAGTGATCCTATACCAGAGTTATTCTTCCAGTTGTCTGATTATATGAGAAAAAGAAAACCAAGCCTGCTTTGCTTTTTCTTATGTACATAAGTAATTATAACTGGATTTGGCTCCAGATTGGTTAAATGACTTGATTAAATGGTTTATTAATGTAACCACCCAAGGTAACAGAATTGTTCATATGAGAAATATGTTCCAGGTCTGAATTAAACCAGTAGACTAAAAAATATCCTTTAGATCACTTTAAATGTGTCTGAATCACTTAAATGGACTAAATATCCTTCAGTCCATTTTTAGGTGGGTGCTGCCTTCACACCCAAAACAAGGAGAACCATGTCTCCGTGAGGCAGGCACAAAGCAGCCTACCTACAGATAAAAAAACTGAAGTACGACATGAGCTATAACTCAGGAGACCGAGCTTGTAATTTGATAACAATTAAGTAATTAATTGCTTTTAAAATAAAAATATTAAAACTCCTTTTAAGTTTTAGAGGAACTTTA
Source organism: Phataginus tricuspis (assembly GCA_029783875.1). Classification (NCBI taxonomy): domain Eukaryota; kingdom Metazoa; phylum Chordata; class Mammalia; order Pholidota; family Manidae; genus Phataginus; species Phataginus tricuspis. Next base: position 9,639,665 of record JAQQAC010017683.1, on the reverse strand, counting down.
CAGTTCTCCACAATATAACTTACACAATGTCTACTATTCTATAAATTTATATAAAACTATGTAACAAAATTATAACATATAAAGAATAAGGAAATGATTATTATTTAAAATTATGGAACATGTGAAGAATAAGGAAAATGTGACCAGTTCTCAAGGAAAAGACAATCAAGAGACCAATCTGAAATGACCCAGAATATTGGAATTAACAGACAAGGATTTTAAAGCAGCTATTCTCAATGAAGTAAAGAAAAATAAGTTTGCAGTGAATGGAAAGACCAGAAAAATAGAAACTATAAAAAGGAAACATAGAAATTCTGTAGCTGAAAAATACAATATCAGAAATAAAAACTTTACTCAATGGCTTAACAGAGAAGTCAGTGAACTTGGAGGTAGATCAATAGAAAGATTCAGTCTGAAGAACACAGAGAAAAAAGAGTGAAGACAAAAATGAATGCAGCCTCAGGACCTGCCAAACCACGTAAAATGGCTGATATATGTATAGTTGGCATCCCAGAAGGAGAACAAGGAGAGAATAGAGCAACAACAGCAAAAATGTTTAAAAAATCATGTCCGGAAATTTCCCAAATAGGATGAAAGACATGAACGTACCTTTCTAAGAAGCTCAACAAAGCCTAAGCAGTATAAATTCCAAAGAAAACCAAGCTGCTGAACCCCAAAGATAAAAAAGAAAATCTTGAAAGTGACCGGAGAAAAATGGCAAATTATGTACAAAGAAATAGTTCAAAAGACTGTTACCTTCTCATCAGAAATTTTGAAGGCCAGAAGACAGTGAAACAACATTTTTAAAATGCTAAAGAAAAAAATGGTCCACCTAGCAACCACCAAAAATACCTTTCAAGAATGAAAGCAAAATAAATACATTCTTAGGTGTAACAAAGCTAAGCCTTAAAGGTGGCGCTGACAAGCAGACAGACCCTTTTATCAGACCAAGGATCATTCTATCTGGGTGGCATAGTTTCTTTGCTTCTCCCTATCCACTTTTCCCCTTTCCCTGTCCTGTTATTTGAAGCTGAAAAAGCTTTTTTTTGGCTAAAAAGGAAGGTGAATCCGGTAGCAGCTCCCACAAAACGTGTGGACAACATAATTTACTTTCTGAAGGATGAAAGATATTTACTTGGATGCTTTTGGTAAGGGAATTCAATTATTCTTTACTTTGTTAGGTGGAATTGTCAGTGTGAAAAATGCGTGTGAATTGATTTACTAAATCACACACGTTTTGGAGCAAAACCTCAGTGGCAAAATGGTGTCACTATTCATTTAACTTGTTTAGAGTTAAATGTTGAGGGGCAGCTCTGAAGACATTGAGTTGAAAGGAAATTGTGTAATAATTATAATTAAGCCAAAGGTACTAACATTTGTGACAGATTTCAACTCATTTTAATAACTCACTAAAGGGTTCAAATACAGTCTGTTTTGGGGCCACCTCAGCATTTAATCTAAAATAATAAAAACTATTGAGTTTTAAATCAAAGATACCAAGGCATAAATAATTGTCAGCTAATATTATTTCATTTCATTTTGAATTGAAGCATATCATGGGGCTTCCATCCCTCCTTACTGACTACTCACTCCATGATTACTTCTTACTGAGATGAGTGATACCGGCTTACAAGGTAGATACCTTTCCAGCCTTCCTTCCCACTTGCCAGTTCTTCATGTTCTCTAACCATTGGAGACTGTTTTACTTCATGTGCCCTGTGCATTCACAGAGCTGAATCCTTGTTCCCTTTCCCTGGAATATCATCATGCAAATTTTAGTTCATAACAATAGATACCTTCACAGCAACATCTAGACTGGTGTTTGACCAAATACCTGTGTACCTTGACCTAGCCAAATTGTTACAAAAATTTAACCATCACACCATGTATTACAGTATATTATCAAAATAATCAAAATATAGTATATTATCAATAATAATCTTGTTATTATAACAAGAAGGCACAACTGTAAACATTGCTTAACCTTTACTGTGTGCCAGGCAGTGTGCTCATTGACTTACCTGATTATTGCACATAATCCTCCCAGCAACCCTTGTGATATTATACCCATCTTAGAAAAGATATTGAAGCTCAGAAAGATTAATTGTCTCAGGTCACAAAGCTAGGTGGTATTAGAGTTATTTATCATTTGCTTCATTGTCCATACTCTTACCTCTGGACTTCACACACTACGTCTCATTTCTCCATGGTCTGAAATCACCTCTGTATGTTTGAGCCCCCTCTACTAGCTCCTTGAGAGCAGAAACAGAAAATACTTTTCTTGCTCCTGCACCATTTCATGTAGCAGAGTGGATCTTTAGTCTGGTGAAAAAAAAGGAGGTTGGCAATGGCCAGCAGAAAGCTCTCTAACTCATGTGAATTCCTTCCTTGCAGCCTACAGTCTGCATAACTGCGGCTCTTCTCCAGTGTTAAGCAGAGAAGGCATTTAAAAGAGGTATCATAAAATGAATTTAATTAGCTCTTTATATCCAATGGCGAAGAGTAGGAACTTCTGAAAGAATTGTCAAGGGGAAATTAGACCTTATATAAAATGAGGATCTACTTACTTGTTAATGTGAGCCTGTTCAGTCATTTCAGTCAGGCATCTGTCTTTTTAATTACTGGAGATGAAGAAGACATTAGGAAAAATCTGGCTTTCAGTTTTCTAAACCTTTATTTGTTCCTCTATATTGTTAAATTCTTTGGGCAGTGTCCACATAGAGTTCATCCACAATTGGGCTAAGAAGCAGCAGCTGTTGAGGCAGTAACAGTGTGAAGTAAATATTCACAAATGACTTGCTGGCTTTTTACCCCACATTTTCATTGTTTATGGCTTTGCTCAGGGTTCTCATTTTATGTTGTGGCTATAAAGTTTGGAAACAAGTAATATTATTTTGTCATGTATACTAGTCAGGGTTCTCCATAGCATCAGAACATAGGATTTGTGGTGGGTGGGGAGGGGATAGGGAGATTGATTTGTTAGGAATTGGCTTATATGATTATGGGTCTAGCAAGTCTAAAATCTGCAGGGCAGATGTTGATAAAAACAGCACTGCGGAAAGTAAGGTATGTGATTGAGAATTCACAAGGAAATGGTAAGGCCTCATGTATTCCTAAGGCATCTTTCTGCTTAACTTTTCTTTTTGTACCAACTAAGGGAAGAGGGTCATTTCTTAAAATTTGGCTAAAGGCTTCTGTATTTTGACCCTGCACATCAGTGTAAATCTCATTCACTTATGAAAAGAACATTACCAGTAATTTTGAAACCCCTGTGTAGCCCTCTCCAACTAAATGCACCCCCTTCCCCAAGGTTAGCCACAAAATTCTAAATTTTGTATTTATTATTCAGTTGCACTTGGTTATGATTTTTAATATATGTAAATATATCCCCATATAGTATATTGTCAGGTTTTCTATCTTTATGTAAATGGAATCATGATGTATGTGTTCTTCTGTGACATGCTTTTTTCATGTAGCATTTTGTTTTTATTCTCCAACTTACCGTTTTTCTGCTCCTCTTTAGAGAAACTATTTGAAAGAGATGTCTATACTTGCTATCTGCACTTCTTCCCATTCTCATAGCCCATATGAAAATTGCCATTTTCAGGGTCACCAGTGACTTCCATATTGCCAAATTCACTTCTCGGTTCTCTTTCTTGGCCTGTCCAACATTTGACATGGTTGATCGTTTTCTCTTTCTTGAAACACCTTCAGCTGGCTTCCTGAGCACTTCCCTCCCTTGGTTCCCCTCTGTCACTGTCTACTGCTTCGTCCTCATTCCCCTAATCACTGAATACTGGCCTCAGGACTCAAAACTCTTCTCTAGCTGTGCCTATTCTGTAGGTCAATGATTCTCTATCAGGAATAGTTATTCTCCACTCCAGGGTATTTGGAAATGTGTGTAAGTTTGGGAGGGGGTTGGCTTTTCAAATGACTGGTATCTTTCCTGCCATTTGGTGGACATTGTGACATATCTTGGCAATGCACACAAAAGTTCTAAACAATTAAGAAAGCGTGCCTCCCACCTCCAGCAAATTCTGAGAGCACCCCCAGTGAGAACAATGCTAGGTTATTTCAGGACATCACGATTATATTTTAAATATCTGTGCACTGGAGAGAGACTCAAGATGGCGACGTGAGAGGTGAGACAGAGAATTCCTCCCAAATCCACGTATAGTGTGAAAATACAGTTAATACAAAAAGCCCTAAAACAGCAACAGGAAAGAAGACTGCACCAGACTGCATACAGACCTCAAGAAAAGGGCAGACCTCTTGAAACAGGGTAACGTACGAAAGCCTTGATCTGGCAGGACCCAAGCCCTTCCCCCACCTCAGCTCACTGGCCGGAGGAAGAGAAATGGAGCGGGGAGGGGGTGGAAACCTAAGACTACTGAACACCCAGCCCTGGAGGTCAGCTTTGGAGCACAAAACTACATTGTGTGGTGCTATGGAGGTTGATGGGGTTGGGGAGCTGGGACAGGCAGAGTGCTTGAGAGACTGAGATTCTGGCCCTTTGTGGAGGATGGGGATTCACATTTGGCCGCTCTGGGATAAAGGAAAGACGGGCGATCTGACAGGCTTCCTAGCAGCAAGAGGGCTACTGAAGGGGCGGGGTTTGCACAGAGCTTGCTAAGTGGGAGAAGGGGTAAGTGGACAAGGTTGCCTGGGCGCACTCTGTCCAGCAGGTTAGGAACTTTGAGGGGCTTCAGGTGCTCCATCCCCCTGGCTGCCTGCTCAGCTCTGAGGCCCCCCACGGTGACACACAGCCTGCTGCACATTCCTCCTGTGGCATCTGCTCATAAACCGGCAGTCACTGTGCTGGTGTCAGGCCCGTCGGAGGGCAGTCCCGCCTACAACAGCTAGAGACGCCAAGCACAGAGGCTTACACCTGTGCTCAGCCCACTGGCTCTGATACTGGAGACAGGCACTGCAACCAGGAATCATGAAACAGCTCTTTCTGCCCCCCAGGCACCAGCACCACTCCCCTATGACCCCCAACCTCTCTCTAGCGGCTGACAGCTCCAGAGACTAGAGCTTCTGGGCACTAGAGGGCACCACATAGAATTATGAAACATCAAAGGAACCTGGTTCAGACCAAAATCTCACAAACCTCAGAAAAGGGCCAAATGAAACTGAACTCACCAATCTTCTTGAAAGAGAGTTTAAAATAAAAATCATAAACATGCTCATGGATGTACAGAAAAATATTCAGGAACACAGGGAAGAATTTAAGACAGAGATTCAATCATTGAGAAATTCCATATCTGAAATTAAACATACAATGGAGGGATTTAAAAGCAGATTGGGTGTAGTAGAAGAGATGGTAAATGGAATAGAAATTAGAGAAGAGGAATACAAAGAAGCTGAGGCACAGAAAGAAAAAAGGATCTCTAAGAATGAAAGAATATTGAGGGAAATGTGTGACCAATCCAAACAGAACAATATCTGCATTATAGGTGTACCAGAAGAAGAAGAGAGAGAAAAAGGGATAGAAAGTGTTATTGAGGAGGTAATTGCTGAAAACGTCCTCAATCTGGGGAAGGAGATAGTCTCTTAAGCCATGGAGGTGCACAAATCTCCCTACACAAGGGACCCAAGGAAGACAACATCAAAACATATAATAATTAAAATGGCAAATATCAACGATAAAGAAAGACTTTTAAAAACAGCTAGAGAGAGAAAAAAGGTCATGTACAAAGGAAAACCCATCAGACTATCATCAGATTTCTCAACAGAAACCTTACAGGCCAGAAGGAAGTGGCATGATACATTTAGTGCAATGAAGCAGAAGGGCCTTGAACCAAGAATACTTTATCCGGCAAGGTTATCATTTAAATTTGAAGGAGGGATTAAGCAATTTTCAGAAAAGCAAAAGCTGAGATAATTTACCTCCCACAAACCACCTCTACAGTGCATTATGGAGGGACTGCTATAGATGGAAGTATTCCTAAGGCAAAATAGATGTCGCCAGGGGAAATAAAACCACAGGAAAGTAGAACAATTAATTACTAAGCAGATGCAAAATCAAATCAACTACCCCCAAAGTCAATCAAGGGATAGACAAAGAGTAAAGAATATGATACGTAACATATGAAGAATGGAGGAGGAGGGAAAAAAAGAACATTTAGGTTGTGTTTGTAATAGCATACAAAGTGAGTTAAATTACACTGTTAGATAGTAAGGGAATTACCCTTGAACCTTTGATAACCACGAATATAAAGCCTGCAATGGCAATAAGTACATACCTATTGATAATCACCCTAAATATAAATGGTCTGAATGCACCAATCAAAAGACAAAGAGTCACTAAATGGATAAAAAACCAAGACCCATCTATATGCTGCCTACAAGAGACTCACTTTAAACCCAAAGACATACACAGACTGAAAGTAAAGGGATGGAAAAAGATATTTCATGCACCTAATAGGGAGAAAAAAGCAGGAGTTGCAGGACTTGTATCAGACCAATTAGACTTCAAAACAAAGAAAGTAACAAAAGACAAAGAAGGATATTACATAATGATAAAGGGGTCAGTCCAACAAGAGGATATAACTATTATAAATATCTATGCTCCCAACACAGGATCACCTACATATGTGAAACAAATACTAACAGAATTAAAGGGGGAAATAAAATGCAATGCATTCATTTTAGGAGACTTCAACACACCACACACTCCAAAGGACAGATCAATCAGACAGAAAATAAGTAAAGAGACAGAGGCACTGAACAAAGTATTAGAACAGATGGACCTAACAGACATCTACAGAACAGTTCATCCAAAAGCAACAGGATACACATTCTTCTCAAGTGCACACGGAACATTTTCAAGAATAGATCACATACTAGGCCACAAAAAGAGCCTCAGCAAATTAAAAAAGATTGAAATTGTACCAACCAGCTTCTCAGATCACAAAGGTATGAAACTAGAAATAAATTACACAAAGAAAATGTAAAAACCCACAAACACATGGAAGCTTAATAACATGCTCCTAAATAATCAATGGATCAATGACCAAATAAAAATAGAGATCAAGCAATATATGGAGACAAATGACAACAATAATTCAACACCGCAAAATCTGTGGTATGCAGCGAAGGCCATGCTAAGAGGTAAGTAATATTGCAATACAGGCCTGCCTCAGGAAAGAAGAACAATCCCATATGACCAGCCTAAACTCACAATTAACAAAACTAGAAAAGGAAGAACATATGAGGCCCAAAGTCAGTAGAAGGAGGGACATAATAAAGATTAGAGCAGAAATAAATAAAATCAAGAAGAATAAAACAGTAGAAAGAATCAATGAAAGCAGGAGCTGGCTCTTTGAGAAAATAAACAAAATAGATAAACCCCTAGCCAGACTTATCAAAAAAAAAAGAGAGAGTCTACACACATAAGCAGAATCAGAAATGAGAAAGGAAAAATCACTACAGACAGCACAGAAATATAAAGAATTATGAGAGAATACTATGAAAAATTATATGCTCACAAACTGGATAAGCTAGAAGAAATAGACAACTTTCTAGAAAAGTACAACCTTCCAAGGTTGACCCAGGAAGAAACATAAAATCGGAATAGACCAATTACAAGCAAGGAAATTGAATTGGTAATCAAAAAACTACCTAAGAACAAAACACCTGAACCAGATGGTTTCACTGCTGAATTTTATCAAACATTTAGTGAAGACCTAATACCCATCTTCCTTAAAGTTTTCCAAAAAGTAGAAAAGGAGGGAATACTCCCAAACTCATTCTACAAGGCCAAAATTACTCTAATACCAAAACTAGTCAAAGACACCACAAAAAAAGAAAATTACAGACCAATATCCGTAATGAACATAGGTGCAAAAATACTCAACAAAATATTAGCAAATCGAATTCAAAAATACATCAAAAAAAAAAGATTATCCATTATGATCAAGTGGGATTCATCCCAGGGATACAAGGATGGTACAATATTCAAAAATCCATCAACGTCATCCACCACATCAACAAAAAGAAGAACAAAAACCACATGATCATCTCCATAGATGCTGAAAAAGCATTTGACAAAATTCAACATCCATTCATGATAAAAACTCTCAACAAAATGGGTATAGAGGGCAAATACCTCAACATAATAAAGGCCATATATGACAAACCCACAGCCAACATTATACTTAACAGCAAGAAGTTGAAAGCTTTTCCTTTTAGATTGGGAAAAAGACAAGGATGCCCACTCTCCCCACTTTTATTCAACATAGTTCTAGAGGTCCTAGCCATGGCAATAAGACAACACAAAGAAATAAAAAGGCATCCAGATAGGTAAGGAAGAAGTCAAACTGTCCCTGTTTGCAGATAACATGATATTGTATATTAAAAGAACTACTCCAAAACTACTAGATCTAATATCTGATTTCACTAAAGTTGCAGAATACAAAATTAATACCAGAAATCTCTTGCATTCCTATACACTAACAATGAACTAGCAGAAGAGAAATCAGGAAAACAATTTCATTCACAATTGTATCAAAAAGAATAAAATACCTAGGAATAAACCTAACTAAGGAAGTGAAAGACCTATATTCTGAAAACTAAAAGACACTAATCAGAGAAATTAAAGAAGATACTAATAAATGGAAACACATCCCATGCTCATGGATCAGAAGATTTAGTATTGTCAAAATGGCCATCCTGCCTAAAGGTATCTACAGAGTCAATGCAATCCCTATCAAAATAGGAACAGCATTCTTCAATGAACTAGAGAAAATCGTTCTAAAGTTCAAATGGAACCACAAAAGACTCCCGAATAGCCAAAACAATCCTGAGAAAGAATAAAGCAGGGGAAATTATGCTCCCTGACTTCAAGCTCTACTGCACAGTAATCAAGACAATTTTGTACTGGCACAAGAACAGACCCATTGACCAATGGAACAGACTAGAGAGCCCAGATACAAACCCAAGCATATATGGTCAATTAATACATGATAAAGGAGCCATAGATATACAATGGGCAAATGAGAGCCTCTTCAACAGCTGGTGTTGGCAAAACTGGACAGGTACGTGTGAGAGAATGAAACTGGATTACTGTCTAACCCAATACACAAAATTAAACTGAAAATAGATCAAAGACCTGAATGTTAAGTCATGAAACCATAAAACTCTTAGAAAAAAACATAGGCAAAAATCTCTTGGACATAAACATGAGCAACTTCTTCATGAACATATCTCCCCGGGCAAGGGAAACAAAAGCAAAAATGAACAAGTGAAACTATATCACTCTAAAAAGCTTCTTTACAACAAAGGACACCATCAGTAGAACAAAAAGACATCCTGCAGTATGGGAGAATTAATTCATAAATGACATATCTGATGAGCGGTTGACATCCAAATTATATAAAGAGCTCATGCACCTCAACAAACAAAAAGCAAATAAGCCAATTAAAAAATGGACAGAGGCAGTGAACAGACACTTGTCCAAAGAAGAAATTCAGATGGCCAACAGGCACATTAAAAGATGCTCCATATCGCTAATCATCAGAGAAATGCAAATTAAAACCACAATGAGATATCACTTCACACTAATTAGGATGGCCAACATCCAAAAGACAAACAACAACAAATGGTGGCAAGGATGTGGAGAAAGGGGAACCCTCCTACACTGCTGGTGGAAATGCAAATTAGTTCAACCATTGTGGAAAGCAGTATGGAGGTTCCTCAAAAAACTCAAAATAGAAATACCATTTGACCCAGGAATCCCACTCCTAGGAATTTACCCCAAGAATGCAGCAGCCCAGTTTGAGAAAGACATATGCACCCCTATGTTTATCGCAGCACTATTTACAATAGCCAAGAAATGGAAACAACCTAAGTGTCCATCAGTAGATGAATGGATGAAGAAGAGGTGGTACATATATACAATGGAATATTATTCAGCCAGAAGAAAAAAACAAATCCTACCATTTGCAACAACATGGATGGAGCTAGAGGGTATTATGCTCAGTGAAATAAGCCAGGTGGAGAAAGACAAGTATCAAACAATTTCACTCATCTGTGGAGTGTAAGAACAAAGAAAAAACTGAAGGAACAAAACAGAAGCAGACTCACAGAACCCAAGAACGGACTAACAGTTACCAAAGGGAAAGGGGTGGGGAAGATGGGTGGTAAGGGAGGGATAAGGGGGGAAAAGGGGCATTATGATTAGCACGTATAATGTGGGGGGTTGGGCACGGGGAAGACAGTACAACTCAGAGAAGACAAGTAGTGATTCTATAGCATCTTACTACACTGATGGACAGTGACTGTAATGGGGTATGTGGTGGGGACTTGATAATAGGGGGAGAATATTAACCATTATGTTGTTCATGTAATTGTACATTAGTGATAGCAAAATAAAAAATAAATTAAAAAAATATATATCTGTGCACTGATAACTGCCAAATGTAGAGCTGGAGCCTGGACCGCTTGCCTGATTTCCAGGGTCTGGCATCCAACAGCATCTAGTCAGATCTCGTGTGTCTGACACGCAGTTTAAAACTAACACATCCATATTAAACCACTAATTTCCTTACCCCCTCCTCAATCTTCCACGATCTTCTACATCTGAGTTGATAGAAGCTCCATTCTTCCAGTAACTGTCCAATAGTTTGAGGGTCATCTTTGGTTTCTCTTCCCCTCACATCCCACCACCAACCCATGACATATCCTACTAGCTCTATATTCAGAAACATATCCGTGCTCTTACCATTGCTGTCATCTTGACCTAAACTACCATCATCTTGCACCTGGATTATAACAGTAGCCTTCCTACTTCTATCTCAGCCTCCTTGCAACATTCTCTACATAGTGTCGGTTGTCCTGTTAAATCATGACTCAGACCCAGTTATTCCTTTACTCAGTTATCTCCCTTAGCAGTCCATATGCCTAAAATAAAAGCCAAAGACAGTTCTGGGAAGATGGCCGCATGAGCAGGGCAGCGGAAATCTCCCAAAACCATATATATCTATGAAAATACAGCAAATACAACTATTCCTAAAAGAGAGACCAGAATATACAGGACAGCGCATAGCCTGCATCTGCACCTGAGAGGACTCAGCACTCTGTGAGGCGGGTAAGATACGGAGCTGCGTCCCGATGGGAACCGAGCACTCCCCCACCCCAGCGCACTGGCGGGAGGAGAGGATTCAGAGCTGGGAGGGAGTGGAAGTACAGGCCCGCGAAATAACCAGCCCTGGTGATCTGCGCCGGGAGCGCTGACACACATCGCACGGTGTATCGGATACTGGAGAGGCACAAGGTACAGGTTGTAAGCTGGGAACGCACCCGGGTCCTTGCCGCAGGCTCCCCAGGACAAAAGAAAAGCGCGCGCTTTTTTTTTGGTGGTCTTAAAGAGGAAGGGGCCCAATGGAGAAACACGATCATCCCAGCACACTCAGCCCAGCAGGCTGGGAGTCCTGAGGAATTTCAGACCCCTTGGCTGGCGACTGGGAAAAAGTAGCCGCACTGAGACTTCACACAGAGAACAACAGCCTCCCATTCGTTCCCACCCCGGCCAGAGCTACAAAAGGCCCTGCGGAGCTGTGCGGCTGTGGCTGCGGAATAGTGGAGCAACAGCGCAACCTACAGCATCCTTGCAGAATCTACTCCCAGTGGGCTTTTTTTTTTTCCTTTCTTTTCTTTTCTTTCTTTTTTCTTTTCTTTCTCTTCCTTCTTTTTTTTTTTTTTGTTTTTCTTTTGTTTTTTGTTTTGTTTTGTTTTGTTTTTTTTAAGTCTTAAAGAGCCCAGCTGACATACGTGGCACCTACCAGCGACCACTTCTATTGCCATGAAAAGACAGAGGAATATGATACAGACCAAGCTCATCCAGAAACAGACAACACCAGACAGGGAGCCTGAAAGGATGGAAATGCACAATCTTGCTGAAAAAGAATTCAGAATAAAAGTCATAACCATGCTGATGGATCTACAGAGAAATATGCAAGAGCTGAGGGAGGAAGTGAGGGAAGTCAGGAAAGACAATGCAGAAATGAGACAAGCAATCCACAGGCTTAGCAGCAGACTGGACGAGATGCAAGAGACTGTTAGTGGAATAGAAATCAGAGAACAGGAATACAGAGCAGCTGAGGCAGAGAGAGATAAAAGGATCTCTAAGAATAAAAGAATATTAAGAAAATTGTGTAACCAATCCAAACGGAACAATATTCACATTATAGGAGTACCAGAAGAAGAAGAGAGAGAAAAAGGGATAGAAGGTGTCTTTGAAGAAATAATTGCTGAAAACTTCCATGCTGGGGAAGGAAATAGTCTTGAGTCCACGGAAGCCCACAGATCTCCCAACCCAAGGGAACCAAGGAAGACAAGACCAAGACACATAATAATTAAAATGGCAAAGATCAAAGATAAGGACAGAGTATTAAAGGCAGCTAGAGAGAGAAATAGATAACATACAAAGGAAAACCCATCAGACTATCATGAGATTTCTCAACAGAAACCTTACAGGCCAGAAGAGAATGGCATGATATATTTAATGGAATGAAACAGAAGGGCCTTGAACCAAGAATATTGTATCCAGCACGATTATCATTTAAATATAATGGAGGGATTAAACAATTTCCAGACAGGCAAAAGCTGAGAGTATTTGCCTCCCATAAACCACCACTACAGGATATCTTAAAGGAACTGCTCTAGAGGGAAGCACTCCTAGGCTAAAAAGATGTCACCAGAGAAAATAAAATCATAGCAAAGAAAGAAGACCATCTAAATACTAACTAAAGGCAAACAATAAAACACCTAGTATGTAAAGAATGGGGGAGGAAGAATAAGAAGGGAGAGAAGTAAAGAAACATCAGACTGTGTTTACAATAACTTAACACGAAAGTTAAGTTAGATTGCCAGATAGTAGAGAAGCAACCCTTGAACCTTTGGTAACCACAAATCTAAAGCCAGCAATGGCAATAAGTACATATCTACCGATAATCACCCTAAATGTAAATGGACCGAATGCACCAATCGAAAGACAACAGAGTAATAGAATAGATAAAAAAGCAAGACCCATCTATATACTGCCTACAAGAGACTCACCTCAAACCCAAAGATATACACAGACTAAAAGTGAAGGGATGGAAAAGGATATTTCATGCAAACAACAAGTAGAAAAAAGCAGGTGTTGCAGTACTTGTATCAGACAAAATAGACTTCAAAATGAAGAAAGTAGCAAGAGATAAAGAAGAACATTACATAATGATAAAGGGGTCAATCCAACAAGAGGATATAACCATTATAAATATATATGCACTCAATATGGGAGCACCAGCATATGTGAAAGAAATACTTACAGAATTAAAGGAGGAAATAGAAAGCAATGCATTCATTTTAGGTGACTTCAACACACCATTCACGCCAAAGGACAGATCAACCAGACATAAAATAAGTAAAGACACAGAGGCACTGAACAACACACTAGAACTGATGGACCTAACAGACATCTACTCTGCACCCAAAAGCAGCAGGATACACATTCTTCTCAAGTGCACATGGAACATTCTCCAGAATAGACCACATACTAGGCCACAAAAAGAACCTCAGTAAAGTCAAAAATATTGAAATTCTACCAACCAACTTCTCAGATCACAAAGGTATAAAACAAGAAATAAATTTTAGAAAGAAAACAAAAAGGCTCACAAATACATGGAGACTTAACAACATTCTCCTAATTAATCAATGGGTTAACGACCAAATCAAAGAATATATGGAGACTAATGACAACAACAATACAAAGCCACAACTTCTGTGGGACGCAGCAAAGGCAGTTCTAAGAGGAAAGTATACTGCAATCCAGGCCTATTTAAAGAAGGAAGAACAATACCAAATGAATAGTCTAAAGACACAATTACTGAAATTGGAAAAAGAAGAACAAATGAGACCCAAAGTCACCAGAAGGAGGGACATAATAAAGATCAGAGAATAAATAAATAAAATTGAGAAGAATAAAACAATAGAAAAAAATCAATGAAACCAAGAGCTGGTTCTTTGAAAAAATAAACAAAATTGATAAACCACAAGCCAGACTTACTAGGAGAAAAAGAGAATCTACACACATAAAGAGAATCAGAAATGAGAAAGGAAAAATCACGACGGACCCCACAGAAATACAAAGAATTATAAGAGAATATTATGAGAATCTATATGCTAACAAGCTGGAAAACCTAGAAAATGGAAAACTTCTTAGAAAAATACAACCTTCCAAAACGGACCAAACAAGAAACAGAAAAACTAAACAGACCAATCACCAGAAACGAAATTGAAGCGGTAACCAAAAAACTACCCAAGAACAAAACCCCTGGATCAGATGGATTCACCACTGAATTCTAGAGGAGAAATAAAACCCATTCTCCTTAAAGTTTTCCAAAAAGTAGAAGAGGAGGGAATACTTCCAAACTCATTTTATGAAGCCAGCATCACTCTAATACCAAAACCTGGCAAAGACCTCACCAAAAAAGAAAATTACAGACCAATATCCCTGATGAACATAGATGCAAAAATACTCAACAAAATATTAGCAAACCGAATTCAAAAATACATCAAGAGGATCATACACTATGATCAAGTGGGATTCATCCCAGGGATGCAAGGATGGTACAATATTCGAAAATCCATCAACATCATCCACCACATTAACAAAAAGAAGAACAAAAACCACATGATCATCTCCATAGATGCTGAAAAAGCATTTGACAAAATTCAGCATCCATTCATGATTAAAACTCTCAACAAAATGGGTATAGAGGACAAGTACCTCAACATAATAAAGGCTATATATGACAAACCCACAGCTAACATCATACTTAACAGCAAGAAGCTGAAAGCTTTTCATCTAAGATCAGGAACAAGACAGGGATGCCGACTCTCTCCACTGTTATTCAACATAGTACTGGAGGTCCTAGCCATGGCAATCAGACAAAACAAAGACACACAAGGCATCCAGATTGGTAAAGAAGAAGTCAAATTGTCACTATTTGCAGATGACATGATACTGTACATAAAAAACCCTAAAGACTCCACTCCGAAACTACTAGAACTAATATCTGAATTCAGCAAAGTTGCAGGATACAAAATTAACACACAGAAATCTGTTGCTTTCCTATACACTAACGATGAACTAACAGAAAGAGAAATCAGTAAAACAATTCCATTCACCCTTGCATCAAAAAGAATAAAATACCTAGGAATAAACCTAACCAAGGAAGTGAAAGACCTGTACTCTGAAAACTACAAGACACTCCTAAGAGAAATTAAAAAGGACACTAACAAATGGAAACTCATCCCATGCTCTTGGCTAGGAAGAATAAATATTGTCAAAATGGCTATAGTACCTAAAGCAATCTACAGATTCAATGCAATCCCTATCAAACTACCAACAGCTTTCTTCAATGAACTGGAACAAATAATTCTAAAATTCATATGGAACCACAAAAGACCCCAAATAGCCAAAGCAATCCTGAGTAGGAGGAATAAAACGGGGAATTATGCTCCTTGACTTCAAGCTCTACTACCAAGCCACAGTAATCAAGACAATTTGGTATTGGCACAAAAACAGACCCACAGACCAGTGGAACAAAATAGAAAATCCAAACATTAACCCAAACATATACAGTCAGTTAATATTTGATAAAGGAGCCTTGGATATTCAATGGGGAGATGACAGCCTCTTCAGCAGCTGGTGTTGGAAAAACTGGAGAGCTACATGTAAGAGAATGAAACTGGACTACTGTCTAACCCCATACACAAAGGTAAACTCAAGGTGGATCAAAGACCTGAATGTAAGTCATGAAACCATAAAACTCTTAGAAAAAAAATAGGCAAAAATCTCTTGGACATAAACATGAGCAACTTCTTCATAAGCATATCTCCCCGGGCAAGGGAAACAAAAGCAAAAATGAACAAGTGGGACTATATCAAGCTGAAAAGCTTCTGTACAGCAAAGGACACCATCAGTAGAACAAAAAGAGATCCTACAGTATGGGAGAATATATTTATAAATGACGTATCCGATAAGGGGTTGACATCCAAAATATATAAAGAACTCACGCACCTTAACAAACAAAAAGCAAATAATCCAAATAAGAAATGGGCTGAGGACATTAATAGACACTTCTCCAAAGAAGAAAATCAGATGGCCAACAGCACATGAAAAGATGCTCCACATCGCTAATCATCAGAGAAATGCAGATTAAAACCACAATGAGATATCACCTCTCGCCAGTGAGGATGGCCAACATCCAAAACACAAACAACAACAAATGTTGGCGAGGATGTGGAGAAAAGGGAACCCTCCTACACTGCTGGTGGGAATGCAAATTAGTTCAACCATTGTGGAAAGCAGTATGGAGGTTCCTCAAAAAACTCAAAATAGAAATACCATTTGATCCAGGAATCCGACTCCTAGGAATTTACCCTAAGAATGCAGCAGCCCAGTTTGAAAAAGACATATGCACCCCTATGTTTATCGCAGCACTATTTACAATAGCCAAGAAATGGAAGCAACCTAAGTGTCCATCAGTAGATGAATGGATAAAGAAGATGTGGTACATATATACAATGGAATATTATTCAGCCAGAAGAAGAAAACAAATCCTACCATTTACAACAACGTGGATTGAGCTAGAGGGTATTATGCTCAGTGAAATAAGCCAAGCCGAAAAAGACAAGTATCAAATGATTTCACTCATATGTGGAATATAAGAAGAACGAAAAAAACTGAAGGAACAAAACAGCAGCAGACTCACAGAACCCAAGAAAGGACTAATAGTTACCAAGGGGAAAGGGACCGGGGAAGATGGGTGGGAAGGGAGGGATAAGAGGGAAAAAGAGGCATTATGACTAGCAGATGTAATGGACACGGGGAGGGCTGTACAACTCAGAGAAGACAAGTAGTGACTCTATAGCATCTCACTACGCTGATGGACAGTGACTGTAATGGGGTTGGTTGGGGGACATGATGAAGGGGGTAGTTCAATCACCATAATATTACACATGTAATTGTAGATTAATGATACCAAAATAAACCATAAAAACATAAAAGCCAAAGTCCTGGCCATGCCCTGTGAACCCATACATGATCTGCCACACCTTTAAATTCCTCTCCTAACACTTTTCCTTTCTAACTCCACCTCAGCCATGCTTACCTCATCCCTTTTTCCTGAACACATCAGACTTTGCACTTGTTTTTCTTCACGTAATTACCTTCTCTGACCTACTCTATCCAAAATAACACACCCACCTTCTCACTCTAGTTACTTTTTTACCCTGGTTAATTTTTCTTCAAAGTCTTCACACCACATTATTACAGCTTCCAGTTTATTATTGAATTCTCAGTCTTAGACATAGCTTCTTAGACATGTTTAAAAATGGTTACTACAAAGTTTTGTATGTGATAGGTCACCATACATATTTTTACAAATTATTTTTCTTAAAAAATCTGTTTCTCTTGATTTTTTAAAATGCAGTCTTATCTACTCTTGTAACTGGTTAGTTTTGGTTGCCTGCCACTGTAGTATATATAAAGAACTGTTAACATTATTACCCTAGGCCTCAAATTGTATTATCTCCCTATAGAGAAGACTCAGTATTTGTGCTTTCTTATCAGTTTATTGCTTCTCAACTCAAATGTACCCTTTTCCCTGGAACTGGACCCTGTAGAAATTTCTCCTTTGTCACCTGGATTAATATAAGGCTTTTTCAGTAGAGAGCCCTGGAGTTGACACAGCAAGACCAGAACAGGAGGAAGGGGCTTCCTTTCCTGCTTCAAGGGTGCTGTTTTCTGCACAGCAGCTGGCAAAGGGAGACTCAGTAACACCCACCTCAGCAGCCCTCATAGACCAGCTGAAATCCAAAGCCCCCATGTAGTTTTGCTGCCCCTTGGCGGGCCACTCCTGCAGATAGCCTTGTTATCTACCTCCCAGTGAACTGACTGTGTGGGCCAGCTACAACCTCTGGCATATTTTCCACCACCCAGCAGCAGGCCAGTCTCTCCCCCAAGTTTCTCTGTCACCTAATGGGCTGCTTCTGTGCACTAGCTGCAGCCCACAGCTTCCAGCAAGTTTTCTTCTCCACCGCACTGCCTGCTCCGTGGCCGCCATGCCTTCTCCAGAGAAGTCTGGGGGGAGGCAGGCTTTCCAAGTTTCTACGTAACTTCTTTGCTTACTATCCTTAAATTCTAGAGGCAGTAGTTTCTTTCTGCAGTTACTTTTATACCCCTTTCAGTAGTTAACAACCTTTTTACTTAACAATTCTTACAACTCTGCCTCTTCAAATTACTGGTGTGATTTTGTCTCTTGGCTGGCCCCTGACTGATACAGTGACTTTCTCGCAGTTTGCTAGGCTGTTACCAGTTTGCAGTTGCTAATCCAGTGTCCCAGATGAGATGATTCAAAGTTAGGCTCTAGTCCTTGAGATGGCCTCTACTTTCAATTCCTGCTTATTCCAAGAGCCCTTGGCGGGGAGGGGGAGAGGAGATTTATGAGTCCTCCGCCTTCTGAAATGGTCTCTGGCTACCCAGTGTTTATCCCTCCTGTTCTATTAGGCCCTTGTGCTTCCAAGCAGTCTGTTCAGTAATTGGCAAATACTTTAGGAAAGAAGCAGTCCCGAATGCTAGTTTTTTCCTCAGGTTTCTGTCTTCTCCTGGATCTTGGGTCCATAATTTTTCTTGAACGCCCTCTGAGGCAGTACAGCAGATATTTTACCCAGCCTTTATGTTTCCTTCAGTTGGCTGCTGTTACCTGGCTTGCCATCACTAGAAGTGAAACTTCCTTTATAAATTTGTTCATCTCTTTCATATCTGTTTTATTAGCTCCTTTTTTTATTTTAAAGTTGTATATTTTAAATTTCTTTCTTATTCTTTTAATCAATACATGTCACATATTTTTTTATTTCAAAGAGCCAGTTTTGGGTTTTATTTATCCTTTCTACTCTGTTTCCTTTTTAATCAATTTCATCTCTTACCTTTTTCAATATCCTTTTCTTACTTTGTATTGATTTTGCTTTGCTTTCCCTAGAATTTTTCAAAAAGAGCTTCATTAAGATATAATTGACATAGGGTAAGTTGCACATATATGAAGTATATAGCTTGAAATTTTTTGATGTATGTGTATATATACATACCTACCTCAGAAGGCATCACTACAATTAAGATAATAAGCATATTCAGCACTCTCAAAGTTTCTTTGTGCCCTTGGGAATCCCTCCTTCCTTTCCCTCATCTTATCTCCAGGCAACCTCTGATTTGTGTTCTGTCACTAGAACACATTTGTTTTCTTCTACAGTTTTACATAAACAGAATCAAACAGTATATATTCTGTTTTGGTCTGGCTTTTTCACTCAGTGTAAGGATTTGGAGATATATCCATGATGTACTGTGTATAAATAGTTTGTTCATTCCTTTATATTGCTATATAAAATTCCATTGTATAGATATACCACAGATTGTTTCCATTCACTTCCATTCACAGTGTAAATGGGCATTTGCACTGGTTCAACTTTTTGGCTTCATTTTAAGAAAAGCTGCTATGAACATATGTATACTGTCTTTTAATGATCCTAGACTTAAATTTCCTCAGATAGATACCTAAGAGTGGAGCCTCTGGATCATACAATAGGTATGTGTTTAATTTTTGAAGGTCCTGCCAAACTTTCAAAAAATAATTGTGCCATTTTACATTCCCACCTGCAATATAAGAGATATTTAGTTCTCCCATATTTTTGCCAATGCTTGGAATGGTCAGTCTTTTAAATTTTATCCCTTCTAATTGGTGTGTAGTAGTATTTCATTATATTTTAAATCACATTTCCCTAGTGTGCCTCTTTTTGTGTCTTATTTGCCATCCATGTCTGCTTTGATATAGTGTCTGTTTCTTTTTCCCATTTTTTCTTTGTGTTTATGTTCTTATTATTGAGATTGAAAGTTCTTCATCGATTCTGAATACAAGTCAACTGTCATATGTATACTTTGTAAGTATTTTCTCTCAGTCCTTGACTTGTCTCTTCATTCTCTTAACAGGGCCTTTTGAAGAGCAGACATTTTTTATTTTGATAAAGTCCAGTTTATCAATTTGTTCCCTCTTGGAAATTGCTTTTGGTGTAACTCAAATCACAGAGGTTTTCACCTATATAGTCTTCTGGAATTTTTAAGCATTTAGATTTACATTTAGGCCATGATTTCATTTTGAGTTAATTTTTGTATATGGTACAAGGTATGGTTGGAGTTCCTTTTTTTTGTATATGGGTTATAGAGTTGTCCCAGCACCATTTGTGAAAACACTACCCTTTTTCTACTGTATTGCCTTTGTACCTTTATTGAAAGTTAATTATCCATATATGTGTGGGTCTATTTCTGGATACTCTTATCTGCTCTATTGGTCTTTTGTCTATTTTGACACCAATACAACAGTGTCTTGATTACCATATTTTCAAATAAGTCTTAAAATCAGGTGATGTTACTCTTTCAATTTTTTTTCAAAATTGTTTGACTAATTGTTTTACATTTCTATATAAATTTGGAATCAGATTTTCAATTTATATTTAAAATAAACTGCTATGGTTTTGATTATGTTGAATCCATAGATCAATTTACAGAGAATTACATCTTAAAATATTGAGCCTTCTAACCCATGATCACAATAAGTGTCTTAATTTCTCAGCAATATTTTATTTATAGTCTTTAGTGTAGTGTACAGACCTTAGACATCTTTTGTCAAATTTGTCCGTGTTTCATATTTTTCATAACATTGTATATGGTATTTAAAATTTGTTCAATTTCCAGTTGATTGTTGCCAGCACACAGAAGTACAAATAATTTTGTATATTGATCTTGTATCCTCTGAACTTGATAAGCTCACTTACTATTAGTTCCAGTGGGTTCTTTCATAGCTTCTGTTGGACTTTCTACATACACAGTCATATGTACCAGGCCGTGGCTGAGTTCCTCTTCCCTGAGTCAGCTGTTCTCGTCAGTCAAGTCTCTGCTCAAATGTCACCACCTCAGAAAGACTTCCCTTGATTAGGCAATCTAAAGTAGTGCAGCTCTCACTCCCTCTCACTCTATTTAATTATATATTTAGCTCTTTAGTGTCTGTTTCTCCTCACTATAATAAACCCAATTCTAATCTTACATATATACCTAACAGATTTGTATGCTCATATGTATCAAATAATGCACAACAAAACATGTTGTTATTGTTGTTTTGAGCCAGGTGGAGAATGGTTGAGTGAAATCAGTTGAATTCTAGGTCAGATATTGTTCCCTCTGTAAAGCCTTTCCTAATTCCTGGACAGAGTCAGTCACTGTCTTCTCTGACCCAACATTACAACAATTTATCATAATTATTACAGTTGAATTCTAGGTCAGATATTGTTCCCTCTGTAAAACCTTTCCTAATTCTTGGACAGAGTCAGTTACTCTGTCTTCTCTGACCCAACATCACAACAGTTTATCGTAATTATTACATTTTCCAAGGGAAGGGGTCATCTTGACTTTTTAAAATTTAAGTATCTTGACTGACTGGCATATAGTAGGTGCTCTGGAAACATTTTCTGGTGGAAGGAATGAGCAAATGGAGGAACTTCTAATGAACAAATAAGCCAAGTCCTGTGCCCTTCCCCTCATTGCCCATTTCTAGTTGAGAACTAGAGAGGTTATCTTATGTGTGTTGGAGGGGCCAAGGTTTGTTTGCATGGTTTGTCGTTAGAGAAGGAAAGCATCGAGACTCTTAGGGAACCTCGTGGTCTCAGACAGGTGGGGGAGTGGGATCAGGCTCCTAAGGTTTTGCACCCCTGCCGCCAAGGAGCAAGGACGCCTCCACCTTCTGTTATGAGAGGATGCAGGGAATCCATGACGTGGCTTATTCAAGAGGTTTGCCAAGAATATTTTCCCTGCAAGTTTATGGAAGGATCCAATAAAGTTATCTTCTACCATTAAAAATCTGTTTGCTTTGTAGGGATTTTTCCCACACAAAAAGTCTGTTAAACCAAGGTACCATAACTTCACAGAGTACTTGTTTTTCCTTTTAATTTTGAAAATTTCAATAAACATCAGTTTTGAAAGGGTAATAAAATGAGGTTAAATAGAGCTTACAAAGCAAATTGTGTAGAAGGAAAGTTCCTTCAAATTGTGTTCTTACTGGAAGTAACTGGACCTCAACAATACTTTAGCTGAGTTCCAACTGATGAGTTTAGATTTCTGTGCCAGGTTTTATTAAGGAACCCAGAATAGCATGTGTTCACTTTGAAAAGAATTCTGACAATTGAGCAGTGTCTTAAAAATTGTAATGTATATTTTGATGAACACATTTTTATTGGCACATGCATTTGTTTCCCTTTTGCTAATACTCCTGTGAATGCATGTCTTTCTGCAGCTGTGGTGCTCCCATTCAAGTTTCCGAGGTGACGCCGCTTTCCTTTTCATCAGGGCAACTAACCGTTTTCCTCCCTGCTGAGGTGAAGACCGTAGGGACGGAGAGTGATCACATCCTGCCTCTCCAAGAGTTGGCCATGAGGAGACTGCATCATGCCTATCGCAGCTTTCTAAAGGGTATACTTGGGACTTTTCTTTTTTCTGCCTTTTATTTAGTGAACTTAGAAATCATGTTTTATGTTGTCTATCTTGGTGTTCTTTTGCGTGTGTGTGGTAAAATATCTGTAACATCAAATTTACCATTGTAACTATTTTTAAGTGTTCAGTTCAGTGGCATTGCATACATTCACATTTTTCTACAATGGGATTTTTTTAATAAGAAAAAAGTTTTGTTCTATCATCATTGATCCCTTCAGCAACACCTGTAGACACACGCAAGCATTCACTAAAATATGGTCTTCAGTCACAAAGGGCAGAAATTCAAAACAAGTTGAATTATGTGATTTAAATGAAGGATGTTGGTGTTTGGGAATGCATATTTGGTGGAAGTGGGAAGGCTGGCAGAGGCACTTTCTTCAATAGGAAAAAATTGCCAAAGATCTTTTGTCCTTAAAACGAAGTTGGGTACCTCTTCCAGCAGAGCAGGTTTTTGCTTTGCTCACATCCAAAAAATGTATATACCTAAAGGGGAAAAGATATCGTGAGCCTTTGGCAGTCATGTCAACTCTTGGTTTGAAAGAATTTGGCAGTGTGTAGATTTCATAGATATTGTGGAATGGGTATCTGAGATGCTTTAAGAAAGCAATAAGTAATATTAAAAAAAAAATTCTAGTGTTTTTTAAAAAACTGCTAAGTGCTTTGTCTTTGCCCAAAAAAAAGAAGGTCCATAGAAAAACACTGAACATTAACCTTCCAGGAATGTCTAGTACGGAGTTGTTTTTTTAAACTAAACAGTAAATGGTGATTATTCACCTACAAGTAAATTACATTTCCTAAATCGTTATTGAAAAATCTAGACAGATATAAAAGATAACATTGTTTGTTTTCCTTCTCAAAGATTAGTCAATGATTTTTAGGTTTCACCTCACTGTGACCATCTCCCTCTCTCTACTGGATGTTTACCATCAGTAACAACCAGTATACATTTGTGCTCAAGATGGCCTGGGCCACTGGGATGTTTGATTTGTGTAGCTCAGACTAAGCAGGCAAGGAGTCACCCTGTTTTTATTAATGACAGCTCATGGGAGTGAGACAAAGAAAAACTTTGTTTCATTATTTTTCATTTTCTGATTTCTTTGTTTCCCTTTTGAATTCCTTTCCATAAATGTAATTTACCTGGTCACTACTAAATACCCTGTTGATTTAGGAAGCACTTAATGAAAGTCAGTTTTAGTCTTCGGTCCCAGTCCTTTTTAAATTCTGTCTCTTAAAGAATTTTACAAACCCTGTCTAGGCAAATCAATGCCTTTTTTATCTTTGTTCTTAAAGAGCACTTGGTCTTATTCTTTCCTTTACCTCAGGACAGCTTCTGATTGCTCTAAAGTAATAGATTTAGGTTTTCTCTTAGTGTCAAAAATGTAGGAAACATCTTTCATTTCCAAGTAATGTTTTGTTTTTATTCAGTGTCTATCAGATAATGGAATTTTCAACATACGGTACTTTTAACTGAACTGACTCGGTAACAGAAATATTATAAGAAACCTAGTTTAAGGAAATCTGATTTTTATTTGTGCATGATTTTGTCTTATGTTCCAGATTTGAACTTTCTGTCTCCAATCTCATTACCCAGAAGTCTCCTGGAGCTGCTGCACTGCCCCCTGGGGCACTGTCACCGGTGTAGTGAACCCATGTTTACAATCGTCTACCCCAAGCTCTTTCCCTTGAGAGGGACACCGATGGCAGGGCTGCACCAGGGGTAATCATGCCTAAGTGGGCACCAGGGCTTATACCCGGGCGAGGAGTGGGAGTGTGGGGAGGGGTGGGGGACATGCATGGAGTATTGTTACGTCAGCAGCTTTAAGAGGCATAGAGTACCTCCTGAATGCAGCTAAATGAAACAAATGCACGTTTGCAGCATTGCAAGAAAACTAGACTTTCCTTTGTTTCTTCTGTTTTGGTGGTATACAGAACAATTTCACTGTATATATTATTTAGAGAAGCTTAGTCTTTGTAGGAGTGTTTTCCTGCTAGTCCCCTATTCACAATAGTCTTTAGGCAACAAGGAATGTAAAAACAAAGTACTTGTTATATAATGGAACCAGCCCAGCCCTCTATTTAATTGGCATTGCTAACTGGAAGTGTGTGGCTGAACAGTATGTGTGTGTGTGTGTGTGTGTGTGTGTGTGTGTGTGTGTGTGTGTGT
>JAQQAC010017683.1:9461884-9614909 GCA_029783875.1 Phataginus tricuspis | reverse complement strand
TGTGTGTGTGTGTGTGTGTGTGTGTGTGTGTGTGTGTGTGTGTGTGTGTTTCTGTCTTGAATTTCTAACCCTTTCAAATGGCATTCTCCTGCCATTCTCTGTTTCTTGGCACAGTGCCTCAAATTTGCTAAGAATGTTTACTAAATAAAAACCCCCATACTGGTAGTTTGAAAAAAGAGTACCAGATGATTAAAAATAGGACATCAAATGAAAAATCCCCCATAAGTACAACATTAACGTATAGACTTTCTACATTTAGGATTTTCTAAGTTTGCTTTTTTCAAACTTAAGAAGTACTGTAGTACCTCACTTATCCATCAGATGTGGTATTTAAGGATAGTAAAATTTCCAGATAACTTGTTACCCCTCTTCAATGCCAAGAAGCATTTACTTTGTAATCATTTTTACAGAACTAGAGCAGGTGTGGGCAGGGTGCTGCACCTCTCTGAGCCTTGCAGTGGGGATAGAGCAGCCTGCTGGGCAGGGCCATCTGAGCACTAGCAGATGATGCAGGCAAACACCTGGCACACAGCAGGGCTCCGGTAAATGGTCGTTACCTTCTCCATCTCTATTTCACTCCCTCCCCAAACTGCGCTTATCTTTTTCTCACCCTGGAGAATCCTATTTTGTTATACTTTCAGTTCCTATTTCAACTTTCTGTATTTTTAGTTTCCTTCTTTACTGTGCCTGCTTTACAGATGCCCTCCTCCAAACCTTTCTAATTTGCTACTGATCCTAGGTGGTCAGATCCCGAAATTTAGTTAAACTCCACTGAAACTGGAGTTAAAAGTACTGAGTCCAGGTGTGAGTATATTACCACATGAATAATATTAACAAAGGAAAAGGACACATTTCTGAGGAGCAGTTACTCAGAGCAGTCAAGTCCACAAGCCATGGTTCTGAGTCTTCCACTGGGAAACCTTGGGAAAATTACGTAATATCTCTGAGCTCAATCTTTTCATCAATAAAATGAGCATAATGATATCTATGTAGTAAGGTCACTGTGAGGATTAAGTGAGATCATTCATGTAGAGTCCAGGATGGTGCCTGGCATATAATAAATACTAAATAAATAATAGCTATTATCTATTTTTGGAGTTGAGATTGAGAGACCTTAAAATTTATTTTTGTGTGTATATTTTTAGCAAATGGTCTTCATATTACTCAGATAAAATCATAGGATATCCTAACTAATTCATTAAACTAGAGTAAATTCCTTACACATTGTTATTGTATGATTTCCTATAGAAGATATTTTCTTACTGAAAATATGAAAGTGAAAAATTCAGTATGGCAAGGATGCTGTGTTAGTAGCTGACAAAATTCTCAATACCTGTTCAAAAAGATAAACTTTCTTTTGACCATGGTAATTTGTGACAATAAGGTAGATCCTTAAATGAGGCATTTTTGTGTTATCTTTATATGAAATTTGGGGGACTTATTCAGTATTTGCATATTCCGCTTACTGCTATTTATTTCTATGCTATAACCTAGAAATTCAGTGTGAATAATCTGATACTGTTTCAGAACATAAATATAATAGTATTAGTTTAATAAAATGTGTGTATCAAGGACACAGGGTGTGGCTATTTCCTTTTGCTGAAGAAAGCCAGGAATACCTATGTTTATAGCAATGACATACCAGCGAGACATAAACATGGCTTTCTATGGCGAGTTAATGGTAGGGTTTGCAATTGAGAGTGTGTGGCTTTCATTTGGTCCCCCAGACTTTGCTCCTTCCCATGTTCCAATCGAGATTGAATTAAAAGCATTAACTTCAGTTTCTCTCATGATCTGTAAAGTACTTTCTCTTGTAACCGAAAACAAATAACTTGAATCTTAGGAGTTTATTGCTAAGAATAAAAATCAATGTTTTTAATATCATAAATGCTCAAATGTCTTGGTAATACTATTTTTAAGTTTTGTAATATATTCAATTTGCATTGCTTGTCATAAAGTAATACGTTGTATCAGCCAATATCCAAATTAATCTGGACATCTGGCATTATTTTAAAGGAACATATTGCATATTCTTCCAAAATACCAAGTCCCATACATGGGTTAGTTCCAACCCAATTTTAATACAGAGTGAAGTAAAGAGAAAATACAGTACTTTGAATAAACAATAAATACCCAAACCTTCAAATATCTGTAGCAGAGAAGCATGGCAAGAATATTCATGGATTTTGATCCTTACAGGCATAACAAACTTTCATTCTCAAACCTTATTGTTCATTTATTAAATGGAGAACATCAACTTAGAGGGTTATTTATTAGCATGACAACATGTGTTTTGCTTTTCCCACGCATGTCTGATTCTCACAAATTCTGTATTTCCTAATAGCAAATCAGGCTACCCAGGGTTTTCCCAGAGGTATTGTATTCGTTTGCTAGAGATGGTGCAACAAAATACCACAAAACTGGGTGAGTTAAACAACAGAAATGTATTGTCTCACAGCTCTGAAGGCTGGAGGTCTGAAACCAAGACGCTGGCAGGATTGGTTCCTTCTGAGGGCCGTGAAGGGAAGGGCCCTCTCTGTGCAGACCCCTATTTGTCTTATAGATGCCATCTTCTCCCTTCATCTCATCACATTGTCTTCCCTCTATGTATGTCTGTCTCTGTGTCCAAGTTTACGCTTTTTATAAGGACACCAGTGACTCTGCAGTTGAGCCCACCCTAATGACCACATCCTAACTTACCTAAGTATATCTGCAGTGATCCTCTTTCCAAATAAGGTCATGGTGTGACTGCTCAGGCAGCCATAACAAAATACTGTCTACGGAGTGGCATAAACAAAAGAATTTTCTTTTCTCGGTTCTGAGGGCTGGGAGTCTGCCCCCAGGGAGCAAATGTCAGGTAGTGGTGAGGGCTCTCTCTGGTTTGAAGATGGCCACTTTTTTGCTGCCTCACTTGGCAGAGGGAGCATGAGCACGTGCACACATGCTCTCTGGTGTCCTTATAAGGGCACTCATCCCATCATGAGGGCCCCATCCTCATGACCTCATCTAACCCTAATTGTCTCCCAGAGGCTCTGCTTCCTATTACCATCATGTTGGAGGCTAGAACTTCAACATCTGACTTTCTGGGGCACACAGTTCAGTCCACAGCAGTCACATTCTGAGGCACTGGGAGGTTGGAACTTCACCATATGCATTTGGGGGTACAGTTAAACCCATAACAGTCTGCTTTCTGGCACCAAAAATTCATGTCCTTCCACATGCAAAATAAATTCACTTCATCCAAACCCTCAATATCTTAACCCATTCCCGCATCAACTCTTAAGTTCAAAATCTCATCTTAAGTGTCATCTAAATCAGGTATGGATAAAACTCAGATATAACTCATCCTGGGGCAGAATTTTTCTCTAGCTGTGAACCTGTAAAACCCTACAAGTTATCTGCTTCCAGTATGTAACAGTGGGACAGATATAGGATAGACATTCCCATTGTAAAAGGGAAGGAAAAAAGAGATTATGAGTTCCAAACAAGTCCAAAACTATTAGATTTTAGTGCATGAGGGTCATCGTCTTTGGCTAGATGCTCTGCCCTTTGGGCTGACCAGGGTGGTGACCCCTAAGCCCTGGGTGGGGCTTTGCCCTATAAAACCAAGAAGTTGCCCCACTTCTGGAATTAAGGAGGTGGATCCACCCTTGGGGTCATTCTCCTTTTCTTGATAGCTCTCTTGCCCATTTCCTGCCTGTACAATCTCAGAAGTCTGGCAGCCTTTCTTCATTCTGTCCCATCTCTGTCCGACAGATGTCAGTCTAAGTTGTCAGCATTTATGCTGAAATGGTTGATTGGATCCATAAGACACAGCCCAGTTTCTTTACAAACGGTTGTCCAGCCACACCCTTGGTGTTCTCTCCAGAGCATGCTTTCTCATTGTTTACAATATGGATAAGCTGAGAATTTCCTAATCTTCAAGTATTGGTGCCTTTTTGCCTAACAGTTCCTTCAATTTACCCTCCTCTCACCTTTTACTGTAAGCAGCATGGAGAAACCAGGCCATGCCCTCAACACTTTGCTTAGAAATCTCCTCAGCTTAATACCCAAGTTCTACCTTCCATCCAGCAGAACACAATTCAGTCAGGTCCTCTGTGCTTTATAACTAGGGTCACCTTTCCTCCAGTCTCCAATAACACATTCCTTATTTTTGTCTGATACCACACCAGAAACACCTTTAACATATTTCCAGTTCTGTTCATGACAATATATGTATGCTGTAGGACAATAGAAGCTTTTTATAGCTCTCCTCTTTCTTTTGTGAGCTCTCCCCACCCTTTAGTGTCTGTATTTCTACCAACAGTCTCTTCAAGGCAGTCTGGGCTTTTTCTACCATGTTCATTAAAACTCTAGTCTGTACCTATCACCCAATTCCAAAGCCATCTCTAGATTTGTAAGCATTTGTTGCTGCAGCATCTCACTTCCCAGAAGCTAAATCTGTAGTAGGTAGGGTTCTCCAAAGAAATAGAACTTGTATCTATATCTATAAGTATAGATAGAGATTGATTGATTTTTAAGGAAGGGCTCATGCAATTGTGGGAGCTGGCAAGGTCAAACCCATAAGTCAGACTGGCAAGCTGGAAACTCGGAAAAGAGTTCTGCAGGGCAGCAGCCTGGGAAGTCAAGCAGGGTTTCTATGTTGCTGTCTTAAGGAAAAGTCCTTCTACTTTTTGCTCTTAAGGCCTTCAACTGGCTGGATATGGCCCACTCACATTATGGAGAGTAATCTTCTTAACTCAGAGACTACTAATTGAAACGTTAGTCATATCTAAAAGAATACCTTCACAGAAACATTTAGACTGGTGCTTGAGCCAAACAGCTGGGCGCCATGGCCTAGCCAAGTTGACTCATAAAATTAACCATCATGGACATTCAAAAGGTCTCACTTCACTTACCAGGGCATTTTGAGACAAGAACAGCAAATGGCCCCAACTCCCAGTGGTTCTTCCCATATTGCTGGGCTAAGTTTAGCCTAACGTACTACAGCGTACACTCAGGTGTTAGTGTGATGACATGTCTGCTTTTGAGCAGCCAGGCCCTGGGCTGGAATCAGGAGATTCAGCTGCGAAGCTGAGCTGTGTTACTTCTCTTAATAGTGTGAGATAGGTACTATTATTAGAGTGCCACATGCCTCAGCACTTCCGTGTAGGTCAGCCTAGTACAATCCACATTTTATAGGATGATAGGGAGGGGAAAACTGAGGCACAGTCTCATAGCAGAGCTGGGATTTGAACACTAGCATCTGGCCCCAGACAGGTGTTTTAGACACTGTTGCAATTAGCTACTAAGTGGATCACTATATAGCATGAAGAAATTTTGAAGTGGTACCCATAAATACAAAATGAAAGCTCTAATATTCTGAACAAGATACTTTTGAAGTAAGTGTGTATGTACACACACATTCATTTATTTAATATATGCACTAAGAAGTCCAGCAGGATGTAGATCCATCTAACTATGGTAATCTTGGGAAGGAGAAATGTGGGGCTATGGGGTAGGTAGCAGGGGGACTTCAATTTTCAAAATGTATATACTGTTGAATCCTTTGAATATCTTAAATGAGGATGTATTTTTATAAATACACAGAACAATTTTTAATAAACTATATCTAGTGAGATTTTTTAAATTCCTTTGCTTAAAACAATACAGGTAAAAAAAGAAAAGACCGTTGAAGCAAAATTTTTAAGGTTTAGTTAAAAATGTTTTCAAACAGCTTGGATAGTGTGATCCAATATTTGTCAATTGTGTGAATGTGTGTGTGTGTGTGTGTGTGTGTGTGTTTATATTTTTTAATTTTAGAAAAAGTCTTGAAGGCTCACACACCAAAGTAACAGTGGTTTCCTTTGAGTAATGTTGAATTTTTATAACTGGTATTGTTTTAGAAATTTAAAATATGTTTATTTACTAAAACAATAGGCCAGTGGTCTCTTTTTTATTTTTATTTGGGTGGTGAAGACATCTATTCATACATTTTCACAAAGCAAAATTAGAGAGTGCCATTTTGTAAAAGGAAAATATGTCAAATGAAAGTACTGCCACTAGAAATGACCATTGTTAATATTTTAGGTTAAAGTAGAATATCTTTTAATTAACTTCTAAATTGAGGAGCTGTTGAATCAGATTATTGGTGCCCCCTATTTATTTTTTCTTTTTTTAATTGTGATAAGAACATTTAACATGAGATCTCCCTTCTTAACAATTTTTAAGTACACAGTACAATATTACTAACTGTCAGCACTATATGATACAGCAGCTCTTTAGAACATATTCATCTTGCACAACTGAAGCTGTACCACTGAACAACAATTCCTATTTCTCTTTATCCCCAGCCCCTGGCAACTACTATTCTAATCTCTGCTTCTATGAGTTTACGTATTTTAGCTACCTCATATAAGTGGAATCATGCAATATTTGTCCTTCTATGACTGGCTTATTTCACTTAGCATAATATCTTCTAGATTCATCCATGTTGTTGCAGATGGCAGGATATCCTTTTTTAAGGCTGAGTAATACTCCATTGTATGTTATACCACTTTTCTTTATCTGTTGATCCATCAAGATGACAGGATGACAACATAGGTTGTTTCCATATTTTGGATATTATGAATAATGCTGCAGTGAACATGGGAGTGTAGATATCTCGTTAATATCTGATTTCAGTTCTTTTGGATATATACTCAGAAGTGGGATTGTGGATCGTATGATAGTTCATTTTAAATTTTTTGTGGAACCACCATACTATTTGTCATAGCAGCTGTGCCATTTTACATTCCTACCGATGGTATACAGGGATTCCAATTGTCTCCATCCTTTTTATCTGTGTGTTGGTCTGTTTTTAAAATAGCCATCCTAACAGTTGTTAGGTGCTGTCTCATTGTGGTTTTGATTTTCATTTCCTTGATCATTAGTGACATTGAGAACCCTTTCATATACCTGTTGGCCATCTGTATGTCTTCTTTGGAGAAATGACTGTTTAAGTCCTTTGCCCATTTTTTTTTAATTGGATTGTTTGGGGTTTTTTTGCTATTGAGTTACAGGAGTTCCTTATGTATTTTAGGTATTAACCCATTGTCAAATACAGGCTTTACAAATACTTTCTCCCGTTCTGTAAGTTGCCTTTTCCTTTTGTTGTTTCCTTTGCTGCATAGAAGCTTTTTAGTTTGATGTAGTCCCACTTGCCTATTTTTGCTTTCATTGCTTGTGTTTTGGTGTCATGTTCAAGAAAGTATTGCCAAGACTAATGTCAAGAAGCTTTTCCCCTGTTTTCTTCTAGGAGTTTTATAGTGTCGGATCTTGTATCTAAGACTTTAAGTCATTTGGAGTTGATTTTTTGTGTACTGTGTAGGATAAGTGTCCAATTTCATTCTTTTTTTTGCCTGTGGATATCCAGTTTTCCCAGTACTTTTTGTGAAGATACTGTCCTTTTCCCATTGTGTATTCTTGGCTTCCTTGTGGAAAATCAGTTGACTGTATTTTGGGTTTATTTCTAGGCTCTGTATTCTCTTACATGGACCTATATATCTATCTTTATGCCAATTCCATATTCTTTCGATTGCTGTAGCTTTGTAATATTTTTTTAAATCAGGAAGTGTGATATCTACAGCTTTGTTTTTCTTTTTCAAGATATGTTTGGCTATTTGGGACCTTCTAAAATTCTGATGAATTTTAGGATTTTTTTTTTTCTATTTCTGTAAAAAAAAAAAGATGCCAGTGGAGTTCCAGTAGCTCAGAACTCATCCATTCACTTATTAATTTGTCCAGTCAGTCAACATATATGCAGTGAGCATCTACTCCAAGCAGGGCACTGTGATAGGTGATGACATTGTGGCTTCTGTCAGCCACTTTCAGGCTGAGATGTGGAGCTTGGTTCTTTCAGGAGTTCTTGGTTTTTTAGGCCAAAGTGATGACAGGAGAGGCCCAGATGTCTGGGTTACTGTTGTGCCTTGGGAGAGAAACCATTTGTGAGCAGGCATTTAGAACTGTCATTATCTGATGGCTTCCCTCTGTCTTTTAGAACGGCTTAGTGCTCCCTTTCCTACTCACTGGTAATTTATTTTTTAATAATCTCTTCTATCTGATTCATATATGATTAAATGACTTAGGAAATGTTTCACATTTCCTGACCCTTGCTTTTTGTGGGTATTATTTTCTTTGAAACCAGTTAACATCAATAATATTGACATTATTTGCTTACTTGGGTTTGGGATTTTTTTTTTCTTAATTTCAGCAGAAGCCTATTTATTGGCATCCTCCTAAGGTGACTTAGAATAAGTTTCCACAGGTAAAATGTTCTTCAGCAAATTTAAGTAAATTGTTCTTTACTGTTCACTCAGCAATTACGTATTGACCACTTGCTACATTGCTAAACTCTGTACTAGGCACCGGGGAGTCAGCCATGATCAAACCATGTGATACTTTTCCGTATACATATCTCACTTCTAAAGTTCTAGGGCATGGGCCAATCAAGAAGAAAAGAAAGTATGTTATATTTAAGCCTCTGGTTCTGCCACTATTAACAGAAGTGTAACAAACAAATACACTATGTGATTGGGTGATTCTCCCATAAGTTAATATACACAGACTTGGAATTTCATCTGATCAACTCTAATAAATATTATTTTTCTTCTGGCTTGAATTTCTGTATGAGTCAAGGATGTGCATTTTGTTTCTAATCAAGAAACAACATTTGCAAAGAAAATACCACATTTCTTAAGATTTTCGTTGACTCCAATATGTGCCAACAGCATTGTGAATTGTTTGTGTTTTAAGAATAGTGGTATTTCTGTATTTTAAAACTAAGCTAAAATGCTCTTTCTTCTGCCTTGCCTATAAATATGCTCAGATTCTAAAGCAACAAATGTCATGTCTGATGTTCTTTGTAGATTTAGCACCATCTTTTTCCCAACTGTGTAGTTTATTGCTTAGCTCCAAATTTCTCCCCTAAAATATCATATCTCTGGTGCCACTGTTCTGAAATTTTAAAGGATCTAACCAACACAAATCCATTCTTCAGGCAGTAGACTTATTGGTATACTTGTAACACTTAAATAATTAATACAACCAGCAGACAGAATATGTTATTAGATGAGTTTTCCAAAAGTAAATAGGTACACAGACTTGGGATTTCTTTGTAGCATAAATATACCTCCAGATTACCCACCCTCCCCCCTTGAGCATCATAAGGAGTTAATGATGATCCAGTGGGCATTATGTTTCAGTGAGTAAAAATCCTACATCCAATGGAGTTGGATTCTTTTGCTTAGAACCTCAATTTTTTTTTCAATTTTTTTATTAAGGTATCATTGATATACAATCTTATGAGGGTTTCACATGAGCAGCATTGTGGTTACAACATTCACCCATATTATCAAGTCCCCCCCAACTCCACTGCAGTCACTGTCCATCAGTGTAGTAAGATGCTACAGAGTTACTACTTGTCTTCTCCGTGCTTTACTGCTTTCCCCATGACCCCCCTACATTATGTGTGCTGATCATAAAAGCCCTTTAATCCCCTTCTCCCTCCCTCCCCCACCCCCCTTCCCTTTGGTAACTGCTAGTCTCTTTCTGCTGCTGTTTTTTAGAACCTTTATTTTTAAAAATTCAATGGTTATGGTATGAAATGTATCCCTTTTATGAATGATTTTCAGTTAACATAATTATCAGTAAAAAAAAAACAGGAAGAGTTTAGTTTAGGTAGCTGATCTTCAAAAATGCCCCTGCCACTTAAGATCATTTTGTATCTGAGTTTTACTTCAATTGTGATTTATACAAATGTATACCTTCTGGTGTAGCAAATTAACCAACTTCAGTTTTTTTTAATTAAGGTAATACAAAGTACCTAGTAACTTAAAATTTACATAATTTCCTGAGTTAAGAAAATCTCAAAAGTGATGTTTGCCTTTTCATTTTCTTTCAAGTGTAATTTGCAAAGCAGAAGGTTTTAGTTTTGATCAAGTCAAATTTATCCATTTTAACTTTATCATCAATGCTTTTGATGTCTTAATAAGTCTTTACCTACTCAAAGGTTGTGAAGATGTCCTCTATTCCAGTCCACTGACCTGTATCTCTCAATTAATACCAAACTCTCTTGATAACTGTAGTTACATAGTAGGCCTTAATATCAGGGAAAGTGATACTTCCTCTTGATTCTTTCAAGACTGTTTTCAGTATTCTAAAGACCTCTGCTTTTCCATATAATTCTTAGAATAAACTTATCTTTGTCTCCAAGAAACCTTGGGCTAGACGTTGATAAGAATTGTATTCAGTCAATTTGGAGAGAATTGACATATTTGCTATGTTGAGTTTTCCAATATATGAACACAGTATCTCTTCATTTATTTAGGTATTCTTTTACTTCTTTCATCAGTATTTAACAATTTTCAGCATACAGGTCCTTAAATGTTTTGTTTAATTTATATGCAAGTATTTCCCTTTCTTTGTGTGATTATAAATATTTTAGTTTAATTTCCATGTGTTCATTGTTAGAATACGGATATGTGATCTTTTATTTTGATCTTATGAGCTTGCAACCTTGCTGAACTTGCTTTAGAGTCTAGGAGCATTTTTTGTAGATACCTTGGCATTTTCTATGTAGACAATCATGTCATGCCACCTGAAAATAGGAATAATTTTATTTCTCCCCTTCCAATCTGTATGCCTTTTTTTTTTTTTTTTTTTTTGCCTATTGCACTGGTTAGAACTTCCAGTACTATGTTGACTAGGGTAGTGAAAGTGGACTTCACTATAAAGTATGATGTTAGCAATAGGATTTTTTGTAGATTCCATTTATATCATTGAGAGATTCCCTGTATTCCTAGATAGCTGAGAGCTTTTATTATGAATGGATGTTGTATTTTGTCAAGTGCTTTCTCTGAGCCCACTGATACACAATTTTTTCTTTTTTCTTTTTTCTTTGTTAGCCTGTTGATGTGGTGGATGACATTGATTTTCAAATATTGAACCAGCCTTACATATGTAGAACAACTCCCACTTGATCATGATGTATAGTTCTTTTTATACAGTTCTGTATTTAATTTGTTAATACTATGTTGAGGATTTTTGTATCTGTGTTCATGAGAGATTCTTGGAATAGTTTTCTGGTTTTGTACTCTGGCTGGCTGTCGTCAGAGTAATACTGGCCTCATAAATGACTTGGGAAGTGTCCCTCCTCTTCTTTTTTTCTGAAAGAGATTGTATAAAAATTCCTTTTAGTTTTTTTTTAAAGGTTTCATAGAATTCTCCTGTGAAAA
Source organism: Phataginus tricuspis (assembly GCA_029783875.1). NCBI lineage: Eukaryota > Metazoa > Chordata > Mammalia > Pholidota > Manidae > Phataginus > Phataginus tricuspis. The sequence goes on along the minus strand of JAQQAC010017683.1, from coordinate 9,603,657 downwards.
CTTCAGTACCTGGAAATTTCTTTTATTTTTTTAATTACAAATTCAATTTATTTAATAATTATAGAACTATTCAGGTTGACGATTTTGTCTAGGTTGACTGTTGGTATTGGTACCTTGTAGTTTTTAAGGAATTCATCTACTTCTCAGTTCACAAATTTATGAGCATGACGTTGTTCATAGTATTCCCTTACATATTTTTAATGTGGCAGGGTATGTAGTGATATCACCTGTTTTGTTTCTTACATTAATTTGTGTCTTCTCTCTTTTTATCATTCTGTCTTGCTAAAGATTCATCAGTTGTATTGATCTTAATCCTAATTAAGTTTTCAATTTCATTGGTTTCTCTTCTTCATTCTTCCTTCTGCTTGCTTTGGGTTTATTTTGCTCTGTGTTTTTTGGGGTTTTTTTTTTGCTTTTAGGTTTTTTAGGGTAGAAGCTTAGATTATTGATTTAAGACCTTTTCCCTTTTCTTACAAAGCACTTAGTTATAAATTTCTTGCTCAGTGTTGCTTTACTATGTCTCAATATTTTTTATATGTGTATTTTCATTCAGTTCAGTGTTTTTATATCCCTTGAGCCTGCCTCTTCAACCCATGAGAAAGTAGTTATTTGACCCATGAAAGTCAAAAGAAGCCAAAGAAAATGAAAGATCTCTGTTGTTTAGTTTCCACATTTGGAGATTTTCCTGTTGTTTTTCTGTTACCGATTTCTAGTTTGATTCCAATATGAACAGCGAACTTGCTTATGATTTTTACTTGCTTTAGACTTAAATTGCCCTTCATTCTCTAACTTCCTGGTAGAAGCTTAGATTATTCATTTTAGAGCTTTTTTCTTTTCTAATACATGTGGTTAATGCTATAAATTTCCCATTAGTACTGCTTTTCCTGCACCCCAAATTTTTTGGTCAGTTTTGCTTTATTTTCATTCACTTTCAAATATTTTAATTTCTCTGGAGACCTTTTCCTTCATCTATGTGTTATTTAGGATTTAATTGTTTGATTTCCAAATTTGAGGGTATGTTTCTATTATTAATTTCTAGTTTAATTCCACTGTGGTTTCAGAAAAAAGTTCATTTCTCTTCCTTTAAATTTTTTATAGTGTGAATTTATGTCACAGAATATGGTCTGTCTTGGTGAATATCACCTATGAGCTTGAGAAGAATGTGTATTTTTCTATTGGATGAATTATGTATAAATGTCAACTAGGTCCAACTGATTAATGGTGTTGTTAGGTTCAGCTGTATTCCTTCTGATTTTCTGCTTTCTGGATCTAGCAATTACTTAAAGAGAAGTGTTGAAATCTACAACTCCAATAGTGGGTTTGTCTGTTTCTTCTTGCATTTCTGTAAGTTTTTGCTTCATGTGTTTAGACACTTTTTGTATGTTTATACACATTTCACACTGTTATATCTTCTTGGGATACTTGACCCTTTATCATTTTGTAATGCCCCTCCTTTTTGCCTGATAATTTTCCTTATCCCAAAGTCTGTTTTATCTGACATAGCTGTTACATCTTTCTATTGATTACTGTTAACATGGTATATCTTTCCCCATTCCTTTACTTTTAATTTATCTGCATCTTTATGTTTAAAGTGTTTTCTTGTATACAGCATATAATCGGGTCTTGTTTTTTTCATCCACTCAGACAATCTCTGTCTTTTAATTGGTATATTTAGACTATTCACATTTAAAGTGATTATTGAGTTAGTTGAATTAATATGTACTGTGTTTGTAATTTTTCTATTTTTTCTATTTGTCCTTTGCTTCCTTTCTTCCCTCTATTTCTGCCTTCTCTGACTTTAATGAAACATCTTAAATGATTCCATTTTATCTCCTCTCTTAGCATACCAAATATAATTCTTTTTAAAAAATTTGTAGTGGTTTCCTTAGAGTTTACAATATACGTTTTTAAACTAAGTCCAGCTTCAAATGACACTATACTGCTCCATGTGTAGTACAGGTACCTTGTAACAGAATATTCCCAATTCCCACCTCCCATCCCTTATGGCATTCATTTTGCTATCCATCTGTTACAATCATACAGTACTATTACCCTTATTTTGAACAGGTTATATTTTAGACCTATTGAAAATTAGAAAAAAATAAAGATTTTATTTTACCTTTATTTATTCTTCTCCAGCAACTTTCCTATTTGTATTTAGATCTGAATTTCTGATGTAATATCCTTTTCTTTCTTCCTGAAGTACTCCTTTCAACCTTCCTTGCAAGGCAAATTTGCTGGCAGTGAATGCCCTCAGTTCTGCTTGTCTGAGAAAGTCTTTACACTCCTTTATTTTTTAAGTATAATTTTACTGGATATAGAATTCTAGGTTGTGATTTTTTTTTTGAGGACACTAAATATTTCACTCCACTCTTCTTGCTTACATGGTTTCCAAGAAGAAGTCTACTGTAATTCTTATACTTGTTTCTCTATAGGTAAGGTTTTTTTCTCTCTGGCTTTTATCAAGATTTTCCTTTTTTTGTTGTTTTGCTTCAGTTTGAATATGATATGCCTATGTGTGTGGGGTTTTTTTATATTTATTCTACTTGGTGTTGTTAAGCTTTTGGATCTGTCATTAGTTTTGTAAGTTCTTGACCAATATTACTTGCAAATATTTCTTCTGCTTCTTTCCCTCTTCTTCTTCTGATATCCTAGTTATGCACATGTTGCATCTTTAGAAATTGTTCCACAGATCTTGTAATTTTTTTCTATTTTTATATATTCTCTGTCTCTTCAGTATGTGCTTTTTCTTGCCTTTTCACATGACTTTGTTTAAAGCCAGATGTGTTGTATTGGGCATGTATTTAGTGTTTTAAGAACTGAGATAGGCATTTAGTGTTAGATTTTATAAAGTTCATCTGGCTAGGAATTGAGCTGTGTTTAATGTTTTCTGTAGCTATAGGTACCAAAGGCTTCAAATTCAAATTCCTTTATTGCCCTTGTTTTACTCTCCTTGCTTGACTTCGGGCTTCCTTATGTACTCCTCAGATAGTCTGCATCTGGTAGCTGTTTTATCTGTAATCAACTATTCTTATGCTGGAGCCCATTTACTATGGTAGTAGGTATGAGGGAAAGAAGTGTTCTGAAATTTTATGATTATACCTCAATATTTTAGTGGGCCTGTATTTCTGGGCTGGGACATTTCACAAGTCTTTCACATATCATATAGCTTACTTTCCCCCCTTTGGTGACTGGGCAGGCTAGAAGGGGCTGGAGTGGGAAGAATGCCCTTTGCTAGCTGGGATAAGACTCTGGTAAACTCTTCCTTTGAAAATCAGTCCTTTGTTATGAAGGATGCTGGACATATTACATACTAACTGCTGTTTCCCTCTTCCTGACAGAGCTGCAAGGGGATCTTTTTTTGGGTTTTCACCATGACATCCTATAGGGTTTCTGTAGGTAAAACCCAGGAATGTGTGGTAAAACCCTAAGATTGTAGCCCCAGGAGTATCTCACTCTTGGGCTAGTCTGCATTCAACCTACAACAGTTCAAGCATCTCTCTAGGTAAGCAAATCTCAGCTGTGAATCTCCAGATTCACCTGCCTCTCCAGATTTTGAGGTTGAAGTTTACTCAACAACCTCATTTCTCTGGTGGGTGAAAGAAAAGTTGTTGATTTTCAATTTGTTCAGCTTATCCTTGTTATAAGAACAGGAATGATGACTTTTAGACTCTATATATGTCAGAAATGAAATCAGATGTGTCCTCTGTACAGTTTCAGTTCTTTCAAATTTGTTGAGGTTTGTTTTATGATCCAGGATATAGTCCATCCTGATGAATGTTCTGTGGGCATTTGGGGGGAAAAAAGTGTATTATGCTGTCATGGGGTGGAGTGTTCTGTTAGGTTCTTGGGTTCGTTGAGTTGTTCAGTTCTATAATTTTGCTGATTTTCTGTCTAATAGTACTATCAGTTGCTGAGAGTGGGATGTTGAAGTCCCCACTAATTGTGAATTTGTCCATCTCTCCTTTCAGCACTGTTATTTTCTTAACAGTTTTATTGAGGTGATTCATGTATCATATAATGCATCCATTTAAAGTATATAACTCAGTAGTTTTTACTATATTTACAGATACGTGCAGCCATCACCACAGTCAATTTTAGAACATTTTTCTCACCATAAATAAATGTTGTACCCTTTAGTTAACATCTCACTATTCCCTCATACCCAGCCCTAACTACTTATTTACTTTTAATCTCTAGATTTCTCTGGCCCAGTCCTTTGGCAAGGGAAGTCAGGCTTCACTTGAAGGGTTGAGTTTGGTTGGTTGGGTTTGGTTTGGTTTGGTTTGGTCTGGTCTGGTCTGTGCTTGTTGGTGGTCCCAGGTTGGAGGCTTCTGCAACATCCTATCTAAGGTATATGGGAGTCACTAAGGAAACCTAAGGAACTCAGCAGTACTGTGCGGCTTCTTGGGTCCCAAGATCTCTAGGCTGTCCACCTTCATTCTGTCTCTCAGAGTCTTCCTATGCTTGTTTGTTGTGTTATGTCCAGGATGTTTTAATCTTAAGAGGAAGGATCTGGGAGGAATGGGCTATTCCATATTGGCACAACTGAAAGTCTCCACTCAAATGTATTTTGCCTCCAAAATCCAAAGGGTCCCAGAAGTGTGTATCTGTTTCTTCATAGGGAACAGTTCTGGATGTAAATCTTCTTTCCCATTTGAAATTTTATCCATTCAGCAGACATCTGAACTTTTGAAGGATTTCTCTCTCACCTCTAGTAGGTATTTTTTAAATTAAGTGTCAAGTATGCTTGCTACTTCCAGTTGGAATTTGCCTCACTCAAGGGAATGTCTTCCTGACCCTCCCAGAGGATTTCAGGAGATGGCTGAGCAGGTTGCACTACAATGGATTCATTTCAAAGTTCCCATGTCTCTAATGCACTGGGAGTTCTGGCATCTCTCATTAACTGTAGGTCTCTACCGAGTCAAGACTTCTATTGACTATTACAGGTGCTTGGGCTAACACACTAAACTGTGAGGCCTCTATGAAGCACCTTTGTTGGCCTGATCCAACCTTAGATTTATTCTTGCTGGCCAATGTACTTAGAATCTATTTCCATGCTTGCTGTCCAGGTTCCTGCTCAAATAAACTTTAGGAAGCTCCTACATCTTTATGTATGTTACATTTCCCAGGAGCAGGCCTTGCTATTAATTTTCTCAATTTTACTTTCTTTATGGGCCTAGAGGCAGTGAATATTGTTGTTTTGGTTTCTGAAGAAAATAAACATTTCCTTTTGAAGTAACCATCCCAGATGAAGTCAGAAAAATATTTTTATGCAAGGGAATGCTAGTTTTCTTAGAAGGTAAGAAGGGGTATTTCAGATGTGAAGAAATATTTAGAGATATTAGAGGTTCAAGGTTCTTAGCTTTGTGTCTGCACAAGGGTCCCATCTCAAGTGTCAAGTTCCCACCCCTTCCCAACCAGCACCTTTATCTTAGCATAAGAGATTTCACATAAGTCTACCTCTACCTGGCATGTGATTCTGAACCTGTATATTCAAGCCTCATTCTTCATAAAATAAGAATTCCTTTAAAGCCACCATTGAAATGTTTCTGATCCTCTACCTTTCTTGTGTTGAGAGTTCAAGGCATTAAGCTTATCTTTTTGAGGGGAGAGGGAGATCTCTTCAGCAGTCAGAAGAAGCCATCTCACTCCAGTTTTTTAATTTACAATGATGCCATAGCAAAAATCAAGTGCCACAGCACACTTGATCTCCCACTCCTTACCCTCTATTGGCAATCTGTTTAAGTGATGCTTTGAGTAATCATATGCCACAGCATACTACAGATTAGCAGTGTCCCATTTTTTCCTAGCAAGGAGGGAAATCATTCATGCATTCACCAAACCAAGCCCAGAATTCCACTTTGATGGACTACCTCCATAGGCCCCTCCTTGTAATATACTAAATCAGTTGGGGTACTGGCTGGAAAACACACATAAGCTGGGGTTTTGAAGAGAAATTAATGGCAAGGAAATATTTACAAAAAGTTTAGGCAGGATTCAGAGCACCCATAAGGATGATAAAAACATTAGGGAACTTAGAACAGCAGGAAGATTTGCCATCCTTAATCCTTAGGCCTGAGGGGACAGGGCAGACTCAGAGGCCGCTGAGAACAGAGCTGTTAAAGGATGCCCGACAAACAGGAGCTCTAGTCTAGAGAAGCAGTAAAGATGGAGTGGAGAAGAACTATTATTCAACCTTTCCATAGCCAATTTTTTCAGAACTCTGGAAACTAACAAAGGCTTACAGCAATCTTGAGTGCATTTATCCAAGAAAAGTGGCTGAACCTCAGTAAGAATAGAGAACTTTGTAATTAACTTATCACACAGTTGCATCTTCTAGTCTTAACCAAGAATCTGCCATCACAGTTAAAAACAGCAGCTTGGACAGGGATAGAAGGGAGTTGAGTTTTTTCAAAGGCCTGTTTCCATAGCACTGTCATTTGTCCTGTTGGGAAGTTTGCTGAAAGACCTCATTTGCAAACTTGTCTTTGTTTGGCCCTGGTCAGAGCTCACCAGTGCAAAAAGCTTCTTCTCTGAGGGTGTCAAAAATTGTCAAAACATTTATAGGCAATTGCTTAACTTCACAGCTACATGAGACTGGATAACTGCTAGGGCAAACAATAGAATGACTATAAGGCTGAAAAGGAAACTGCAGGAATGAGGTTTCCATATGAGCTTTGAAAGGCACTAACATATTCCTGGGAGTCTGTAAGGGCATGTGCAAAAGTATGTGAGCATGCTCAGAAAAGGCTCAAGAAGTCTCTGCTGGTTGATTCTGAGGCTCTATACAAGCAGGAAGTGAAAGCTAAGGCAGAGTTGTCAACTGCCTGGTGAAGTGTTAAAAAGTATTACTCGAGCTCAGTGAATCATACAGGAAAGGCCTCCCAGGGAAACTTTATCCTCCCATCAGCCAAACCTAGCTGGAAGCCAGTTGGTAAGGGAATCCAGGATTGGTCCAGAAATCTAAGACAAGAAAACCCATAGAGGTAGGTCTAGCTCTTGCCTTGAAAGCATTTAACAAGATGAGATGGTGACAAAGTTTCTTTTGAAAGCTTGTCAGAGCCAGGGAAATAGAATCAAAGCCCACAGAGAAACAAAATGATCAATGGTTGTCAGAGACCCGGGGGGATCTGGGGGGCAGGACTGGCTGCAAATGGACACAAGGAACTTTTTGGGATAAGGGAAAAATTTAGTATCTTGATTGTGGCATTAATTAAATACTCATATATTTTTCAAAACTCAACTGTACACTTCAAATGGGTGAATTTTATTGTATGTTTGTATATTAATATACCTCAAATTAATTAGACTTTTAAAAAAGGAGAAACATTCAACTTTTCTCTCTTCCTGCCTTTCACCCTCCTGCTGTGAATCCTGCTATGCCTCCCACTGGCCTGATCCAGCCAGAAACCAACAATCAGGAAGCTTTGGTGGTAGGGAGTGTAGAGGTCACCTCCTGGGCTACAGAGAAAGACAGAGACTAGATTAAGGGGTGGAGAAATAGAAAACAGTTGGCACAGGGGTCTTGGGAAAACAACAGTAAATTATTCTCTCCTCACCAGAGGACAGCACTTCTGGTGGGAAAACAAGGCATCTAACAGCTGGAGCTGTCCAGAGTGGGTCAGAGGGCTTATGACTCACTGTGAAAAGGTGCCAAATGGGAATTTGAGATGGGATTCCAATACCATGTGGGAAGGAGACCCTCAAACTAAATTAATTAAGATTCTGAAACTACCTCTACAAGCAGTCCGTGTGAATGCATTTGTAGGATAAATTCCTTAAAATTACATTTTTTAAGCTCTTTGATATATATGTGTGGTAGCTCAATTGATGAAGTTTCCTGTTACATAATTTGATAATGTATTTCAAATTTTATCATTGCACATTTGGTTCTAGTAGGCAGAATTCAGACCATAACATTAAAAAGGCTTATTTTTCCTTAGCTAACTTAGAGATATTACGTCATCTGAAAACTGCTAATAAAATGAGCACACATATACTTCGATCTGATTCCAGTGCTCAATTCTAAAAGGAGATTTACATTTCTGTTGTGTACTTCGTTGACCATGCCTAATCCTTTATTTTAACAAAGAATAAGACTGTCTAATGAAAAGAATCCTGAGACTTTAATCTTGAATTCACAGTGCTTTTCTCTTCCCTTTTTCCCCTTCCAGGAGGACAACTGTTAGTTTTGTGGCTTACTGCTGCTCCACCCAGTGTCTGCAGACTTTTGACCTACCAAGTTGATAAACACTCAAGAGCCTCAGGAGTGTTGCCAGCTTCACACTGCAGTCGCCTGCATATCGCACATGGTTTGTGCAGCAGAAGGATAGGATAGTCCCACCAGGCGAAACAGGCCCTTACATCCTGTCCTGTCAAATGTGGGAGACTGCAGAACTCTCTGGAAATGTCATGATTGAGCCTCAGAGCTAAAATGCCTTCACCCTTCCCCCAAGTTGGAATATAGCCTCCCGAAAAGTAAGGACCCTTTGTCTTCTGTGTTTTTCTTTTTATGTGACTGTGTCTCATCCACAAACTGTTGAGTGTGATATGCCTCCCTAAGTCTAATTTAAAGCAAGTTTCAGTTCCCTGAAGAACTATAACTTGATAATACAGCCAAATTAACTTTTAAACACATATACCTTCAGTGACACTTTTGATCTTCTCCTTTGAATTCTTTCCCAGAGATTATGCTCCATACTTTTAATGAGCATTAGCAAACCCCACAGCATCAATAGTATTGAATAAGCAGCCCAAGTTGGCGACATTAGACTCCAGTGGTGGTGTGGCTCCACAGGAGTCCTCGCAGATACCCCCTGGGAAGTCACAGCCTTGTGTATAAATTTTGCAATGTATTAAGAGACTTTTGTGAGGGGTTTTAAAAATAAAAATGTAGGCTGTAAATGAAATACACTCCTATTTTGAAAGACTATTTATAGAAAAATAATTTTTGAAACTGTGTATTGCCTGGTAAGATTTTTTTCATATGAGAAAAGTCTGAGGAATATTTGAGACTTTAAAAGATCTGATCCTTTTCTTTCTAGATTTAAACATTTTGTGGCTAATGAGAAAGGGGGAGAAAAAAACAAAATATGACCTTCAGTAATTCTTGGTAGATGTGTTTATGCTTAAGCTTATATTAACTTTGAATCATTATTTTTACATGTGAAAAACAGGCTTTAGCTTCTTCTGCTACTAGATGGTAGCAGGGTGATTTAAGTACAACTTGTGCATGTTTATTTAAATACCTGGTGCATTAGATTATCTTCTTTTTGACGGTTTCATAAGTACTTAACACACTGTTGTCCAGATACCACTGAGAAAACACAGGAAAAGCAGGTCCAAATTCCAGTTCAGACTTTTGCAAAAACACCATAGATGGGAAGTATATGAGATTATACTCTGACAGAAGACATGCTCTTAATGGAGGAGCACATATTCGCTCTTCCTTTGAAAGGAGTGCATTTTAATGTTGCTTTGCTGCTCATCTGGTTACTGTGAAGGGATTCTTTTCTCATTCTAATTAGTTTTCTCTAAGACAAGACTAAAAGAACCAGGAAGCTTTAATTGGAAGGAAAATTACTTAAAAAATTTTTCAGACTTGTAAAAATTTGGTTTATGGAATTTTATTAGCTGCCCTAAATGCTAGGCTCTAACAGTGCTAAAAATCTGACATGCTTAGTAACAAATGTGTGATCTTTTCAGTCATACCACCTGCTGCCCGGAAAGCAGACAGACGATCCACGTAGAATGGTGAAGGCAGAGCATTACCATGTGTTCCAACTCTATTTCCCCTGTGCATACTTCCTCCTGTCCCTTTCATAACGTGGCCTGTTCAGCCTTAACATTTCAAAGGCTTGTAGTATAATAGGAACTGAAGATCTATATCAAAAATATATGACTTCTTTCATCCTTTGGAATAATTGAAGTTTTAGTGTAACCTCTACATGTATATACATTGGCAGGTGAAAAATGTGGCATGAAACTTCACAAATGTAATTCAGACCTGTGTGGCTGCTGCCTATCATTTAAGTGACATTAAATATATTTCAAGATCTTTCTACTTCATCCTCTACAATCGTCTTAAAATGGAGCTGTGAAATATGCTAACCTGATATTCAGGGTTCTCACTGAGATAAGAATATGCAGTACTTTTGTTTTAACTTTTTGAAATTTTATAGAGACACTTAACGATCCAAACATCCTCTCAGTATCTTTTATAAACAATGTGCATTGAACACCAGCAGTGGATTGGCTAGACCACCCTGTAGGGCAGTCTCAACCCTCATCCCTTGGGGTAGCACCCAGCTTAATTGGTGAAAATCGAAATTTGTAATTGGCTTCCCTGGTGCTGTTCATTATAAAAATTTTGTACTGGGTTCACTGATGTCATTCTTAATCTTTTGATATTATAAAGGAGTGTTGTAGATGGGAGAAAATTTGCCTACTTGCTATGTATTTGAATTGCATTCACAGCTTTACAGAAAATTCCAAAGTTATATATGTGTTTTCTGGAGCAACAGTTATTCTAGGTGGAGAAATATTTCATGCAGTTATCATAATGCAAAAGAAAAAAAGGAGTTACTTGGAAAATAGTCTGTTCAGGTAAATTTACATCAATAATCTGATGTGTGGTTAATGGTAAATTTTAAAATCCAGGATATCCTGTTGAGCATAAGCCTTCTTATAGTGTAATGGGGTCATTTTAAGTAGATTACCCTGCAACTGTTCTTCAAAATGCCTAATTGTTATCATACTAAAATCCTCAATTATATAACATTATGTATATATAAGATTATGTAGTTGACATTTGCATCTTCAGTGAATAAAATAGGTATTTTGAGCACACTTTAAAATTTTTTAAATGATCAGTACACAAAGGAGGCCTGGCTGGTGGAGAATCCACTCTGGTTCACAGAGAAGAGTAATGAGCGCCTTTGTTACCTGGGCCTTCTCTTCTGCAAAAGTGAAATATGCGTTAAATATCTTTTGGCCAGCATGCTCAACACTCACAACCTGTCACACTCTGGCTTGTCTGACTAGTTGACTGTACATCTCACTTTTCTTCCAATTTAACATTATGAATTAAAATGTTTATAGTCTAAGAAAAAAAGGCTTCAATGCCAGATGGCTTATGAGGCTCCCCATATAGTTTTCCCTAAAATACATACCAGTTTTGTAATCTCTTAGGACTTTCAAAGCCAGTTTTAAAAATTATTAAAGTAAAATTAGGTCTTCTGTTTCTTGAAGAATCAGACATTTTTGTCTTTACTGTAAAAAGGTTAAGGTTAAACACAATACATTGCCTCAGCAGAAATCAAAACATTTTTATTCAGGTGATTTATGAACATGGATTCCTATCTAGGTCAACACTAATACAACCAGATGTAATTAAAATATTGAGATGTAGATTCATTTCACAGACTTGTAAACATACTCTCTTTAGGAATCTTATTTAAAAATGTATCCTTGAGATTGGATTAAAGATGGTGGTGTGAGAGGTGAGACAGAGGCTTCCTCCTAAAACCGCATATAATATGAAAATAAAGCTACTACAACTACTCTTGAAAGAGCAACGGTAAAGAGGACGGCAACAAACTGCATACACCTGGAGACAAGAGCAGCCCTCACGGAAAAGGGTAACGTACTAAAGCTGTGGTCCTGCGGGATCCAAGCCCTTCCCCCATCCCAGCTCACTGGCAGGAGGAACAGGAATGGAGCAGAGAGGGAGTGGAGAACTGGGACTGCTGAATACCTAACTCTGGAGATCTGCTCTGGGAGCACAAACCTACATTTCATGGTGCTTGCATGATATTCTCATAATTAGGGGGTTGGAAAGCTAAGACAGGCAGAATTCCGGGAGAGACTAAGATTCCAGCTGCTTGTGAAAGCAGGGATCCATATCCAGCTGCTCTGGAACAAAAGAAAGGCGGGCAGTCTGAGAGACTTCCTAACAAAGAAGCCCTTAGCAAGAGGGCTGCTAAAGGGGCAAGGATTGCACAGAGCTTACTGCTCAGGAGAAAGGACAGTTAGACAAAATTGTCAGGGTGCACTCTGCCCAGCAGATTGGGAGTTTTCACGATCTTCAGGTGCGCCAGCTCCAAGAACTCCTTCTGTGACAGGCAGACTAGTGTGCCTTTCTCCTGGCCAGCCACACTGGGCTTGCAAACCGGGAAACCCTCCCCTGCTGTTAGGTCAGCCAGAGGGAAGATCTGTCTAGAGCAACTAAAAATGCAAAGCACAGAGGCTTATTACCTGTGTGCTCAGCCCACTGGTTCAGGCAGTGGAGACAGGCATAGCAGCCAGGAACCAGGAAACAGCCCTTTCCTCCCCCGAGGCACCAATAACAATCCCCTACAATCCCTGACATTGCTTCAGGGGCTGAGGAGCTCCAGAGAGTAGAGCTTCTGGTCACTAGAGGGCACCATACAGAAATATGAAACGCCAAAGGAACCTGGTCCAGAGTAAAATTATAAATACAACTCCTGAGAAAGATTTAAGTGATATGGACCTTATGACTCTCCCTGAAAGGGAGTTCAAAATAAAAACCATTAACATGCTCATGGAGGTACAGAAAGATATTCAAGAACACAGGAATGAATTCCGGTCGGAGATCCAATCATTGAAGAACACAATGGACGGTATTAAAAGCAGACTGGATATGGTGGAGGAGATGATAAATGAAATAGAAACTAGAGAAGAGGAATACAAAGAAGCTGAGGCACTGAGAGAAAAAAGGATCTCTAAGAATGAAAGAATATTGAGAGAACTGTGTGACCAATCCAAGCGGAACAATATTCGCATTATAGGGGTACCAGAAGAAGAAGAGAGAGAAAAAGGGATAGAAAGTGTCTTTGAGGAGGTGATTGCTGAAAACTTCCCCAATCTGGGGAAGGAGATAGTCTCTCAGGCCATGGAGGTGGGCAGATCTCCCAACACAAGGGACCCAAGGAAGACAACAGCAAGACATATAGTAATTAAAATGACAAAGATCAAGGATAAGGACAGACTATTAAAAGCAGCCAGAGAGATAAATAAGATCACATACAAAGGAAAGCCCATCAGGCTATCATCACACTTCTCAGCAGAAAACTTACAGGCCAGAAGGGAATGGCATGATGTATTTAATACAATGAAGCAGAAGGGCCTTGAACCAAGATTACTTTATCCGGCAAGATTATAATTTAAATTTGAAGGAGGGATTAAACAATTCCCAGATAAGCAAAAGCTGAGAGAATTTGCCTCCCACAAACGATCTCTACAGTATATTTTGGAGGGACGGCTATAGATGGAAGTGTTCCTACGGTTTAATAGCTGTCACCAGAGGTAATAAAACCACAGCAAAGAAAATAGAACAGCTAATTACTAAGAAAATGCAAAATTAATTAACTATCCCTAAAGTCAATCAAGGGATAGACAAACAGTACAGAATATGATACCTAGTATATAAAGAATGGAGGAGGAATAAAAAGGAGGATGGAAACAAACAAACAAAAAAGAACCTTTAGATTGTGTTTGTAATAGCATATTAAGTGACTAGTTAGACTTTTAGATAGTAGGGAAGCTAACCTTGAACCTTTGGTAACCATGAATCTGAAGCCTGCAATGCCAATAAGTACATACCTATCCATAATCACCTTAAATGTAAATGGACTGAGTGCACCAGTCAAAAGACTTAGAGTCACTGAATGGATAATAAAACAAGACCCATCTATATGCTGCCTTCAGGACACTCACTTTAAACCCAAAGACATACACAGACTAAAAGTGAAGGGATGGAAAAAGATATTTCATGCAAACAACAAGGAGAAAAAAGCAGGTGTTGCAGTACTTGTATCAGACAAAATAGACTTCAAAACAAAGAAAGTAGTGAGATAAAGAACGACATTACATAATGATAAAGGGGTCAGTCCAACAAGAAGATATAACCATTATAAATATATATGCACCCAACACAGAAGCACCAGCATATGTGAAACAAATACTAACAGAATTAAAGGAGGAAATAGAAAGCAATGCATTCATTTTAGGAGACTTCAACACACCACTCACTCCAAAAGACAGATCAACCAGACAGAAAATAAGTAAAGACAGAGAGGCACTGAACAACACACTAGAACAGATGGACCTAACAGACATCTACTCTACACCCAAAAGCAGCAGGATACACATTCTTCTCAAGTGCACATGGAACATTCTCCAGAATAGACCACATACTAGGCCACAAAAAGAACCTCAATAAATTCAAAATATTGAAATTCTACCAACCAACTTCTCAGATCACAAAGGTATAAACCTAGAAATAAATTTTAGAAAGATATCAAAAAGGCTCACAAATACATGGAGACTTAACAACATTCTCCTAATTAATCAATGGGTTAATGACCAAATCAAAACAGAGATCAGAGAATATATGGAGACTAATGACAACAACAACACAAAGCCACAACTTCTGTGGGACGCAGCAAAGGCAGTTCTAAGAGGAAAGTATATTGCAATCCAGGCCTATTTAAAGAAGGAAGAACAATACCAAATGAATAGTCTAAAGACACAATTACTGAAATTGGAAAAAGAAGAACAAATGAGACCCAAAGTCACCAGAAGGAGGGACATAACACAGATCAGAGAGGAAATGAATAAAATTGAGAAGAATAAAACAATAGAAAAAATCAATGAAACCAAGAGCAGGTTCTTTGAAAAAATAAACAAAATAGATAAACCCCTAGCCAGACTCATTAAGAGAAAAAGAGAATCTACACACATAAACAGAATCAGAAACGAGAAAGGAAAAATAACGACGGACCCCACAGAAATACAAAGAATTATAAGAGAATATTATGAGAATCTATATGCTAACAAGCTGGAAAACCTAGAAGAAATGGACAACTTCTTAGAAAAATACAACCTTCCAAGACTGACCAAGCAAGGAACAGAAAAACTAAACAGACCAATCACCAGCAACAAAATTGAATTGGTAATCAAAAAACTATCCAAGAACAAAACCCCCGGACCAGATGGATTCACCACTGAATTCTACCAGACATATAGAGAAGAAATAACACCCATTCTCCTTAAAGTTTTCCAAAAAATAGAACAGGAGAGAATACTTCCAAACTCATTCTATGAAGCCAGCATCACTCTAATACCAAAATCGGGCAAAGACCTCACCAAAAAAGAAAATTACAGACCAATACCCCTGATGAACATAGATGCAAAAATACTCAACAAAATATTAGCAAACCGAATTCAAAAATACATCAAGAGGATCATACACCATGATCAAGTGGGATTCATCCCAGGGATGCAAGGATGGTACAACATTCGAAAATCCATCAACATCATCCACCACATCAACAAAAAGACGAACAAAAACCACATGATCATCTCCATAGATGATGAAAAAGCATTTGAGAAAATTCAGCACCCATTCATGATTAAAACTCTCAACAAAATGGGTATAGACGGCAAGTACCTCAAGATCATAAAGGCCATATATGACAAACCCACAGCTAACATCATAATTAACAGCGAGAAACTGAAAGATTTTCATCTAAGATCGGGAACAAGACAGGGATGCCCACTCTCTTCACTGTTATTCAACATAGTACTGGAGGTCCTAGCCACGGCAAACAGACAAAACAAAGACATACAAGGCATCCAGATTGGTAAAGAAGAAGTCAAATTGTCACTATTTGCAGATGACATGATACTGTACATAAAAAAACCCTAAAGACTCCACTCCAAAACTACTAGAATTAATATCTGAATTCAGCAAAGTAGCAGGATACAAAATTAACACACAGAAATCTGATCTGTTGCTTTGCTATACACTAACGATGAAGTAACAGAAAGAGAAATTAGGAAAACAATTCCATTCACCATTGCATCAAAAAGAATAAAATACCTAGGAATAAATCTAACGAAGGAAGTGAAAGACCTGTACTCTGAAAACTACAAGACACTCCTAAGAGAAATTAAAGAGGACTGTAACAAATGGAAATGCATCCCATGCTCTTGGCTAGGAAGAATAAATATTGTCAAAATGGCTATACTACCTAAAGCAACCTACAGATTCAACACAATCCCTATCAAACTACCAACAGCTTTCTTCAATGAACTGGAACAAATAACTCTAAAATTCATATGGAACCACAAAAGACCCCAAATAGCCAATGCAATCCTGAGAAGGAGGAATAAAACAGGGGGAATTACACTCCCTGACTTCAAGCTCTACTACAAAGCCACAGTAATCAAGACAATTTGGTATTGGCACAAAAACAGACCCACAGACCAGTGGAACAGAACAGAAAATCCAAACATTAACCCAAACATATACAGTCAATTAATATTTGATAAAGGAGCCTTGGATATACAATGGGGAGATGACAGCCTCTTTAGCAGCTGATGTTTGAAAAACTGGACAGCTACATGTAAGAGAATGAAACTGGACTACTGTCTAACCCCATACACAAAGGTAAAGTCAAGGTGGATCAAAGACCTGAATGTAAGTCGTGAAACCATAAAACTCTTAGGAAAAAGCATAGGCAAAAATCTCTTGGACATAAACATGAGCGACTTTTTCATGAACATATCTCCCCGGGCAAGGGAAACAAAAGCAAAAATGAACAAGTGGGACTATATCAAGCTGAAAAGCTTCTGTACAGCAAAGGACACCATCAGTAGAACAAAAAGAGATCCTACAGTATGGGAGAATATATTTATAAATGACGTATCCGATAAGGGGTTGACATCCAAAATATATAAAGAACTCACGCACCTTAAACAAAAAGCAAATAATCCAATTAAGAAATGGGCAGAGGACATGAATAGACAGTTCTCCAAAGAAGAAATTCAGATGGCCAACAGGCACATTAAAAGATGCTCCACATCGCTAATCATCAGAGAAATGCAGATTAAAACCACAATGAGATATCACCTCACACCAGTGAGGATGGCCGCCATCCAAAACACAAACAACAACAAATGTTGGTGAGGATGTGGAGAAAAGGGAACCCTCCTACACTGCTGGTGGGAATGCAAATTAGTTCAACCATTGTGGAAAGCGGTATGGAGGTTCCTCAAAAAACTCAAAATAGAAATACCATTTGACCCAGGAATTCCACTCCTAAGAATTTACCCTAAGAATGCAGCAGCCCAGTTTGAAAAAAACGTATGCACCGCTATGTTTATCGCAGCACTATTTACAAAAATAGCCAAGAAATGGAAACAGCCTAAGTGTCCATCAGTAGATGAATGGATAAAGAAGACGTGGTACATATACACAAAGGAATATCATTCAGCCATAAGAAGAAAACAAATCCTACCATTTGCAACAACATGGATAGAGCTAGAGGGTATTATGCTCAGTGAAATAAGCCAAGCCGAAAAACACAAGTATCAAATGATTTCACTCATGTGTAGTATAAGAACAAAGAAAAACACTGAAGGACCAAAACAGCAGCAGACTCAGAGAACCCAAGGACGGACTAATAATTACCAAAGGGAAAGGGACTGCGGAAGATGGGTGGGAAGGGAGGTACAAGGGGGAAAAGGGGCATTACGATTAGCAGATGTAATGTTGGGGGAGCACGGGGAGGGCTGTACAACTCAGAGAAGACAAGTAGTGATTCTATACCATCTCACTATGATGATGGACAGTGACTGTAATGGGGTTGCGGGGGGGACCTGATGAAGGGGGTAGTTTAATAACCATAATATTGCACATGTAATTGTAGATTTATGATACCAAAATAAATTATTAAAAAAATGTATCCTTACCTAATCTTGGCCATTTCATTACGCTTTTATTATTATATTTGTGGTTTCCACCAACTCCTGCTTACTCCCAATGAGGTGCTCTCCTACATTTCTCCAGGAATTCAGTAAATATCTTGCCTTCTCTTAAACAGGGGGAATCTTCATAAAAATCTATATTCCTTAAAATAGCTTTATGTCTGTCTATAATTTATTCTAATCTCACTGTCCATACTCAGGAAATACCTTCTTGTGTCATCAGCTAATAAAATAGACCCAAAAATGATGGAAGGGTTTCTAGGAAAGGGACTGATCATAGTTAAGTGACTGTTATCCCTGGTCAGGAAAAGATACTGCTTTGCAGCCTAGGAAGTTCTCTTTGAAGCATGACTGTATGATCCCTTACACTTAGGAGACAGAAAAGTACTGACAGCTTCTATATGTAATTAAAGAGACTCGCAAGGGTTAGCCAGAGTTCACCCCCTCCCCCCACTCACCTTACAGTTGAGGGTGGGTTATCTTTGCTATCTGTGTTAAAGAATATCAGGTTTTGTTTCTCATAATGATTTTGAGACTGCAATCAAGATCGATCTTCCTCTCTCCCTCCTTATTTTCTTCCCTTCCTCCCCTCCCTTCCTCCCTTCTTTCCTTTCTTCCTTTCTTTCTCTTTCCCTCTTTCTCCCTCCCTCCCTCCCTCTCTCCCTCCCTCCCTCCTTTTTTCTTTCTCTCTCTTTTTTTCGTATAATGAAAGAATTTTCTAAAACTCTGAGTCTGCCCACTGCAAAGAATTGTGGCAACATTCATTTAGAGTGCAGACATTTCTAAAATTCATATCCAGTCTGGTTGTTCTACAGTTACTACTGTTGACAGAAGAATTGAGCTTGAACCATGTGAATGTCTAGAAATGTTGATAGTAGTGACTTCATTGTTCTAACCAGGTTCATTTTGTTAAAGAAAAATAAAATGGCATTAAATACTTAAATCCAGCAAAAATGGTAAAGTAGGGACTTCCAAAAGTTACCTCTCCATAAAAGCAAGGAGAAAATTGGCAAAAATAGTCAGAATCAACTTTTTTCAGAACTCTGGAAATTAACCAAAGGCTTGCAGCAGTCCAGGGAATATTTATTCAAGAGAAATAGCTGAATCTCAGTAAGAATAGTAAGCTTTGTGGCATTTTAGCTTGCCCTATTTCCATTAACCAGCCCTGCTCTACTGTATCTTTGAAAACCAACAGTCCATAATGAAGGCAGAAGCAGCAGGATGGAAACCACTGGAGGAGGCAGAATGCAGCTGGAGCTCCTTCGATGCCTTACTCCCAGAGAATTGTCATCATTTGACTTTTCTGGTGATTCCCTGGAAGATTCACCTGCAAGGCTGTCTTTTTATTTTGCCTGATCAGAGCTTGCCATGTGTGAAAAACCTTTTCCACAGGGAACATGTATCAAAAAGAAGAAAAAAAAATAAGGCAGTTGTGGCTGCCTAAAGCAATAGAAAACCCTCAGAGCAAACAAAAGGCTAACCGAAAACTTAATAGGAAAAGCTGAGGATGAGATATCTGTAGGGGCTTTGAAGGCACTGACATTCCTGGCAATTTATAGATGGTCATGTATATGCATAAGGCTTTGCACAAGCCAAGGATTGTACACCTGGTCAGGAAAGACCTGAGGACCTCCTAAGCACTCCCCTTAGGTTGACCTTGAGGATTGCATGAGCAGAAAGTGATGCCAAAGCAGAGCTATCCACTTCCTGGCTAAGGCCCTCAGTGAAGACTGGGAGAGTTATTGTTTTCTGGTTCCAATTATTAGCTCACCACAAAACTACGTGAGTGAGACCAGTGTCCATACATTACAAAGAATATATATTATAAGTAGGAGAAAGAACCAACAAATTTGAATATAGGTCAATCAGAATTACCCAGTCTGAAGAATACAAAGACAAGAATAAAGAAAAATGAATAGGACCTCAAAAACCTGTGGGGTAACATCAAATGTAGCAACATATGCATAATGGGAGTCCCATCAGAGAAGAAGAGAAAAAGGCAGAATATTTGAAAAAATGACCAAAAACTTCAAAATTTCATGAAACCATTAATTTACATGCACAAGAAGCTCAGCAAACCCTTACTAGGATAAACTCAAAAAGATCCAAAAGATGCATAACCACACTGTCAAAAGATAAAAGACGAGAGAATCTTGAAAGCAGCAAAAGAGAAGTGACTCATGCACAAGATTCTCATCAGAAACCAGAGACCAGAAGGTAGTGGGATGACATATTCAAAATGCTAAAGCGAGTGATTATCAAACAAGAATCCAGTAAAACTACCTTTCAAAAGTGAAAGGATTAGGATATTTGTATGCTACTCAAATTAAGTTGGTATTAATCCAAACTAGATTGTTATATAATAATATGTTTATTACAATCCTCAGGGAAACCACTAAGAAAATAACTAAAAAATATATAGTAAAAGATACAACATGGTAATTAAAATGGCACACTGCAAAGTATCTACTAACACAACACATGGCATGGACGCAATGGAGGAATAGAAAGACTTAAGACATAAAAAAACAAAATGACAGACTAATTCCTACCTTATCAGTAAGTGTGATTGATTAAACACTCCAATTAAAAAGCAGAGATGGCAGAATGGGTAAAAATCATGATTCAACTATATGCTGCCTACAGAAAACACACTTCAGTTAGTGACCCAAATAGGTTGAAAGTAAAAGATGGAAAAAGATACACCAGGCAAACTACCAAAAAGCTAGAATGGGTTTAGTAATATCAGACAAAATACAGCTTAAGAAAAAAACTGTCACTGGAGACAAAGACATTACATAATGAGAAAAGAATTGATCCAGCAACGAGACATAAACAACAGAGCTCCAAATACATGAAATAAAACCTGATAGGAAGTAAATGGAGAAATAGATGATTCAGTAATAACAGTTGCAGACTTCAGTGCCTCCCTTGCAATGATGGATAGAGCAACCTTGCAGGTCAACAAAGAAATAGAAGGCTTAAACAACACTTTAAGCCAAGTATACCTAACATATCTATAGTACATTCCACCCAGCAATGCGAAATTCACACTCTTTTAAAGTGCACGTGGAACAATCCCTGGGGTCAATCATATGTCAGGTCATTAAACAAGTCTTAATAGTTACATAATTAATATAGTCAAATGATACAAGTATGTTCTCTGACCACAATGAAATGAAATAACAGGAAATCTGAGAAGTTTGCAAATTTGATAACACTTCTAATTAACCAATGGGTCAAAGAAGAAATCAAAAGAAATTAGAAAATTCCTTGAGATTAATGAAAAGAAAGATAAAACATATCAAAACTTTGGGGATGCAGTACTTAAAGGGTACTATAAAATTATTAAGTGCCAGTATTTAAAAACAAATGTTTTAGATCAGCAATCTAAGCTTCAACCTTAAGAAACTAGAAAAAAAAATAGCAAACTAAACCTAAAGCAAGCAGAACAGAGGAATAATACAGGTCAGAGTCAAAATAACTGAAATAGAGAGTAGGAAAATAATAGAGAAAATTCAAACCCAAAAGTTGGTTCTTGGGAAAAGAATCAACAAAATACAAAATGCCTTTAGACCAGAAAAAAATAGACAAGCTCAGATTTCTAAAATCGAAAATGAAAGGTTATTCCCAACTTTACAGAAATAAAAAAATCATAGGAGAATCTATATGCCAACAATTTAGAGAACTTAGATGAAATGAACAAATTCATAGAAAGAAACTACCAAAACTGACTCAAGAAGAAATTGAAGATTCAAATAGATCTAAATAAGAGATCAAATTAGTAATCAATACTTGCCACAAAGTACTCCAGGAATGAGTATATCCTCACCGGTGAAATCTATGAAACATTTGAAGAATAATTAATGTCTATTATTCACAAACTCTTCTGAAAAATAATGTAACACACCATATTATTAGAAAAAGGACAAAAGCAATATGATCATCTTAACTGATGCATAAAAGCACTTGATATTTGGCAAATGTTTTAAAATTAAGACATTCAACAAGCCAAGAAAGAATCTTCCTCAGCTTGATCAGTGACACCTATGAAAAACCTATAACTAACATGATATTGGTGGCAAAATATCGTAAGCTTTCCCTCTGACAGCAGGAACAAGACAGAGATATCCCTTCCTATTCAACTTCGTACAAGAAGTTCTAACCTAGGAAATAGGCAAGAAGAAGAAAAAATAAGCATCCAAATTGGAAATGAAGAAACAAAACTTTATCTTCAGATGACCTGATCTTGTACGTAGAAAATCCTGAGGAATACACAACATTAGAGCTAATAGAAGTTCAACAAGGTTGCATAATACAGAATTAATATACAAAAATTAATTGACTTTTATATATTAGCAATGAACAATTGAGGAAACAATTCCATTTACAACAGCATCAAAAAGAATACTTGAAAGTTTTAACAAAATACAAGATTTATACACTGAAAATTACAAAATACCATTGATAAAATCTGAATAAATGTAAAGAAATACTGTGTTCATAAATTGGGAGACTTAATATTGTTAAGATGGCAATACTTCCCAAACTGATCTATAGATTCAATGCAAATCACTATCAAAATGCCAGCTGCATTTCTTTGCATAAATGGACAAGCTGATCCTAAAATTCACATGGAAATGCAAGGGATCCAGAATAGCCAAAATAATGTTGAAAAGAGGAACAAGGTTGTAGTACTCGTATTTCCCAGTTTCAAAACCTACTACAAAGCTGTATTAAGTCTGTGTGGTACTGGCATAATGATAGACATGTAAATCAATTTAATAAAATTGAGAGTCCAAAATAAACCATTACATTATGATCAACATATTTTTGACAAGAGTGCCAAGACAACTCAATGAGGGAATGAATAATCTTTTAAATAAATGGTGCTGAACAACTGGATATCTACATACTGTAGAATTAAGCTGAACCACTACTTCATACAGTCTGCAAAGATTAACTCAAATGGATCATAGAGACCAATAACTAAAATAATAAAATTCTTAGAAGAAAATAGGCATATATCTTCATGATTGGGCTAGCAGTAATTTCTTACATTTGACACCAAAAGCACAAGCAACCAAAGAAAAAATAAATATACTTCATCAAAATTAACAACTTCTGTGTTTCAAAGGACTGTCCAGAAAGTGAAAAGGCAATTCACAGAATGGGAACAATGATTTCAAATCACATATCTGATAAGGGTCTAGTATTCAGGATATATATAGAACTCTTAATCACTCAACAATGAAAAGAAAAAACTCCAAACAAAAATTAGGCAAAGGATTTGAATAAGCCTTCCTCCAAAGAAAATATATAAACGTCCAATAAACACATGAGAAGATGCTCAACATCGTTAGTCGTCAGGGAAGTGCAAATCAAAATCATGAGATACCACTTTACACCCACTAGGATGGTTATAAACAGAAACGTGGACAGTAACAAATGTTGGTAAGAATGTGGAGAAACTGAAACCCAATTGCTGGTGGGGATATATGAACTATACAGTGCTAGCTTGGCTGTACTGGAAAACAGATTGACAGTTCCTCAAAAGGTTAAATCTGAGTCATCATATGACCCAGCAATTCCACTTCTAGGTACCTAAGAGAAATATCCACACAAAAACTTGTACACAGATGTTCATATTCATAATAGCCAAAAAGTAGAAACAATTCAAATGCTCATGAACAGATGAATAGATTAATACAGTGTAGCATATCCATATGATGGAATATTACCAGCCATACAAAAGAAACAGACTGCCCACACATGGTACAACATAAACATTGAAAACATTATGACAGAAGCTGGACAAAAGACCCATATTGTATGATTCCATTTATATGAAACATCCAGAATAAGCAAATCCATAGAAACAGAAAGTAGATTGATGGTTGCCAGGGGTTTGGGTGGGGTGGGGGATGGGTAGTGCCTGCTACTGGGAGTTAGCTTTCCTGTTGGGGTGACGGTCTGGAGTTAAACAGTGGTGATGGTTGCATAATCTTGTGAATATGCTGAAAAACACTGAATTGCACACTTTAAAGGGGTGAATTTTATGATTTGTGAATTGTGTCTCAATATTAAAATCAAAGCTAATGATGCAACTTATATTACCCATCTGTTAATAAACTATTTTTGGATAGACCAGCAATCCTTCCAGAGGTGATGAATGGAACTACTGTCACTGTGGCTGTGAAATGGATGGAAACTCAGTGTTAATAGTTCATCCTGTTTCAGTCTGTTCTCAATATTTAATGCCAGCATTAGACCAATATTGAAGTAATTTAAAAATTCCAGTTGTTGAGCCTTCCAATTTATTTAATCCATCGGTCAGTCACCATTCCAGTGCAGGTCCCAAGGACGAAAGCCCACTGAAAGTAAAACACCATGAAATTAATGTTGGAAAATAGAGTCAAGTGGAAAATTCTGTAAAGTACTAGGAAGTACTCTTCTATAAAGTATTGGAAGTCATATTTGCTTGTCTCCTAGTTTGTGTTTTGGTACCATTCTTTACTTAGAACAAAAATGTACAGGGAGGTATTATTTACTAAAGGTCCTGTCTTTTCAGCACAATTATTAAATATTTGTGATTGCTTTATCAGGTTCTCCAAAAATACCTTAATCCAAGTCTATTCATAATTCTCTAAAACTGATAAAAGTCACTGTTGGATTTATGGGCTAAACAATTACACCCTTTTTGAAGGTATGCAGTCTATTTCAGTGGACCAAAACTATGTCTAGATTTTAAGTAAAATACAGGAATTTTTAAATTATATATAAGAAACAGTAGTTACCTTTTGCTGTCTTCAGGTATATGTTCTTTATTTTTAGTTGACTGGGCTGTTAAAGAATTTTAAGAGAAAAAATATAAAATCCAGTTGTGATATTATTAGTATGATCTTACTGTTTGAAATAATCCAGGTTAATTATGTTTTGAGCTATTACTGAGGCCTGTACAGTGACTGTATAATTCAATCATGCATAAAGGTACTTAGACTACCCTAAAAGGAAAACCTGCTCTTTTTAAATTTATGACAGGAATATTCCTTAATCCCAGTCTTCTGCAAGAATTCTCTATCCAAGTAATCTTTTTATAGTTTATAGCTCATATGAAAGGAGCTTTTTTCTGATAACAAAAGCAACAGTGCAGGCTAGAAAAAAGCATGAAGAAAAAGCTCACCATCCTAGTAACGTCTCCGTCTTTTGATGAGTATTTGCCTTTTCACTCTTTTCTATGCATCCTATACATATACACATACACATGTAGATTTACTTAAATGACATCTTAGTATACATCCTGTTTTATTATCTGCTTTCTTCACCTAATATATTATTGAAAACCCACATCAGTAAATACAAATATATATAATCCCTGGCTGCATAGGACTACATTTCTACCACTGTTATGTAATATACATATTTAGTACATTTTTTAAATGAACTTTTTTCTATAGTATTTGAAAATACCAACTTCAATTTCTTTATGCAGTACCAATTTATTTTGGAAAGCAAATGGGAGATTAATTCTTCTATAAGAAAGTATTAAATTGCTACTAGCTTTATAAACACATTTTATCTGGTTTAACTCTTCAACCAGAGCAATCTTGGAAAATTTCATCCATATTTAATGTCAAATTCACTGTGACTAGAGCCCTGAAGTAGGATTTAATTCAAAATGTACCTTTGTTTGTGCAGCTGTCTAGTATCCTACGACCACTTACAGTTTTCAATAAAGAGGTTTCCCCAAACATTTCCATTTGGCATATTTTTTTAGAACAACAAAAAATGATCTGGGACTTGATCAAGTAAGGTTTTGTTTAGTATTAAATGCACAGCATCGACTACATCAGATTCATAGCCAAAATATTTATAGTTCGCATAATAATCTGAGGTCCTGCAAAAATAAGATACAGGATCCAGCTTGAAAACAAGCAGCTCACAGAAAGGGCAGCGTTCATGCCAATGAGAAAACGGCATCGAAAAAAGGTATCAGAAGGCGGTGGGTGAGTCAGCTGCAGAGGAGCAGACCGCACCCTCCGGGGGAGTTCTTGCGGCTCACACCGAGGGGCTGAGGAACTCTGCAGACTGTTAAGTGCTAAGAGTAGAGAGATTAGAGTGAGGAAACTCGCAAGGAGGAAACGATGAGAATACCACCGCTTCAGGAAGAAGAGATTATTTAAAACTGAGCTAAATTTTACCAGCACCTACATTTTCTTTCTTTCCTCTTTTGCTTTAACAATGTATACCCTGCTTAATGAGATAGAATCCAAATTTAAGGAAAGAAACTGAATTTGGTTCCATCGGTTTTCTCATCCGCCTCTATCTAACCGACTTGGCTGGTGCCCCGTGCTCACCTCCCAGCAGCCCACATTGCTTACAGGCTAGGGCTGGCTGGCCTGAGTCATGTCTCATGGCTATGGTGGCTGTGGTTCTTCTGAGGGAGAACTTCGGTATTGAGGAAACCCAGATGGAAAGTGAACCCATCTCTGTTTACCCTGCAGGAGGCTCGGCTCAGTGAATATTCAACGAGGATGAGAAGCCTTGAGATTTTGCAGGTCATTAAACAAGCCCTAATTGAATAATATACAATTTCAGAAGAAATGCTGCATGGTCCTTTACAGAAAGTCCCTAGATTTACAGCGTTTGGCAGAGGAAGAGATGTGGGGAGATACTGAAACTCACGCTGAAGGTAAACATGGAAATGTGAGATTAAGGAGCAGAATCATCTCATACCATAAATATCAAAAAGCACAAGAAATGACTTGATTTTTGCCTGTGCCCGTGGCCGCCTGAAGGGGCTGTCTTCACATGCCACCTGCCTTGGGGACAGTCCTGCCCAGTCCCACATCTTTGCATGGATCTCCCCGATGTGTCTGAATTGGCAAACTCAGAGGATGTGCAAAATGCCTTAAATAGAATTCATCACGCCCCACCTACCTCACCCTCAGGTTTCTCACAGGTTTCTTCTCGGCCCCTTTGTCAGACGTGTAGATAATTTGTGCAGATGTGAATAGTTTCTGTTTCAGATCAGCTACTCTCTTATCAGATGATTCTCATTATTTGTATATAAATATTTTAGGATCTTAACCAGGCGTTGCAGTGGCCATCACTGGCAAACTGCATTTTCCACATTAGCAATATTAAAATCACCTTATTCTATTTGTACACAAAGAACCTTCCAGAGAAATCTAAAAGTTCATTTGAACCACTTTTATGTCATGTTTTTCACTACAGTCTTAGAGATCCACTCTAGCTAGAGCCTTCATTTGAAAACACGCCATCTGGTACTTCACCACTGTAAGTTGCTGAGACACTGCACACTTCAGTTTTAACTAAATGGCTACTTTCTTTTTTAACCTGCAGCTTCCCCTTAACACAACTTTTTACTGTGATTCTTACTATTAGAAATAGCAAATGCAAATACAAAGCATTCACCTCTAAGTGATATCCTGGTTCCTCTCAATAAAAGAAAAAAATCCAAATGAGACCAAAATGTAGGAAGGGAGCCCACCCAGACCACAAAACCAGAGGGAATTAAGAAAAAGCATTCAGTGTCTACCAAGTTTGTAAAGTGTTTTTAAAAATTCTCCTTCCAACCCCACCCCACCTTGTACTTAGGCAGAAAGAATGCAGGGTATAAATAATGAATGAAAAGAATAAATAGATATGACAGTGATGACGTGTGTAAAAACCACCAGTCATACTTTTAGACTCGTGAAGTCAATTCTTTAGCTATGTTTTGCCCTATATAGAGGTTTAAGAATATTCTGACATGTATCTGTTACACTAAATAATCACTTGAGTTCTAAAAATACTCTCCTGCTACTAACTCAATTTAAAAAAATAGTGCAGCAGGAAAGCTTAATTAAACTCTCTAGGTTGTTAAAACTCAGCTTCCAGAAAAAAAAAAAATACTATTCTTAGAGTCCCACAGTCCAATTGCAAGAAACAAATAGTATTAGTATCGGTCAAGAAATGGTTGCTTTCCTGTGCTTGGCACGGAGGCCACTGTATGGGATTCCATTTGAGTAAACCTAAGACTCTGTGCTGGGCAGTGAGAGAGAAATTTGTTCTGCTAGTAACACCAGCCTCAGAAGAGGGGAATTGATGAGAGGCCAAATTCCTTCAGGAAATTTGGGACTAGTTGAAACCATCCTACCCCACCTTGCTTTGATGATGGCAATTGATGATAAGTTTTCATTTTTCAGCACCTGGTGTTCACAGCTCAGGCTTCACAGCTCCAAAACAACAAAGAGTGAACTCAAACATCATTTACAGACTGGCAATGCGTCCCAGAGCCCACAGAGGGAGCAGAAAGTAGCAGGGTGAGGAGTGAAACTTGATTCCCTTTCCCAGGCAATTGTGATCAAATCCAACTTACCAAAACGCCACACAAGCTAGGAAAGAAGCACGTTGT
The DNA here is from genome assembly GCA_029783875.1 of Phataginus tricuspis. Taxonomy (NCBI): domain Eukaryota; kingdom Metazoa; phylum Chordata; class Mammalia; order Pholidota; family Manidae; genus Phataginus; species Phataginus tricuspis. The sequence continues at coordinate 9,575,441 of JAQQAC010017683.1, read as the reverse complement.
TTGGGGCTACAGGGAAAGACACCCAAAAGGCAGGGCCAGGCTGACTTTGAGTAGATTGGAAAGCCATGCCCTGGGGAGATGTAGCACCCCATCCTCAGGCACAGGGCTTGGCTAAGATGCCAGTAACCCCCAGTGGACTTCAGGCCCTCTCGTTTGTCAGGCCTCATGCAGCGCAGGGCACAACTTGGTGCAGGAATCTGCACAGGACCATCGGCAATGAGAAACAGCCCGAATGTCAGAAGAAAACCAAGGCTTCCCAGTGGCCCAAATAATCAGCCAGAGCCATGTAACCGTACAGCAAAGACCTATCTTCTCTCCTTAGTGGTCCCGAGAGATTGGGAGGGTGGATATTTTGACCCACATTTGTTGTAAGAAGAAGTCGGTGCCAACAAAAATTAGGAGATGTAAGGTTTCTCCATCCAACTCATTCACTTGCACTACACACCTTCAGAGTAGCAGGTACTGTGCTGGGCTCTGGGGATTCAAGAGTGAACAGTACATACCTGGAGCCTGTCTCCAGAAAGCTGATACTCATTCTAGTGAAAGAAAATAGACGGTCAGCCAAAATATAGCCAAAGGTAGTTACAAAGAATGGCAAGTGAGAGCAAACAGTATAGAAGGTTGCTAAGAAAGGGGATAAAAGGGACAAATGAGAAGCGGGCAGGGGAGGTTGGGGGGAGAATGTTGCAGGCAGAGGAAGCGCCTGGCACGTTCTGGGACTCAGGGAAGACAAGCGCCCCCCAGGGCTGCAGGAGAAGCGGGGCCCTAAGGTGTGGCCTCCGTGTTGCTCAAGCAAGAGGTTTTCTGCTTAGAGTCAGTGAGAAGCTGTGACACGTCTGGGACTGGTTGGCGTTTCACCACCCTTTCGGCTGTGATGCCCTGGAGAATGGATCAGAGGAGGCCGCGAGTGGGCAGAGGCTCACGGGCGTCCGGTGGGGCCCAGGGGAGGAAGGGGTGGTGGTGCCTGCATGAGGCCCCCTGGAGAGGGAGAGAAATGGACAGGAGGGCCGAGAGAAGGCAACCAGGCGGGACTGTGGCGAGGGCGGGAGGGGGCCCAGGGTTACCAGTCATCTTCCCACGCCTGCCCCACCCCTGTGCTGTCCACGCCCTCCTCTCCACTGGAGCAGTGGCCTCCCTTCATGCTCTGCCTCCCCCCTGGCCCCAGCTCCAGCTGACCCGCCAGCGGCTGACTGCCCGCCTCCCCCACTGCAAGACTCCCGACCCTCGCGTTTTCCTTCTGCATCCCTCGTGGTCTGCGCCCCATTGGCCCTACTCTTCTAACTCTGGCCCCTCCTCTGCCTCCCCAAACCCCTCACCCACCAGCCCCCGTCTTTGGCTTCTCTTGCTCCTCCCACCCCCTAAATCAACACAGTCCCAAAACGCTGGACTAAGGATCTGCCAGATCAACCACCCCATCAGTCCCACCATCACCTTGGAGGAGGGGCATTCCTGAGGCCACGCCCCCGGGCTGGGCTGGCCACGCCCCCTCGGCCGAGCCACCTCCTCAGCCTCACCAAAGCTCCACGACCCATTAAAACAAGGTTGCCGAGGTGGCCACACACTTATGTAAGTACACTGATAACTACTGAATTCAACACTGAAAACAGGTGAGTTTTATGGTATTAAATTATACTTCACTGAAACTGTAAGAAACAGAGGAAAAAGTCCAGCAGCACTTCTCTGCAGGGCCCAGCCCTGACTTCCACATCCATGCCCTTGTCACCAGGGAGCCCCCACTGACCTTGACCTTAGTCACACTGGACTCCTCCCTCTGACTAACGTCCCAAGTCCAGAAAGTTGCCAGAGTCAGCCAACCCTTGTCCACCAGGATTTCTCAACTCCAGGCTAGCCCCTGTTCGCTGCTCCACCTGAGCCCCCACCGGCACCCCACAAACCCTTCTAGCGCCCTCTGCTGGGCGGTCCCAGCATGGCACCTGCCACTTAGGGAGCACTCGGACCTTCGGGAGGGTGCTTTGGGTGGTCCCGTGTGTCTAAGGCGCACTGCATTGCTGGGTGGGGAAAGGGAAGCCCGACACCTTCACACAGCAAACTGTCCCCGTGCTCCAGGACTTCAGAATGTCCCATCCACATGCTCTTACATATAGAGAAGTCTGGCCTGTTATTACGTATCCTAAGTCATTCTTGTATCAACCTGTTCATCTGCTCTTTGTTTTTCTGAATTTCTTAAGCAGAATGCCTTCTTATCCTCTTATTTTCTTAAATTCAAAATTACTCATTCTCTCTAGATGTCAGCCGCTGATTACCTCACCATGTCTTTACGATGAAGGACAGGGCAGCCTGCCAACAGAGGGCATCCCTCTGTGTTGCTTAGACCTGGAGCCAGCTGGTTCCTGGACCCCCTTCTTCCAAGGAGACAGGCTGCCCCAGGCTTGGCCTCCCCTGGGACAGGTGCTTTCTCTATGACTTCCCTAGGCCCAGGGTCTCCAGTTGCCAAGGAGCGGGCACTCCCAGCCTACTGCAAACAGCTGGCACCATAAACCAGACTTCCTGGCACCAAGCAGCCTGGGTATTCCCCCTGTAACAAGGCTTACGTGGGACCTATAAAAAGGGAGAACATCAGAGTAGACACTTCTGCTGGGACATCAGCCTGCTGGGCCCTGCCCTGCTGTGTGGGATGGAGGTGGATGGGACCATCCCGCCCCTTCTCTTGCTGACCCTGGCTTTGTAAGGGGCCATGTCCTCTGTGAGGCCTGTTCCCTACCCAAGCCAGCGAGAGTAACAGTGTGGAGTCCACCCTGAGCCCTGGGACACACAGAGCCGCCCTTTGCTTATTCCTTGCTCTCTGGGCCGGATGCCTTTGGGCGGCTCCATGTCCCCATCCTGGGGCACGTGTTCCTGCTCACCACACTGAGCAGCAGCAGCTCTCCCTTCTCAGACTCCTAACCTGCTCTCCGTAGCTCTCTAATGGCAGACCCCTTCCTTCTTCACGGACGGGAGTCCTGTTCCTCCCAGGGCAGTGCTTCCACACGGCCTGTGATGGGTGACTACATGAGCCAAGCTCGGGTCCTGTCATTCTAGAAATGTGTACTAAGTGTCTATGAGATTTAAGATACTGTTTTAGGCCCATCTGAAATACATTCTTAGGGAACTTAATAGAAAAGGGAAATGGAGAGAGGAAAGAGACCACATTTATCTTGAAATAAGGATAAACATCACCCTGTTCAAATCCACTCTTTCTTCAGGTTGGGACATTGCAACAGGCAGACAGGAGCAGGAGATGGGCGCTAGCCATGGTCGTCCTCCTCGGGAAGGCCCCCCACCCACCCCTAGGCTTGGCAAAGACAGTCCTCCCTGAGAGTCTCTGGGCTCCCCATTTCCTGCTCTCTAATATGGGGGGCTGCTTCTGGCCATGGCAGACCCCTTATGGACCCACTGTAGTGGGGAAAAGAAAGAGGCTCTTCCAGGAAACAGGGCCTGGAGGGCGGGGAAGCACAGGACGCAACCACACTCCTGGGGAGCTCCAAAGATCAGGCGCGTCTCTCCTAGGGTGAATGAACGGATGAGGGGAATGAATGAGAAACTGAGCCAAGAGGAATGAGAAAATGAAATGACGCAATGGGTGGGCCTGGGCTTCGGGCTCTCTGCAGTCACTGCTCCACAGGGGTGCTTCCTTGCAGAGCAAGAGGGCAGGCCAAGCCCAGGAGAAGGGAGGACATTCCCCAGCAGCCTTATTCTCTGGTCTTTGACAAACTTCGTGTTTCCAGCCATGGTACACTGGGCCTCCGGGGAGGCTGTGGCCAGAGTAATTGGTTGTAACATGGTCAAGGGACAAAGGGCACCTGCACTCATAGTGGGAAGTGAAACAGTAGAGATATGACACTGTCAGATGAGGGACGTGTGCCTGCTGGGCAAAGTGACTCTTGTAGAAGTCAAACAGTGGCATCAAAATCTTGCACCTAAAAATGTTTTGATCAAAAAATTTTTTCTTTTTATTATTTTGTATATACAATATTATATTGGTTTCAACTATACCACACTGTGATTCAACAGTTACACACATTATTAAATCCTCACCCCAAATAGTGGAGTTACCATCTGTCAACATAGAAAGACGTTACAGAACTATTGACTGTATTCTCTATGCTATACTTTCCTACCCGTGACTAATGTATATTATGATGAGACGTTGTGCCTCTTCCTCTCCCTCCCCCTCCCCGTCTCCCACCCCACCCCCTCCCCCATGGTGACCAGCAGTCAGTTCTCAGTGTCTCTGAGTCTACTGCTGAAAGAAATGAAGAAAACATTTTCTCTGTTTTGAGGCATGCAATTTGGCCTCCCAGGACCAGAGGTTTGTGGCAAGAATGCTTCTCCTTATTCTGAAAGTGGCACAACTTTCCGGGTGCACTGCACAGCCCCACTCCGGTCTCCGCAGGCTCCCTGCCAGCTGCCGGTCTGTGGCTTGGCTGTGCCAGGGTTGGCGTCTTACCAGTCAGGATGCCTTTCAACTGAAGGATAGAACAGACATGATATTTCTGCAGACAAGAAAGAGGAAAAGAGCAGATTCTCTAAAATGCAAGTCCTGATTCTTACCCTAACCCAAGCTACACAGTTGGATGGTTCCATTAGCTCAGCCCCTTAGCCTCTCCGTGTAGCCTCAAGGTGGGCACGTGCCCGCCTTGCACCCAGCACACTGCTGCGTGCTGCTCTGAGGAAGCCTTCTGTCCCTCCAGGTGGACACACTCGCCCTATCAGAGGCACCGGGATTGGGTGCGCAGGGCACAGAGCTGGACAAGGCTCCTCCCCAACCATCCCTGTCAGGCGTGTTGTCTGTGGCCTTCCCAGGCCTGCCCCAGGTCACACACCTCTCAGCAGTCTGTATGGAAGTCCATCCTGTGTGGACGCCCTGCCTGAGTCGGTCACCACCTGGCCGGGACTGCAGGCAGCACAAGGGCTGACGGTGAGCTGCTAGGGAGGGGGTACTTCCCGCCCCTTTGATGTCTGCCCCCAAGACCCACTTTGGGCCCCGTGGGCCTGAAGATTTCATCTGCCTCCCAAACCTGCTTTGTTAAGCAGCAGCTATAGTATCTTTCCATTTCTCTTGATCATCTTCTAGCAGGTCAGGACAAGCTGACCAGCCTCTGCGAATATGTAAATGACCCCCAGAGAGATGAGCATGACCTGTGACCTGGGCACGTTTGCACCCGTGTGATGCTTCCCAGGCCCTGGTCTCCCTTTTGCTGACCTCGTGGGCCCTGGGCCCCGATTCAAAAGGGTTCCTACATGCTCTGAGGACCTGGCCCTGGGGCCCGAGAACCAGGGAAGCTGCTGAAGGGAAGGCTCAACTGTTCAGCAGGCCTGGCAGGGCTGCCTCTGCAGGTGGCAGTGCACGAGTCCTATCCTCCAGCACCCCAACATTCTGTGGTCCCCAGAATCAGAGGCCCCACAGCTCTGCAGTCAGATGGCGGCGTGTGTTTACCCCCGGCCCTGCTGCACCTCTGCACCTCTCCAAGCCTCTTTTCCTTACTAAGAGGGTGACGCAGACCTGCACCGAAGAGTTTTTCCAGGAATAATGCAGTGTACCTGGTACCTCATCAGGGCTGAAAGGAAACCCTGTCCCCTCCACCCCCAATTCTACTCCCGCCATCCACTCTCTCCTCTTCCTGGGCTCAGCTTCAGGTCCCTGCAGCTGAATTAGGATGGGAGGGGGCGGCATAGGAAAGCCCTTCTCTTGTCCCCAAGGGGATGACACTCCCCAGGCAAGAATCCAGCCTCAACTCCGTTCACCCCCCGACCAAGCCCATGGCCGCCTTCCTCCCCATGGCTCCAGGCCCAGCCTGCAGACACTCGGCCTGGCACACTTCTAACTGCTGACACAAGTTCCTTGGATGCCTTTAAACCCAAAACAAGGTCAGACATCAACTACAGCCCCTTGTGCAGCCAGGCCACCACTCCTGCCAACCCCTGGAAGGAGCCAGAGAGAATAAAAATATCAGTGGCGGAGTTTGTACAGTGTCCACACAAGCCTCTGGGCCCTTCGACAGAGGCAGCGTCTCTCGTGCCTGGACTTCCTCTATTTGTCATGTGTTTCTTCTTGCAGACAAGTTCCACATACAATGTGGCACAGTTTTGTGGGCATTGTGTGGATAATATCACTGTTCAACTGTTTCCCCACTAACTTTGGGAAGCTGAGATGGAGCCCGTGGTGCTCTGAGCGCCGGGCCGCCACCTGCACCCCTGGGAAGGGCCGGCATTGCGGACTCTGAGCCCGTGTGTCTGGCCAAGGAGCCCTTTTCCTGTGTGCCACAACATGGTCTCTTTAGGGATAACATCACTTCAAGGAATAAGCAGCAAGGCGCTTTTGCTCATTGTCAAGTTGAGTGGGTTCTGCAGCTGCTGTAGGGCAGCAGGGAGGCTTGCGGTGCCAGCTGATGCCTAACTGACCTTGTTTCCCGATCTGGGTCACAGTGACCTGGACGAGCACCTGGCACCTAATCCTGGCAAGGACCAGAGGAGGCGCGGGAGCCCTGGCAGGGCTGGACACTGGCGCTGCCCCTGCTGCTCCCGCGGCCCCTGCAGCCACCCTGCTGTTTAGACACACGTTTAATCTATGTTTGTGCACCCGTCTGACAGGGAGCAGGGGTTCCACACCTCAGCCTTCTGAGACGCAGGGCCCCATCCAATACGGAATCCTTCTAGAAGGGTTGGGGAATGTGCCTCCAAGCCAGGGGCTATTGGCAGGGGACCCTGGGGGCCTCCCAGAGCCCCTCTGGCCCCTCACCTCCCTGCCCCTCATCCCCCTGCCCCTCGCTCTCTCTAGCCTTCTCCCTCTTGGCATCGCCCTTCAGGCTAGCCAGGACCCAGCATTCAGGAAGCATCCATATTAGGGCACAGGACAGCCTAGTTGCCCAGTCTCAGAGGCAAAGAACCAATCTGAGCTAGAGAGTCTGATTGTCTGGATTTGCCTCATTTTTGACCAATTTCCTCTCCTTTTAGCCCTGGGTCCGTTTGCCCCTTGCGCCCCAGCCTCTGACAGCCTCCGCCTTTCCCAGGCCTGCCCCAGGGCTCAGACTGGCCCAAGCGTTAGTCTGTGGTCTTGGGCACTGTGATTGGTTGACAGATCTGGGCCTAAGCCAATCAGCATATGGCATTGCAGTGGGCTCCAGAGCTGGTCCTTCGATGTCTAAGTGGGGGCATGTGACCCGGTTGGAGACGGTGAGATATGAGAATGATTCCTCCCTCTTAACTGAGAGCAGGGGAAGAAACACCTTCCCTTTTTCTGGACATCTGGGCATGTGGGTGTGAGGCATGGGAATGCTGACACCCATTTTGCCACCAGGAAGGAAGATGAACTAAAGATGCAACCAAATACAATTAGGGAGGGGAGAGCAGAGAGAATCAGTGAGAGACAGGGCCAGAGCCCCTGGATTAAGCCAGCCCTGCAGCCCACCCTAACACTGGCATCTACTTATGTGAGACCAGACTTCCTGTGGTTTGGGGGTCTTCGTGGAGGGGTTTCCATTGAGCATAGGTGAGCAAGGGCTGGGGGCCTCCTGAGGCAACCCCCCTCTATACACACACCAACTCACTTTCTGGCAAACACACCTTCTCTGAGACTAGTCCAGGTGACTCAGGGACCACTGTTACATGCTGACGCCTCAGAATGCTTTGCCTGAATTAGCAGGTGTATCAAAGGCCACTTAGGCCTTGACTGTCCATTCTGGATCCCTTTGCAAGTGCTCCCCTCGGGCCCCTTTGAAGCTCCTCAGCAGAAGGACTGAGCAGAACGGGCTTTGAGGCCAGAGGAGAAGAAAACAAAGCCACTTGGATACCTCCGAGGCCAGAACTCGGGTGTCTAGTGAAGACAGCTCTCTGCTCTCAGAGGGGAACCCACACTCCCCACTTGGCAGTCCCACTGCAGGCCGGAGCAGACAGGTCAGGAGTGCCAGGCTACCCCTTGTTAGCTCTGTGGCCTTGGGCACATTACCGAACACTTCTGTGCCTCTGTTTCTTCACCTATAAAATGAAAGTAATTCTTGCCCCAAAGGGTTGTTGGGTTGATCAAATGAGTTAATTATTTGTGAGAAATTTAGAACAATGCCAAACACACAGTAAGCAGGCCATCGAGTTTAGCTATTTTATTTGTAGGAATGGAGAATCAAATCAGCCAAGTTAATTTCTTGCTTTTTATTTTCATGTGACATTAATTTTCCTTCTTCCCCGGGGAGGAGGTTCTGAGGGTCCTGCACAGTGGACATCTGACCCTCACACCTGCACTCGGAGGTGTAAAGTTTCCAGAAATCCTAGATTGGTCAAGATTCTCATCCACACACAGTGCAGACGTGAAGGGCAGGGGAGGCTGGGGGCCAGTGTCCCCTCCACACCCAGGGCAGACCAATGACAGAAAGCTTGGGACCTCTGCTCTTCCACACCCAGGGGTGACTGAGGTCAAATTCCCTCCCACTCGGCATGATGACGCCTGGAGCTCTAGGAACACTGATCAATAGAAACTAAAGAAATCAATGTTCCTTCCACGCTAGTTCATGCCCAGCCCACGTGTACGAATCATGCCATTGACAGTCATGCGGGATGGAGATGCTCGAGTACTTTATATGTTCGGAATCCCCGTGGGAGATACCCTGTGTGGAGGGGCATTTTATTCCAGCCCAAAAGTGAGGAGAAGTACCTCCAACGCACAGGCACCGCGGGGAAGGCAGGTGGGGGCCTCATGCCGAGGAGGGTCACGGGAGTCCCCGTTGGACGGAACCTCACTGTAGGCAGCAGCCTGGTGCGCTCCACACACCCACCGGGAATCCGTTTCCGGGGAGGCCGGCTGTCCCTCTCCTCCTTGTCCCACCTGTGCCCCTCTCCCCTCCCCAACCATGGGGTCCAGGCCAGCCTGAATGATGGTGACAGGCTCTGACAGCGTGCAAGACCAGAGCAGACCCCTTGGCCTCAGCCCGCCACTCTGGGCTCCCAGGACGTCACCTCCATGCAGGGCTGAGCATCCCTTGGCACTGTGCCTGCCCTGGACTCCTTACGGTGATGCTCTGGTCCAGCCAGTGAAAGTCCTCAGGGGCCTGACCACTGAGTCGAATGCTAGAATTAGCCTTTTGATCGTGACTCTAAGGGACTTTGTTAGCGTTTGCTCTCCTGTCTGCAGCGTGCCTGGGAGGAGTCAGTCCGTTCTCGCCCTCCTTGCATCCATGCCTGTCTGTCTTCAGTCCTTTTACAGTGGCCCCTCTTTGACCTCGATGCAGGCACGTGACTTGCTTTGACCAATGTGCTGTTAGCAAGTGTGATGCAAGTAAAGGCTTGGAAAGTGCCGACAAAATGAGGCTTCCTTCCTCGGCCATGAGACCATTCTGCTTCCCTGCCACAGCCGTGAGAACACGCCTCGACTGGACTGCTCATTGCTGAGACATATGAAGGGAACGAGTGTCCTAGTCCCCCAGCTCAGGCCACACGAGACCAGTCAACAGTCAGCAGATCTCCAGACACGTGAGTGAGCTGAGCCAGAGCAGGACAACGGTTTCGGGAGCCCAGCCCAGGTCACTGGCCTGCAGACTTGTGAGAGGAATGCTGACTGCTTTAAGCCCCTGAGTTTTGGGTGGATCTGTCACACAGCATTATTGTGGCAATAGTCCCCACTACGGCAGGCAAAGTGGGGCTCCTGTCAGTGCCATGAAGGGTCAACTCTTGTTGGTGCAGAGCTAGAGGTAGCCAGAGTGGAGGGCCAGGAAGTGTGTGGCCTTTAAAAGAAGGATCTCCAGGCACTACCCCTGGCTGATCCCTACAAGGGGCCATTCCTACAGTGCACAGAGAGCAGCAGAAAGTGAAAATGAGGCAAAGCCACCAGGAGCAGCAGCTTTACTGAGCACCTGCAGTAGGCACGCAGTAAGTAGGCACTGAGTCTAGGGCCCAGGCCCCAGGGATGGGCTCCCCAGCAGGGCTCCAGGCCCTGCTGCTGGACCTCGTCCCCCTGCGGTCCGGGCTAACCGTGGAACTGGACCGGACAGTGTGCGATCCCTTCCCTCCCTCCCCTGTTCCCTTGCTGCCCTCCACCTCCAAGGCGGAGCCATGCAGCTCACTGCCAGGGAAGGAGAAGCTGAGAACCTCCAGGTCTGTGTCTCAGCGCCGCCAGTCCTCCAGGCTGAACAGAGCTGCTTGCCCAAAGGCACCCCCCTTTCAGAGGGCAGCCTCCGTTCAGTGGCTGACCTGCTTGGGACGTAAACCTCAGTCCCCTCACCCGAACTTGGGACAGCTGCCGCTCCAGGGCTCCCGAGTCCTTGCTTAAGACTGTAGCACAGCTCTCCTTCTCCCTCTGCCCGGTCCTGCCCAGTCCCTGCCCTTCCCTCCACCAGGCTGACCTCCAGAGGACACCCTGACTAGCATCCTGCAGGGCAGTCTCCACCTCAGAGGCGGCTTTCCGGGAACCCAACTGCGGGAGGTTCCCAGGGGAGGCAAGGACTCAGTGTCCCTCCTTGGTGGCCCTACAAGCTGGGATGAAGCCCCAAAGGCCTCGGTACTCCTGAGGAAAGTCCCAGGACAGCCCCTGCAGGGGCCCACAGGGGCAGCCTGGGGACAAAGCAGAGCCCGCCAAGGTCGCCAGGGCTCCGCACAGCAGCCGCAGAATCCCAGGGCGGAGACATTTTCCTTTGCTACCATCTATAGGAAATACGTACCCAATATATTCTTCAGCCACCTGAGGGGCATGTATGTCAATTGCCCTGACACCATAATTGGCTGTCATGTCAGAGAAAGTAGATCTGGAGTGTAGGGTGCCATAGTCTGAATGTTTATGTCCCCCCAGAATTCATATGTTGAAGCCTAACCCTCAGTGTGGTGGCATTAGGAGGTAGGGCTTTGGGAGGTGAGCAGGTCGTAAGGGCAGAGCCCTCGTGAATGGGGTTAGCGCCCTTATGAAGGAGAACTCAGAGAGCTCCCTCGCTCTCCCACCACACAGGGAGAAGATGGCCATCTGCGAACTAGGAAGTGGGCTCTCGCTAGGCACTGAGTCTGCTAGTGACGTGGGCTTGCACTTCCAGCCTCCAGAGCTATGAGAAATTTCCATTGTTTATAAGGCACCCAGTCTGTGGATTTTGTTATAGCAGCCCAAATCTCCTAAAACAGAGGGTAAGAAGGCATCCTAGGGAAATACTCTGGGGTCCCAATGGCTTGCCTATGCCTGGGGAGCCATCAGTTCCTCTGCTGAGCTTCAAAAACCTACTATGTCGTAGCAGAGACAAGATTTAGATACACCAACTATAATGCCATCTTTGGACACCTGCTAGTACCAGGTACCTGATGGGACCCTATGGGCACCAGCCAGGCCTGCTCCAGGAGCTCATGGAATATCACGGCAGTATGAGATGCTCACAGAGCTCTGAGGAGGATGGGTTACTGCCACAGGCAGGATCACATCCTTCTCCAGCACAGGCCACGCTTGTCTCTGTGTGGGCTGGGACAGCAGGGAACATGTCCTATTCCTCTCATATTTGTAATATTAGCACCCAGCACAGGGGCTGGAACCTAGTTGAAGCTCAATATCTCCACAGTGAAGGAATGAATAGACAAGACGAACAAGTGTAGTAGTTAGCTGTTGCTGCGTGACAAGTGACTCCAAATTTTAACAGCTTAAATCGAGAAGCAGTCATTATTTTACTCACTTTCTGTGGGCCAAGAATCCATGTGCAGCTTAGCTCAGAGCCTTACAAGGCCACACTCAAGATGTGGGGCAGGTCCTCTGGACCAGCTGGGCTTGGAGACTCTGTCTCCAACTTCTCTCATGGGGCCACTGGCAGGCCTCAGGGCCTTGCTGGCGGTTGGCTGAACTGACACTGATCAGTTATTTACCCCTTGGGTCTCTTTATGGAGCTGCTCACAACAGGCTAGCTGGCTTTTCCTAGAGCAAGAGCTCTGAGAGAGAAAAGGCAGGCAAGATGGAAGTTATCCCACAGTTATCTGTAGTCTAATAATCTTGGAAATGGCATCCCACCACCTTTGCTATATTCTATTTAATAGAAGCTCTCACTAGGTCCAGCGTACAGTTAAATGGGGAGGACTGCTCCAAGGTGGGAACACCAGAAGGCAGGGATCTCTGGAGACCAGCTGGGAGTCAGGGACAAGGCCACGGAGCTGGAAAAGGCAGAGCACATTTGAACTAACTGCAGAGAGACATTGCAAAAGCCTACCTCATTTTCCTTCCTGTTGCTGGGGGACACCGGCCGCAGCCAGCCATGCCATCTCCTCAAAGGTCTGGGTCCCCCGCTTCCTCAGGTCCTTCAGTCCTGGGCTTTAATTTACCGTCTCCTCTGTGTTCCCAGCCCTCTTCCTGCACTTGCTCCCCTACTGTGCTACCTCAGTTTCTCCTTTTTGCCTTTTCACGCACCAAGTTAGCAATCCTTCACAGCAAACTCTCTGTTCAAAGAGCTGGTGGGGTCTCTGCCTACAACTGTGCCCTGAGTGATACAGCGAGGGGGTGTGAGGATGGTGGGAGACGCATCCAGTGCCTGGGGCCTCATGCATGCTGTAGCTTCAACCCTTGCAAGCCCTTCGAGGTAGGTGCAGTCTCGCATTGGCTCTTACAAGGTGAACTCCCTTGCTCAAGGCCAGACAGCCGCCAATGGCACCCGCAGCCCTGCTCCTCCGCCATCCCGAGCTGCCTGCAAGGGGAATCCCAATCCCGGTGCTCAGAAGGATTTCCAGGAAGGTGGTGACTTAGGACACGAGGGTTAAGTTGCTCCCACCTTTGGGAGCATTCTCTCCCATCTGGGAGGACATGGAGCTGGAAACTATTTAAAGGAGGTGCTGAGGCCTTGAAATTCTTGGCTGGGATGTCTTGTGATATCAGAACCCTCCTTGCCCCACCACACTACACACTACAGCACCTCCCAGGCTGCCTGAAGTGGCTGTTCCTGCGCTGGCCACTGGCTCAGCTGTCCGCGGATGCCAGCGAGTGGCCAGATCAACATCAGGAGCCTACAGGGCCACAGGTGGGATGCTACTGGACATCCAGCTCGTTGGAAAAGGCCGAGGAATACTCTTACATTTAAAGCCACCCCTCAAATTAGGAACATATTTACTTGCATAGTACAACTGCATTCTGTTTCACACAGTTAAACCACAGCCCATGGGTTCACCTTATACAGAAATCCCATGAAAGGCTTGGCCATTTCTGAGCCTTTCCATGAGGCTGCATGTTCTCAGCCTTTGTCATCCGCTAGCATTTGCCAGCAGGCAAGCCTCGGCTTGCAGTCACTGAAGATTTAAGGAAACTCAACAGGGAGCAACTTAGATTAGAGGGAAAAAAACTTGTAGTGGCTACGGTTTGGTTACTCACCCAGTTTCCACTACCCTTTCTTATCTCAAGAACCCAGATTGTTTTTTACATGACTCCAGTCCTTTCTTAGTAGAGGGCCCAGGGGACCCCTGGATGTCACCATGAGTGGATGTGAGCCCAGAATGGCTGTAGCCATCAGCCACATTCCTGGAGCTGCAGGTACCACTCAGAGGAACCACAGAGGCCCTGGGCAGACACCGTGGATGAAGCCGAGCCTGCAGCCCCTCCCCTCGGCACTGCACTCCCACTAGCCAGAGAATTTTTTCACTGCTTAAAGCAGCTTGAGCTGGATTTCCTGTTACTTGCAGCCTAAAACATCCTGACAATACAATTCTACTCAACTTGTGCTCCCCTTAAGCTGGTGAAATCTTATCCGGGTGCATCTCCACAGCACATCGCTTTGTTCTGGTCTGGTTCTCAATTGACCGTGAGGTTTCGGCTCACCCCCAGGCCCCACCCCTGCCATGGCACACAGAGCACAGGGTGCCACACTTCCTGTCTGTCTTCATTTGGGTTTCCTCCAAAGCAGACCCCACAACAAGGACTTGGTTGGAAGTGATTTATTTTCAAGGTGATGCCAGGAAGCACGGGGTGGAAGTGGAGAGGGAGTTGTGTGGTGTGTTGTTGGGGGGGATCCCTGAAGGGTGTGTGATGAGGGATTTCCACTGCCAGCAATGGCTCAACCCACTGGGCCTTGGAGAAATGTGGAAAGAGGCCTCCAGCAGGCATTTATCCACAAGCCCCAACCTCATGGGATGAGAGGAACTTGGGGACATGAACTGCCCTGGCACTTCCGGGCTGTGCCTACAGGGGAGGGGACAGCCTCTCAAGGTGGCAGAGAAGGAACAGAGAAGTCAGCCAGCAGGTGTCTCCTGCCCTGTGAAAGAGCTGGACGGGCATTGCAGCCTCTGCTCTATGTTCAATGATGGAACATTTCCTCCATTTTCTTATCCACAAGGCGGGGCCTGTGCCCTTCCTGGCATACGTACTGTCAGTGCGCTCCTTTAAGTGCTCACGCACCTGCCTCTTCGGCTTGCTGGATGCTGGGTATGGTTTCTGCTTTCTCCCCTGTCACCTCTGTGGGCAGCCTGGGACACATGGCAAATCTCACTTGAATACGCTGAGCTGGCCTGCCAGCCGAGAGGCCAGGCCCTGCCTGTCCTGAGGTGTCCCAGACAGGGTGGCAGAGGGGCCCTGCTGCTCGGTTTCAGCCGTCTGCACTCAGTGTCAGCGGCCAGGGCCCAGCTGATCTACAGGGTTACTGCCACCTACCTGTGCCTGCAGGCTGCCGTCACCTGGCTCTCCGGCCCAAGAAGCCACCTGCTTCCAGCCACAGGAGGGCCAGTACCTGACCTTTCCCTCCCAACATCGTTTTCCATTCTGCTGCATTTTTGGCCCTGCCTGAATGCTTCCCTGGGGGAGCCAGGAAGGATTGTTCCGAGGCTTGTCATTGTTTCAGGATCAGACTGCCTGAGCCTCAGGAATCTGACAGGCCCCAGAACCTCCTCTGAGTCACTGCTACCCACAGTGGGGCCTTGCATGCAGGGTGGAGGCCAGGGTGGAGGGTGGAGACTCCTTTGCCCCCATCTGGGCCCAGAATGCTTTAGCAGAGCTCTCCCTGCCTGCAGTGCAGCCTGGATTTTGTAGCTCAGGCCAAGTGCCAAATTGGCATGAGGGTCTGGTCCCCAGAATGGACCTTGCTCTGCTTTAGCCAAAAACGGAAGGTGGCTGCCCCTCTTGGCAGGGAGAAGGCAACCTGGTCGTCAAGGAGCCAGAAGGAAGATTTCTGGGCCTGAAGTTTAAGCTGCAAGACCCTCAGGAAGCCCTTTCAGACCTTCCAGGGTGGGGCCTGGGAACTCCAGGAGCCCAGGACCTATTGCCGCTCTGTCTTCAAGCCCACTTCCCAGGCTCCATTAAACTGGGCACCCCATCGCTTGGGCCCCAACTGGTCTTCTGGACACATGCGTCCCACGTGTACTTAGAGGAGGGGAGGAGCCGTCCACTGGGGGTGCTCAGCCACTCCTCCCATCCCTCTCCCTTGGAA
Source organism: Phataginus tricuspis (assembly GCA_029783875.1). NCBI lineage: Eukaryota > Metazoa > Chordata > Mammalia > Pholidota > Manidae > Phataginus > Phataginus tricuspis. Next base: position 9,560,097 of record JAQQAC010017683.1, on the reverse strand, counting down.
GAAGTAGCTCATGGGCTGGCTGGCAACAAATGAAAGCACTGCCACTCCTCAGCGCCACATTCCTTCAAGAACCTGGCAATGCCTATGGCCCCAGGTGTGAGCTGTCAGGGGCCCCTGCCCCAGCCCCAGCCCCCGCCCCCGCCCCCGCCCCCGCCCCCGCCCCCGCCCCCGCCCCAGCCCCAGCCCCAGCCCCAGCCCCCCGCCCCCGCCCCAGCCCCCGCCCCCGCCCCCGCCCCCGCCCCCAGCCCCAGCCCCTGCCCCCGCCCCAGCCCCAGCCCCAGCCTAGGCTGCTTGTCTGATTATTTCACACCAAGACGCACCGCCCAGTCCCATCTCCAGCAAGCTGGATTCTGAGCACTGCTTTCAGGATCTGACGGTCCCCACCATCTCCTGTTCCCTCCACAGTCCTCAGGGGGAGCATGGGACACGCTTCCTGACGCTCCTGGCTCCCCCACTAGGCAGCAGGCGAAGAAGAGGCGCTGGCTCCGAGTTAAGATCCCCCAGAGCAGTCCCTGCTCGCTCCCTGGGCCTTTCCCGGGGTGCAGCCTCTGAGCACCTTAGTAGAATCTGACCTGCTTTCCCTCCACTGGCCACAGGTCTTTTTCATAGTCACCTGCATCAATGAAGCACCCATTGAAATGGACAGGGCTCTGTCCCATGAAATGGAGCAGATATAAAAGTTGGCCTTCTGGGCGCAGTGCCAGCATCTGAAAAGCATTTGCAGTTTAACATATATTTTTTTGATCCCCCTCCAGGCACACAGAATCTATGAAATTTCCCATTTTTCAGATGAGAAAAGGGAAATTAGAATCCAGCTGTCTTGAAGCTGTCAACTTTTCCACGATGCTGAGTGGCACCCATTTTCTTTGAGAAGTTTATCACCGAGTTTTGGAGAGAGAGGGCTGCATCCTACAGCAGATCAAGCTAGCAGAGTAAGGGGTAGCAGTACCGTAGTAGATGTTGATATGAGAAATGACTCCTTGCATGCTTCGAGGCCAGAGTTGTCTGGGGACGGTTTGTGGAAGGGAAGGGTTGTCATTCAGAAGGACCACCACTGGCCATATGCATATGGCAGGTAACAAGGGCCAGGGAACTGCATTTTAGAATATGGAGGCAGCCAGGTAATTCAGGAACGAGCATGGCACATCTGCCTTGTAAGTATCGTTCCCCGTTCTGCACAGCACAGGTCCCCACAGACCACAGTTTTCTCCTCCAGCACCTGTGGGGATGGACTCCCTCTCTCGAGTGATGGCTTCTCACCCCAGGTCCTCTGTCAGCAGGTCTGGCAGGACCCCACAAGCCCTCACTCCACCCTGAGTGGTGAAGGCATATGGCTGGACCCCTTCCAGCTGGGGTATTGGCTGGTGGTCAGTTCTGCTCTATGAACCGTGAATAAAGATGAGACTCTCTGTGACCTCTTCACTCTTCTGTGCCCTTTCTCTTACCACTCAGGCCCCTCTCTCAGATTCTCTGGAAGGAGCAGAGAGTAGCCATTTATTCTCCTTTAGGCCCAACATTTCGGCCTGGTCACCACTGTACCCTTGGTTGGTGAACATAGCACTTGGCAAATAGATGTTCAGTAATGTAGAAGAAAAGGAAAATATTTTTTGACTGGATGGATGGATGAATGGTCGGATAGCTGGGTGGAGGGATGCATGCATAGATGCATGGATAGCTGGATGGATGCATGGATAAATGAGTGTGAACATGTAAAGGCCTTTCTAGGTGAAAAAAAAAATCAATTGAAAATGTCCCCTTGGATTGGAGAAAGGTGGGGACAGTGTCCTGTTGGCTGTCTCACCTGTCCCTTCCTGGATGTTATCTTTGGGAAATCTGGGCTGTGAGTGGCAGGATAGTAACTTGACTAAGCAACCAAGACATTCATGGTTCCAGGCAGAAACATGTGGTCCGGGGAAGGCTGAGGCAGGGCACAGGGATCTGAGTGTGAGTGGTGGGTGCTTCAGGGCAAAGCATCGAATGTCACTTTGCTGGTTCCACAATCCCCGCAGATAGAATGGGAACCAGCACCTCCCTGTTCCAGCTGTGACACCGGACGTCTTTTACCTCCTGAGGTCCCACTTTGACCTTCTGATCACCTGCCTGATGAGGCCTAGACTGGGTCAAGATGGCTTCTGGGGCACCTTTGCCATCCACTGACTGGCCCTTGGGTCTCATGGGCTATAATGGTGAAAGTGCTTGGACCCCAAATTTTCTCAAAAGCTGCAAGCTAGCCTCGGAGGAAAGCTGCAGGGTACTTTTATATATATACAAGGTTTGAGGTCTTTGGAGAACATTGTTGTATGTATGTACTTATATGTATAAAATACATGTATATATTCATACATAATTTTTACATATATATGTGTATATATATATATATATACTTTACATAGATATATATAGCTTTTTTTTTTTAAGAATTAGAAGGTACATTAATCTATGGAGATCTGAATTCATTCTCAGAAGCTCAAAACGGAGCATCTGAAACATGAAATTTACAATGGTGGCCTAGCCAGGGGGCTTGGAGCGGGCTTGACCCTGAGCTCCATAAGTATATCCTGATGCGGCCATGTGTGGCTTTGCGGTGGCAGGAGGGGACTTTCCTGGTCGAGTGTGGTCTGCAACAAGCTGATGGTGTCATTAGTGCCACTGACAACCTAGTGATCAGACATCCACGGGGCAGGCCCCCCGGGCGTGGGACTAGTTCTGGCCAATGATCAGAAGTGCCCAATGACACGTCCAGCCTGGAGCATCTGAATGCTGGTGTGAGACCTTCCTGAGGTCTCTTTCCTTCTGAAACAAAAGCTGGCAAAGCTCAAGATGGTGGCTGCCTCATTGGCCTGGTCCTGGAGACACCACAGTGGTCGGTGCCCCTGCCGACCCATCTTGGGCATGTGCCACGGACAAGAAGGAAACCATCATTGCTATTAGCACACGAGGTCTGGGGGTTGTCTTTTTACTGCAGCATAACCTCGCCTGTCCTGGCAGGTCCAAAGTCTACATACTTTCAATAATCAAAGAAAAATTCGCCTGATTTTCCTTCCAGCCATCACCAGGACATGCTGGTCCTCAAGTTTTGGGTGGGTCTGACCCAGGTTTCCTGGCCGATCCTTTCTGCAGCACTGTAGACAGCCTGTTTTGTTTCAACATCTCCACCATCCTCCCTGACTTGGAAAGCAACCACTTGCTCGGGGGCCTAGTCCCATCTGTAACCCTTCTTGTTAGGAGCGCCATGATTTCAAGCTGAGCTAAGGAATTGCAGGGAACGGGTGGCCTCCAGGGAAGGCCTCCCTGGAAGTGTGGGCCCGACAGCATAAAAACTGTTCTCACACTTGCCTTACTTTTTGCTGAGAGCCGATGGTCTCTTGTGGATGTGAAACAGTCAGGGAGAAATCTCTCTTCTGGGAATGTACGGTATTAAGCAGGGAGCTGGGAGGTGTGCACCTAACCCAGACTGTCTCCTCGTCTGAGCCCTACATGCACGCCCCGCACACCCCGTGTGGACGGGCCTGAAGTGTCCCTGGGTTGGGCAGGCCACACAATGAGCCTCCCCCAGCTCCTGGCCAGTGGCAGGCTCAGTGGGGAGGTCCTTCGAATGCCTCTTGCTCATCGATTTCTGTGTGGTGAGGTCAATGTCAGCCCACTCTCCCCTGCAGGGCGGCTGAAAACCAATGCTGTTTTGTTCCCATCTATTTCCTGCCGGCTCTCAGCAGTGTGACCGGCTCCCTGCTGGCTGTGTGACCTTGTGCAAGTCACCTCACCCCAGTCTCACCTGCTCCCACATCCCTGTCATCTGGCGATGACATGTTCTGAAAGCCCACTACGGGCATGACACTGTGCCAGCAGCTGGCGGGTGGCAGCTCTTAGTTCCTCTGCAGCCTCCCTGCGCAGGTGTGACTCTCATCCCTTCCACTTGGTTAGCTGAGGATATTGGGGCACACAGAGTTTGTGTAACATAAGGAGGTCACACAGCTGGTGGCATCAGGTGAGAGAAAGCGCTTCGCGCAGGACCTGCTTCCGAGGACAGCTTCCTAAGTGGCCCCCCAGGGGCGCGGGGCCGAGACTCACCCCCCTTTACCAGGGGCACTGCTTTTCCTGCTTTTCATGCCCTCTGCCAGTTTGCCTTTGGCAGTTATTATCACATCTTCCCATCTTCCCATCTTGTTCTTTTACGGGGAACAGCACAAGAGGGCTGGTGGCCAGCTCTGCCTGCAGCCACGTGGCGTCCTGACTGGCCAGCCGCCCTGCGCGGTTCAGGACCTCACTGGGGTGATCAGGGCCACCGAGGGAAGGCTGTGGCTGGCAGGTGCCAGGCCTTGGCTGGTTAAGCCTGTGGGTCCACCTAAGGGAGGCAGGGGACCAGACTGACACAGGAAGAGAAAGGCCCCTCAGCGCAACTCCCGGGCTCTGCCTCTGCCTGCTGAGCCCCCCTCTGGGTCCTGGCCAGAGCTCACAGCTCCCCTGACTCCTGCCTCAGTCCCCCCAGCCCGCTGAATGCTGTTCCACGAGGGGACTGTCGGGCACTCTTCCTCCCAGCTGCCCAAGAGGGGCGCCCAGCTCCTTCTGCAGCCTTAGTTCATAGAGTTGGCCCCTCGTGGGCCAGCCTGGAATGTGAAAATGCCATCTAGACAAAAAAAGGGACACCAGGACAGGCATCCCCTTGGCCACATTCATGCTGGAGCCAGTCGGTGCTCTGTGGTCAGAGTCCAGACACTGGCTGGGGGCCCAGGTGGACATGTGTCCAGCACAAGGCATTCTGGTCAGTTCCCCCTTCTCAGGGCGTCATGGCCAGCTGAGCACGGCTGTCCCCTCCCAGATGTTAAGCGGAGAACAGTGAGAGAAAACAGACGAGGATAGGGTGGGGAATCTCACTGAATGCAGGCCGTGGCTCCTGGGAATAGTGGCCGTGCACCTGAGAAATCCACTCAGCCTAGGGAGGGAGAGGCAACGCCCAGCACCCAGCCTGGGCGCCGGCCTCAGGGTGCCACGCCCTCCCGCCCCCTGAAAGCTATTCTGCAGCTTCCTGCTGAGTATCTCTGCTCCACCCCCACCTCTGTCCTGGGTTAGACCTGACCCGACTGGAGCAGAGGCTGAGAGGCAGCTCTCCAGGCAGGCCCTGGTGAGAAGGGGTGGCCCATTTGGGACAGAGGACAGAAGGCTCCTTTGCCAAGTGAAAGTCAGATTTAACTCCTGGGATTCCAGTTAAAATGGAAAATTTAGGCAGCTGTGTCTCAGTCATTCTCTTCCCACCTAAGCAGAAACCGCAGAGGCTCCACTCGCTCCTTGTTGGGCTCTGGGGTTTTCTGGTAACTTCTCCCGTGGCAGGGACACCATAGAGCTGTGTGGGTAAATGGCCACGTGCAGCCACTCCCCCTGGCTGGAGGGGTCAGGAGCCTGTGACAGCCCCCATTTCCTTTCCCCAAGAGCAGAATGGAGGACCAGGAAAAACACCCCATTGCCAGGGGGACAGGCCCCACAGAGCACTGTCAAACCAGCCCAGAGCTTGTCCCCTCTCCCTGCCGCCTGTCAGCATCCTGATGGACAGTCAGCCTGACCGCCGCCCCCCAAGCCATGCCCCACGGCGGCCACCACGCGGGCCCCAGTGGCTGAGCATGGGAAGGAGACCCGTCCAAGGCCTCCATGCTCTTGTCACACGTTCAGAAAGTACTTCTTTTCATCTTTATTTCAAAGAGCTTGTATCTTCGGCTCCTATAAACAATCTATCTTCCAAAAGTCTACCTGGGACCCCTGGATAGCTTCATGGATGCCTTATTGAAAACAGCAACCCCCCTGCCATCTGCCTGGGTTCACTACCCCCCCTCCCCTGCTTTGTTTTTCTCCATAGAGTTCATTGCCAAAACACACTCTTTATTTTACTTGTTTATCTTGTTCAGCATCTCCACCCCCTTCCCGTAGAATAAATAAAATGAAGGAGTGATGTGGTCTGTTTTATTTACCTCTATATCCTCAGAGCCTAAGCTGTGCCTGACATGCCATAAATGCTCAGTAAATATTTCTGGAATGAATCAAAAGTACCCTTTCCTCAGAAGATGGTGGCACTTTGTTAGAAGAGCAGAAAAATCCCCACAACTCGGGAGGCCCTGGGCCTGAAAGCCAGGTGGGGAGCTCCTCCTCCAAGCTGTCCAGCAACTCCTGGCTTCCCGACTTCCACGGGGCTCTTCCCGGCACCTTCACCCTCACACTGAGACCTGCAGACCATCACCCGGCAGGAGGTCAAATGTGCAAAACCTCCAGCACCAGCTTGGACCCATGGACCAGCTTAAAATCGCCAGGTCCCGCAAATGCAAGGCTCAGTTTGAGAAGCCCGGGCGGTGGGCCCACAATGCTCCCCTCTCCCAGGCCAGGCGAAATGGTTGATTTCTTTTTTTCCCTGCAGCTACTCAAACAGTCAGTGCCTGTGGCTGAGGGGGACGAGCCTTAGCTTACCCCATGCGGAAACGGTGAAGGGCAAACCCGGCAATTAGCTTTGGAGAGGGGGAGGCATGCAGGCATGGTGGAGAGCCAGGGAAACAGCAGCTCTAATTGCAGGGCGTGCCAGGGGGCCCAAGCGCCGGGGAGGCAGCGTGCAGAAGTCAGCCACCTCTGCAGCGTGCCTGTCAGGGTAGGGGCCCAGCGGGAGGGCAGGGGAGGAGGCCGGGCACAGCGATGTGGAGATGTCGGAACCCTGCCCCCAGAGGCCACCTCGGCCCTGCACCCCCCCCCCCCCCGGGGCTGCAGGTTGGCACTGGCCTGCTGGGTCTCTGTGTCCACTAGGGGGGACCCCTCACTGCCCCACCCAAGGGGATGCTGCCCAGGTATCTGCAGAGGCCTGCCCAAGGCTTCTTGGCAGCTGGAGGGTCAGGCTTCCAGCTGGCAGCTCTTTGCTGCCTCTGAATTTGTTCCAGAGAGTTCTAGGCCTTCAGAATGATATTCAAACTGCGGCCTCCAGCACCCTGGGGCTCCACAGGAGGCGTGTGGAGGCAGCCGCCAGGGCGAGGAGGGAACCTTCCCGTCTTTGGCCCAGTCCCTTCTTCCGCCCTCCCCAGCTTCAGACAGCGGCCTCTGCTCTCGTGAGTTACATAGACACACTTCAGAAATGTGACCTCACTTCGGCATGCAGACTCCACATCAGACACGAGTTCTTTCCACTATTTAATGAAGAGAGAGAAGGAAAATGTATTCATCCTGTCCACTGTCTCATTTTACAGATGAGAAGACAGGGTTATGCCCAGAGCCAATGGCAAGAAGTAAGTTCGATCCTCCTCCCTCCCCTCTGGCCTCTGAGAAGGGACCCCCACGCTTAGCCTCCTTGTGCGGACCACCAGGGCCTGCTCATGGTCATGGCCTAAAGAAGAAGCTGAGGGCGAGGACACTTAACTCCCCCGAAGACGCACAGAGGTTACAGGGCGAGCCAGGCTTGGCGCCCAGCTCTGTGGGGAACATTAGGGCACAGAAACGCCGCTGGGCCACTTACAGCCCAGGGGACATCAGCGCACCCCCTTCCAGCCTCTTCTCACTCTCCACCCTTCCCTGGGCTCCCAGCTGCAGGACGCTGCCCGTGCAGAGTTCCCAGGATGGGTGCCTTTCCCACAAGGAGGACCCAATTCCTCCTGCCCCTCCCCCTTGCACACTCCCTCTGCCACGTTCACAGGAGGGCCCCACAGGCCTTCTGCTGCACTGAACTGCTGTCCGATGAGCCTCTGAGACTAATTTGAGTGTGACCCTGGGGAGACCTGTAACTCCTGTGGGTCCCCCTTTCCTTGGCTGCAAAATAGAAAGACAGTGTCAGGCGGTCTCTCAGTGACCCCGGCCTGACCTCTGCGGCCTGCCCGGGGTCCCTCAGCATTTTCTCAGTGACAGGTGGGCCCAGGGGAGTGGGGACAGGGCTGTGTCTGGTGGCCCAGGATGCTGGGACTGCAGGGCCCCTTCCTGCAAGCCACTGAATCCCAGGCTGAGTGGGGACTCTGGCAGCTGAGGCACACAGAGACCGTGCCTTTGGGGCCTCTCTCCTGCCACCCTGGCGTAGTCCCGGGGGCTGCCATCCTAACCACCCCTCGGCAGTGTGGGACACACGGACAGAGTCCTTCCCCGGATGTCATCCTTGCCACCGGGCTGGAGCTGTGGGAGCCAGAGGTCAAGGGCAGTCTGCCTCCTGAGGCTCCTGTGCTCCCTGCGCCCGGGGAGCTGGTCTCCCCCAGGAGGGCAAGGTCCACGCACAGGCAGGAGTGGGGCTGGGGGATGCGGACGCAGCCAGCCCTCTGACAGTGAGTCTGCGGGCCCTGGTCTCCTGAGCAGCTCCTGGCACACACGCCCCAGCCCTCCCTGCTGCCCACAGGCTTGGCTCTCGCCCCCTGGCCCCGCCCTGGGTCTGCCCTCCCTGCCATCTTCCCAGGGTGGCTAACTGGTTGGAAAGCAACAGCTGCTAGCTTGTCCGTGATGCCCACCTTGTGCCCCCAGCCTCACAGCAGGGCTCTGATTTGGATCCGTCTGGAGCGGGACCTCGGCATCGGGCAGCCAGGCGCCCATGGGAGGGGGGCTCTCAGGGAGCAGAGCTGACAAAAAGATGAGCCCATCAGGCCTGGGAGCCCCTCGGCCCAGGACCACCAGGGAGGGGAATGAGTGAGATCAGCTGCTGCACGAGACCCAGTGACTCCAGATGGGGGCATCCTCCTTGCCAGAGACCCCAGACCAGCAGGGTGGCTGGGCTGTATGCAGGGCTCCTGGTCCCCGATGTGCCCCTCTGATCATTGGTTTCTGCCCCCCCCCAACCCTATGGCCCTTCTGGCTGGGAGTGGGGTGAACAGGACAGCAGCCAGCCCGGAGCCTGGACTCTCACCACGGACTGGGCTTTCCTGCCTCCTCCAGCTGGGATGACTGTCCACATGGAAGGTACCCCGAGGGCTGGAGTCAGAAGGCGAGAAGGCGCGGATGAGGGGTGAGTCCAGCGCTGGGCCATGGGGAGGGGCCGCCTGGCCTGTCCGCCCATCCCCGGCTGGAAAGGCCTGCTCCCAAGGGAGCACCGATCCGGGGCAGTGGGCCCCCCTTACCCCATGTCTTCCTTTCCACAGAGTCAGTTTCAGTGACCCACCGACCAAGGTCGGAAGCGGACCATCTCCTTCTGATCAATCATCAGAGTCAGGAGCTTAAAGCTTCCTCCTAGCGCCCATGTCACTCACCCCGCGGAGTCTCATCACACGGGCATTTTGTCGCCTCACGTTTTCACAAGAAGAAGGTCAGTAGAGTCCGATAAGGTGTCTTACTGGAGACAGAGGCCACAGTCACATCACTTACATTACAGTATGTTGCTATAATTGTTCTATTTTATTATCGGTTATGACAATATTTCACTGTGGCTGATTTATAAACTAAACTTTATCACAGGCATCTGGGTGTAGGCAAAACATAGTATAATAGGGTTCGGTACCACCTGAGGCTGCAGACTTCCAGCGGGATCTTGGAACATATCCCCCGAGAATGAGGGGCAGCTGCCGGGCTGTCCCTGGGCTCAGCGGCCTCTCATCTCTCACAGCGCCTCTAGCTGCGGGTGAGTGCTTTCTCGCGGCAGGACTGATTAACAGCATCCAATCCTGAGCCCCTGAGGTTTTCCTGAGTCATCCTGGGCCCCTGGCCCCCTGGGATGGCCTTCCCTGCCACCTTCCTGCGGTATCTGCTCCGCATGTGGTGCAGGGACCCTGAGTCACCCTGCTGAGTGGGACTGCAAGACGATATTTTATTTTAATATCCAGATTTCCACCCAGCAGGGCCAATTGTGTGATGACCCTCCCTGTGAATGCACATTGCAGACGAGATGGCAGGGCAGCTCCCCCTTGGAGAACAGGGAGCGTCCCCACACCATTATTTCTCTGAACTTGTCTCATTCTTGACTGCCCAGACAAAAGCAGCCTCTTCATTATATCCCCCAGACCCGACGTGGTTCAAGACTAAGAATTCAGGACCCAGGCTGAGGGTCCCCACCCGGGGCGGGTTGGAGGGTCCTGTCCTCCCCGACCCCACCCTAGTCTCTAAGAAGTCCTAAAATAATGAAAGGAGGTAAGTGGGGGGGGGTACCTAAAATATAGGCCTCTGTGGATGAAAGCCCAAATCCAGTCTTTCCACTGAAAAAAAAGACTAGTATTTGTTCTTAGGTAGGGTTTAAAGAAGAACAGACTATTGTCCTTGTGAAACGGTTTCATTTTAAGCCTTTACTTTGGGGGGTTCATTCTGATTCTGTGCTTTCTCTCCTCCTCCCTGTGGCCACTGTACATGAAAGGCTGGGGTCAGGCCAGGCAGGTGGGGGGGCAGGAGCTGCTGTTTTCTCTCTTTGATTTACCCCAGAACAGCAGGATGCCCGTTCTACCTGGAGATGTCTGGCTGTCTCCTTCAGGCCAGTCCCAGAATTTGCTGAGAATAATTCCTCCTTGAAAAAAAACATAACAATTCCCATGAAATGTTTCAAATCGTCCATGCCAAACTCAAAGCTCAGAGAGGGGGCTTTGAAGGCTTTTCGCAGAGCAAAAATAAAACCCTTTGCACGGATGCTGGAGAAATGTTGCTGAAATAACTCCCAGGTATGTGAAATGTGGCCGAGATGTGTGAGAACTACAGGCCCTGTCCCCAAGGTGGGGAAGGTTTGTTGAACAAATGGAAGAAATGAGGGACGTATGGCTGGGAGAGAGCTGCTTCCTGGAGATTTCAGGAACTTTTATGATTTGATCCAACATTGGGTCACTGTCGCCGCTGCTGAATTCCTCCACTAAGGAGGGAAGCAGATAATCCCAAATGAGTAATCCCGGTGCCTGACGCCCTCCCCTTCCCCCTTCCAAGAGGAAGAGGGGCCTGGTCCTGGCTGGAACCCACCTCCTGGTGATATGGGGGAGGAAGGTCTTCAAGGTGGTTCTGAGCAGGAACCTCGACCCAAATTCTGCTCATTCATTCATTCATTCATTCATCCACCCAGTGAACATTTATTGAGCATCTACTGTATGCCAGGCATTGTTCTAGATGCTGGAAATACAGCAGTAAACAAAAAGATTCCTGCCAGCCATGCTCCTAGACGTAAGCTGCATGGTCCATAAACCCAGACAGAGCATACAACAGTTCTCTGGGGTTCACTTCTCAAACTGGAACACACAGATAAACCACCTGGCTCCGTGTTAGAAGCAAAATCTGATCAGGCGTGAAAAGGGGGCCTGAGGCTCTGCATTTCTAACAAGCTCCCTGGTGGTGTCATGGCTGTTGGCCCATCGTTAGAGCACTGAGACATCTGCCTTCCTGTCAGCACTGTCACCTGCTGTGTGACCTTGGGAAAGTGTTTCAATCACATGCTGCCTCAGGTTTTCCATCTATCTAAGAGAGGCTGACATGGTCCCCACTGCACAGAAATGTACTATGAAATAAATTTCCATTTTTATTTTCCTAAGCCAGCTTGAAGCCTGCTTTTCTATCACTTACAGAGTCCCAGCAATACATCTTTGTTGCTAGTTCTTGCTCCGAATTTCCCTGTCTTTCTGCCATATGACAACATCTGCTTGGTTCAGAAGGCTCCTTCCAGGCCTGAGAAGGTGGACGAGTGCACAGCTCTGTCCTCAGATGCCTCCGCTTGGGGTAGGGGTGGATGGGGCAGGGAATCACATGACCTGCAGCCACCTAGCAACCGTGGGAGCAGAGCAGACAGCTGTGGGCTGCAGCGTCACACGGGAGCCATTAGGATCATCCAGAAAGATGGAGGAGCAGAGGGTTATTCAGCACCCAGGATCTGTAGTGAGACTGTCTGGATGCAACTCTTAGCTCTTTCACTGACGATATGGGTGACTTTAGGCAGAGCACTTAGCCTCTCATGCCTGGAGCTTCTCATGGGTAGAATGGGTTCATGAAGTGCCCGCTTCCAGACTGGATTCTCCTCCATTTCTCTGCTTTCTTGAGATCCACTGTGGAAACAGGCCCACAACGGGTATGTCAGGAGGCGTGTCTCCCAGGCAGGTGGCATTTTGACTTGGGGCTCTAATCCTCTGAGTGGGTGGGTTTGCGATGTAGTTGCTTTTAGTTGTGGTCCTGTTTGCGTGTCATGGGGACTGAGGGCAACCTCAGTTCCAGGAGGTTTGAATGTCTCCCAGGGTGAGACTTCCAGAGGAGAAAGAGTGGAAATGAGCCCAAGGCAGCGGTGCCGTGGGACGGGCAGGGCACGTGTCTAGCAGTGCCTGGGTCTCTTCCTCTGAGCAGCAGTAAAGAGCCAAGGAATGCGAGCTGGAATCAGGCACGGACAGGCATGGCTGCATTTCCCCACTTCAGCCTCCAACCGCAGGCCCAGCAGGGGTGCTTGGTCTCGGTGCACACCCACCTGCCACTCAGGGGGGGGGGGGGGGCAACCGCAGAGACACAGGGCAGGTCTCTCAAGGCCTCTGGGCCTCAGGTTTTTCATAGGATAAAAGGAGAACATTGGGATGATGTCCAGTGCTGGGGGACAGCAATCTACTATGGACAAGGGGCTGGAATATCACTGTAGCTGCAGGCAGGGGTGTTCTTCACCTTGGTTGAGTCCCATCCCCAATCTATGTGGAGGCTTCCTCATCTACAGCAACATTATGCAATATTTGAGACATACTCACAGGTAATAAAGTATTCACTGTTTATCTGAAATTCAGTTTTTACTGGCATCCTACATTTTATCTGCAACCCTGCCCCAGGCCCCTGCTCTCCTCCAGAATCCATCCCCAGAGCAGCCAGCTCAGCCCAACTCCAAGCCTCTCCCGCCCTATTCCTCCCCTGCCTCCAACCCCTATGCCCCTCCTCAGTTAGGGGAAGAGGCTGATTGGTCTTCCCTCCACCTTATTATTAAGATACAAACTCTGCTTATTTGAGGCTTCCTCTTTGATTTGCAAAAAACGGTGTCTTGGATTTTTATTTTTAAAGCACACTGTTTCTTGCTTTTTTTCATTCTCACTATAACTTTCCTTCTTCTGGAAACAATCAGAGCATGGCCACCTCTGACTGACCACTTGGGAAAAAGGTCAGGTGTGAGAATTTGAAAGGAAAATCTCGGGGGTGAGTTTGTGAGACACTGTCTCCCTGCACAGGGAACCAAGAATGGATGGAGCTGCCGCAGCGGAGGGATGTGGAGGGAGGAAGCCGCGCTGGGGATGCAAGGGGGTGGACGAGATTGAAACACTATAAGGGCATCTGGTTTGGGCCTCAACTGTGGGCACTGAGGACCATTTAAATATTTAAAGTAATGAACAAGTTTGTTTTTTGGACTAGGAAATGCGTGCAGGTTATTTTTTTACTCAGACATACAAAGTGGAATTGAGCAAAGCCTCACTCCTACCTCATCCCCAAACTCTTTGTTTACTCCCTAGAGGCCAACAAGAGGTCTAGTGCCTTTTGTCCAGCCAGACGCAGAGGGTGCACCCTCGGGCACTACGTCACTGCGCTTGGGTGTGTTTTGTGCACAGGCTGTAACTTAGAGTGTGCACTCTTCTGCTTCCTTTACCTCCCGACTTGGACTGCATTCCAAACCCGCCCTGTCTGAGGTCACTTCAGATGGGTCACCCAGGGCAGTAGCGGGCTGGCCTCAGTGTCAGTCCTCGGAGAGAGCCTGGCACCAGACGTCCGTGAAACACTTGGATAGCCTGGGAATGCCACCCTCCTCCTGGAACTCTGGATCCAGGTCACCGATTCATATTTCCAAGAATAATTTAAAACTTAACTTTGCATCCGTAAGAGAGTCCAACCAGTGGCATAGATGCCACCTGATCTTAGTTGATGTACTTAGAGCTGTTTCTACACACTTTTAATTAGTGTTTACATGACAACTTTTGTTTTGCCCCCCCTTTAATACCATTGCTCACAAACATTTCCCTGTACTAAGATCATATCATTTTGATTTGCAATGGAAAAACTGTGTCACTTTTTTTCCATCACTCAAGCATCTATGGGGTTGATATTTTTGCCAGGAGTTCTCTCACTGGCATTTAAATACAACAAGGAATGTGAACTATGTCATCTGAAAACTGCTGATTAACTATTAAAATGACTCAGCTCCTATTTGTTCTACGTGTGAAGATTAAAAGTGGTCGTGCTCACAAGTGTCCTTTCGCCTCAGAAAACGGCAAGTGGCGGGACACCCCACTCCCACCTGGTCTCCGTCACACATGCCGTTCCTCCCAGGCTCTCCGCGTGGAAAGGATTAGTAAGCTATGTCGACGGTCAGAAGCCAAAAATCACGCCCCATGCTACCCAGGGAAACACTCTCCTCCCCAGGCCGTGCCCTCTTCCCACCAGCTACGCCACCCCTGGTGCCTGGTAGGAAATCACGGAGCATGAGAGTGGATGCTTTCGTGGCCAACTCTCCCCTTCAGGACATTCACTTAAATACTTACTGGACCGAGCTGGAAAAGAGTGCATTTGGTTCCCCCTTGGAGGATGAGAGGGCTGTATCTTCAAGACAGATCGTCCCAGGAAGTTTTAATTTAAAGATGAAATCTTGAGCTTGGTGCAGATGTAGGTGACCAAAGATGTGCCATCACAATAAACCCTGGAGCTGCGGGGCATCTCCCAATCAGACGACAGGGCAATGGGTGGGGGTGGCTGCTGTTGGATCTGGAGCATCTCCCGAGGATGCAGGCATTCGTCCTTTATACGAGAGGCCCTGGAAAAGGGCAGAGGCAGCCAGTGGTGGGAGCACCAGCAGCGGTTATTGGCCACAGTCTGGAGGGTGGCAGGATTTCAACACTCAGTACAGCCATCACTGGGAGTACTGGCCCTACACCAGCCTTAGATGTAATGAAGGTGTGGGCTCTCATGGGTGGACCTCACCTTTCCAGGCACCATTCTGAGGCCATCCTCAGCAATCCTTGTGTCCCACAGAGAGATACAACTCCACAGTAGGTTAATAAAAAAGGGACACTGTGTTGAAGACTTTGGGGATCCAGGGAGAGATTGTCACCCAGCATTCGAATAGTGGAAGCATCACATAGTCCCTCAGGAGCCATGCCTGCTTGTCCCATACTAGCAGCCTCACCCGTCCTGCCTTCCTCTCCCACGCAGCCTTCCTGGTGGTCCTGAGCAAGTCAGCTCTGACTCCAGTGACAGTATAATTTATGGTTCCCACTGAGGGGTGCCCTGAGAGTGTAAAGGGAGCTATGAACAATCACACCAGGTCCAAGCCTGGTAAACCACGAACTTCTGTCTCCTTAGTTCTGACTTACATGCTCCACTGGGTGCAAGAAAAGCCAGAGGTTTGCCAAATAGGTTTGCTAATTCCCCATTCTCCTTGGAGACAAGAACAGATTTCTCTCTGGGGGTCAATTCAGCTGCTAAGAAAATATTTCCTCCCTAGCTTTCCACCGATGGTGTCAGAAGGAAGAAAGGGATTTAAAAAGTGGACATTTGATGGGCCATCCTTGTGTATGAGGAGCCAGCCCCAAATTCAGTCTCATTTAACTTAAGCCACTCGGGCCCGTGGGGAAGGCGGGGTTTTCCCCATTTTATAGAGGCGGTGAGACTCAGGGAGGTCCCAACTGGGTGGCCTCAGGGTCAGGATCCTAACCAACTCAGCATCTTGAAGAGGACACTTCACCAATATTTCTAAAAGGGAAGAAGTGAGGTCTGTTCAGGCCACTTACTCTTAAAACGAGTGTTCTTCATAAAGCACACTGACAACACGTAACCCTTACCTTCATAAGCCTTTTCCTTTTTTATGTTGGACCCTTTTAAGATTTTTTTCATCAGAAGGCTGTTTCTGGCTGGGTTTGATAGCCACATTTTTATTTACATGCAAATTCACAGCAAGCAGCTCGCATGTAAATACTACACTAATTATTAAACTTCTATGGCTCATCAGAATGCTGTACCCTAATTGGCTGCAAGATTGCAGATAATCCACAATAGCCTGATTTGGACCCATACCAATTTTTGCATCTGCATAATAAAAGGAAATGGGAGGTTGGGAGAGTGTACACCTATTTTGTGTTTCTTCAAGGTCAAATCATCTTTTATTTCCTTCCCAATCTACATATTCATAAAGGCCTTTGTACAGTTAATGAGATGGAAGATTAAATGGTTGCAGATTAAGAACAAACCCTACTGTTCTAATTAGAGTAAGAGTTACTTAGTCAGTCAGATTAGAATTCCAAATTCAAACTAGCTAACACAGAGGCATAACAATGCCAACACACACAGCATCTCCCCGTGGGCCACTTGCACACAACCACTGAAACCTAGGAAAGAAAGCTACCAGCCCTGATTTTTTCTGCCTGTGCAAAGACCTTTCCCCAGGAGATGGGGATTGGTAAATGCCCCTGGTGGTGGAAGACCAGAGGAGAGAGGATAGAATCCCATTATATCACAACAAGGCAATGTTTCTTGACCCCACTGGTCATGGAAGAAGAAACTGAGTCTTCCCATATTGACCAGATTGTAGATTTTCTTCATATTCCTCCCTGGGGAATTTTAAGGAACTTTGAAAATCAATGAGACCTTAACAGATGAAGTCTTGAGGCACTGAGGCTGGATACAGAGATTAAGTCCCATCTGTCAGAGACCTTACAGAGACCTTACAGAGACCTTTGGGATTTCAAGACCTGTACATCTGTATAGGCAATAAATGGAGATGGGTTTGAAACAGATTCCTCACCTGGGCACCAGCAGTGTTTTTCAAAGTGAGGTTCTGGAACCTGCATCCAATCACCTGTGACCTGGCCCAAGTACAGGTCCCTGGTCATGAACCAGAGCGGCGAGGAAGGCCTGGGTGTCTATATGCATGATGTGCCCCAGGTATTCTGCCGCCCACTATGGAAACCACTGGCTTGGAAGATCTGTGGATGGACTGATTCAGAGAATCCATGAATGCCTAGATATTAACACATTTTATTTGAATGTAT
The DNA here is from genome assembly GCA_029783875.1 of Phataginus tricuspis. NCBI lineage: Eukaryota > Metazoa > Chordata > Mammalia > Pholidota > Manidae > Phataginus > Phataginus tricuspis. The sequence continues at coordinate 9,543,220 of JAQQAC010017683.1, read as the reverse complement.
ATTCATCTGAGAAGAGATTGATAGCTTCCACCAGGCTCTCAAAAGTGGCCATGCACCAAAAAAAAGGGGTAGTAAACCCCAAGACAGAGGAAAGAGATTAGAATAAATTCTGCCAAGCAGCAGACACTGGCTGCCATGTAACCCTGGAAAAACCATGAAACCTGCAGTTTAGAGGCCGTTCCTGTGATGCGAGGTCTTTCCTTCCAATCCCGGGTTGCAGGCAAGAGCACCACATGATCTCAGAGGAAAGACAGAGGGTGATGGGATGGCCTGTATGGGAGCTCTTCCCAGCAGAGACGGGCTCATCTGGTCCACGGTCGAGGTGCACACAGCCCGAGCCCAGCGCCTGGGTGAGAGTGAGCAGGGCCTGCCCGCCCGGGGTGCGCCGCCCCTGTGAATGTTCCTCTCCCTCTTTGTGGAGCATGCCCAGTCCTCCTGCCTATCCCTCCATGATTCCTCTGAAACTGGGAACTTGGTCCCATTTCCGTCTGGAGGAGTCGGGGCACCTTCTCTGGCTTTGAGCGCCTCCCCTACCCCGTGGAGCATGGAGTCCTCTCCCGACTTTCTGTGTGCTCATGAATGAGATCACGCCTGCCTCCCGGGAAGGGGCGATTATCCTGCTGCGCTGGGTTATTACCCCTTATAAGTGGCGCTCAGCTTGCCCAGCTGTCTGCCTGCCCCAGGCTGCACACACCTGGCTGGGTCAGGGCAGCTGCAGGGAACCACTCCTTGGCATCTGGCTCATTAGCAGACACGGCCTCCAAGGTGGGCAGAGCTGGGTGGGAGACAGCACCCGGGCCTGCCTGGGCCTAAGGGCCAAATCACAGGAGGAGCGGTATGTCCTTACCATGCCACTCCCAACCCGGCTCAGGCCTGGGCGGCAGGTGGGAGAGCTGCAGGCCCTGGAGGCCAGGGGAGGATTCCTGCCTATGCAGAGGTCCAGGTGTCTTCGAGGGGCACGGCCCTCACTCTGTGGAAGGTCCCTAAGGCTCCTGCCCTGCCCTGCACAGAGGACCTTCATCAGGGCTCACAGGAATGGGAGGTTCCGGGGGGGGGGGGGGCCCCCCCAGCAGGACAGTCTCTCCTCACAGGTTCATCTCCTGGAGTTGGCCAGCAGGCCCGTCCTCCAATCAGATGTGTGCTCTTCCAGCACACGGGCTGCAGCTGCCATCCTGAAGCCACGGTCCAGCTCTCCCACATTTCCTGCCCACTCCTATCTTTCCCCTTGGTTTGGTTCCTCACAGTCAGGGGTCGGGGTGGCCAGCTTGTAGGGACAGAGGAAGGGGCCCCCAGGAGCATTCTCACAGTGCCCAGGACATGCCCACCATCCACAGGAGGCCCCAGGGAGCTGGGAGGACAGGGAATCTCAGAACCAGGGGCCACACTGTCTCTTCCCCACACTCCCCACATTAACCTCTGTCCACCCTTCCGTGCTGCCCCCCCTGCTTGGGCCTGCGGAGGCTGCCAGCTTCCTGTGTCCCCACACCTGCTCTTGTCGCAGCTGTCCCAGGACTCTGGCTGCCTGCCAACAGGCTGGGTGGGGAGTGCTTTGGGGAGGCCCACGTGGATGTCCCTGTCTGTGCCCAGTGAAAGAAAGGTCCTCGTCCTGAAGCTAAGCACCTGACCATCAGCTTTCATCTTAGTCCAAGCCCACAGCCTCCCATAATGTCTTTCAGAGTATTTGCCTGTGGGGAGAGGGAGGGTGGCTGGGGGAGGAGGAGAAAGCCGCGAGAGCCATTTTCCACATCTGGGTCATGATCTTCAGCATTGGGTAAACAAGACGCCCAGATAACCCTCACCTGGGGCCAAAATTGGACTGCCCAGAGAGGTCCTTCAGAGCACCTGTGTCTGTCTGCTCCCATTGCATAAAGAACACCATAGCCTGGGCAGCTTAAACAGCAGAAGTCTGTTTTCTCACAGTCCTGGAGGCTGGAAGCCCACGGCCGAGGTGCTGCAGGTCGGCTCCTTCTGAGGGCCATGGGGGAGGGTCTACACGGGCCTCTCCGCGGCCTGTAGGTGGCTGCTTTGTCCCTGTGTCCTCACATGACCTCCTTTTGTCCATGTCCGTGTACAGATTTCCTTCTCTTATAAAAAACCAGTCTTATTACATTAGGGCCCACCGAATGACCTCATTTTTATTTAATTACCTCTTTAAAGATCCCCTCTCCTGCTATGGTTACATTCAGAGGTCCAGGGGGTTGTGACTTTACATACGAATTTTGAAGGGGAGTATAGCCCGGCACCTAACAGGATCCCAGGGACACCATTTCTCTAGGGCTTGCTGACCTCGAGGGCAGAAACTTGCCCCTCTCCTGAGGGGTTGAGAATCAATGGTGGAGGAAGCAACCATGTGGCCAGGCCTGAGTAAAGATCCTTGTTTTTGGAGCTGGGACCTGGATCCATCTGGCCCAACCTCATGTTCCAGAGAACCCCAGTTAATCCTCCTTTGGGATGAGAATATGAGGAGGCACCCTGGAAAGGAGCACACCCTCGACCTGATTTTATGAAGCAAGTATCCTTATCCCCACTTTACAGAGTAGAAAACTGAGGCATGGGGTTACCCAGAATGCAGGAGAGCTGGGATTTGAACCCACGCTGTCTAGAACTAGAGCTCATGCTTTTACCCAAGAACTTGAAGAAAACTAATTTTTTTAAAGACTCAAGGTAGGAAAGGCATGAAAGAAGCCTAGAAGCATTAATGGAAAACATTGATAAATTTAACATCCAACAGAAACTCCTTCATGACCGATAATATTAACAATAACAATAACAACCACAAAAACTCAGACAAAAGACAAAGGAAATGCCAGGGACAACCACATGCAACATATATGACCACTTGCCTTAATATATAATGAGCTCTTACAAATTAATAAGAAAAAGTCCAAAACCCAAAGGAAAAATGAAGGATAAAGTAAAGGTATGAACAGAAAGTGCACAGAAAAAATGTAAGTGGGTACTAGCATGTGAGGAGTGACACAGGGCACTCAATAGAAATACAAAGCAAAATTCTGTGTCTTCTTTTTCACCTGTCAGTATGGCAAAATGGAAAAGTCTTACAATTCCAGTACCGATGAGAGAGCGAGAAATGGGAATTTTTCTGTATCTTGGGAGGGAGTGTAAGTCGATGAAACCTGTTTTAGAGATATCTAGGATGCGGCAGAACTAAACAAAATTGGCACGCAGGAGGCAAGTATCTCCCGCATTTCAAAAGTTCTAATTGTGCCCTTTCGTTTTTACTAACGACTTACATTAGTACCTACTTCACTGACCAAAAGAAAGTCAAAGGGGATTCTCTCTTTTATGAAAAAGTGCAAAAATGATGTTCCGCGTTTGTTTTGCAGTGAGCCACTGTAGGGGCAGCACGCTCCCGGCTCTGCCATCCTCCCTCCCTGGAACCACACTCAGCATCTCAGCATCCAGCCGCCAGAGCTGTGAACTGTGTCTGTGAGCACCTGTGCTTTATCTTGATTTATTCTGTGCATCTGTTAGCAAGATGTGTCCTAAGGTATCAAAAAGGCCCAAGAGAGGTTATTTTGGGGGCCTGGGAACACTCAAGAAATATATAAATTAATGGTACTTGCTTGTTTGCTTTATGCCACTTTGGCTTAGGAAAGGTTTCATAGGAATGCTCAGCTTTTGGGTAGCAGGGGAAACTGTATGTCCACAAGTAGATGCTCCAAGAATGCTCATTGCACCAGGCTTTGAAAGTGTAAAAACCTAGAATCAGCCTAAATGCCTCTGGTAGGGCAACAGTTGGATGAATTATACCCCTTCCCACCCTGCAACAGAATTCCTTGCAGCTGTTAACAAGGGTGATTCCTAAGGGGTGGGAGTTGGGGGCAATCTAGGATATGTTTGTTAAGTGAAGAAGTGAAATGCTGATCTGCGTGTAGAAGGATGCGTTCCCACGTGTGTGAGAAAACAATCAAGAAAATTCCCCTGTGAAAGGAGCAGAGTGAGAAGTTGACCTTCTGCTGGACTCTAGCGTTCTCAGCCTCTTGGGCGCATCGAGATAGCCCAGGGGGTCTTGTGCGAGCACAGACTGTTGGGCCTGGAGTGTCTGACTCAGCAGGTCTGGGGCAGGTCCCTGAATGTGCATTTCTACCAAGTTTCCAGATGCTGCTGCTGCTGGTTCATGGACCACATTTGAGAACCGCTGCCCTTTGTGTTTGAATTTTGGTGCCATATGGAGTTCTGGTTCTGTAATTTTTTATACTTATTCATAAAAGTAATCCCTGGCCGGGACCAGGGCTGGTCTGCTCCTCTTCTCTATATGCCATACCAGTGACTGGTTTTTATCGTGTTGGTCAGGAAACCATTCACTGCCTGTGTCTAAACCATCTCTCTTGTCCTCTCCTGCATGGGAGCAGCTGCTTACAGGAAGGACAGCCACCACTGGGAACAAATGCCCCATGTCCTGCTGGAAGACAATGAGCAGACCCCCTTCCCAGAGCCTTCTCCTCTCTAAGACCAAAGCTCCCAACCCCTCGCTGGTAGGCAGCCCCTTTTCTGGCTGTGTAATCACAAATCACAGAGCCTGCCCTCTTCGCCCGCTTCCTGAGTTAGAGGAATGCAAAAAAGGAACGTTGGACATCTGTCCCAGTGGAAAGGGGATGACTTCCCTGTGACAAGTTGGAAAACTCAGAGCCTGACTGCTGGGAGCCTGGGTGCCAGGGGCTCACCACTGTGAGACCTATGGCCAACTCCACCCTGGGCAGAGAGGGGCTTGCTAGGGAAGGCCACGTCTAATGAGGAATATGGGGCGTCCCTGAGAAATCTTTTTCTGTTTGATGAATGTCATTTGGAACCTCTCTGCTATGACGGTGATGTCAGGTCCCCCGAGACAGCCCCGCTGCACCCCCAGAGGGAGGTGCCAGCTGCGGTGACCCTGATTCCCTGCTCAGAGGTTGTAGGTGCCCTTTGCCCTCCCAAGTAAGTGGGTCAAGTTAGGCCCACAGCACCCTGGTGAGGCCAGCAGCCACCCAAGAGGGACACCCTGAAAATCACTGGGGAGCACAACGTCTTGACCACACACACCTGCTGAGGGGGGTGGCGGGGCCCACGGCTGCCCTGCCCCTCGGATGTGCCTTCCCGGCTCCCTCCCGTGTGTCCCATCAGACACCCTGGGTCCCTCCCCTTCTCCTCCCAACCCACCAAAGTGGTGACCTTGTTTCTGCTCTACATCCTTTACATTCTCCCTCCACTTCTGTTTTCAAAAGGGGTAAAAAGCATTTTGATTATGAAGCATTTCCAAGGCTGTTGAAGTTCACCAAGCGTGGGTCTTTTGTTTCCTTCCCTGCCGGCCCCCGCCTGAGTAGCGGTGACCTTATTCTCTCCCCTTGACAGGTGAAGGAGTGCTGATGGAGCCAGGCCCCCGGCTGGCCGAGGTCAGACACCCCTGTGGGGGAGGCCGCCAGGGAGCGTGGAGCCTGGGGGCGGGCGCGCAGGGGAGGTTTCGGGGATGGGGAAGCGGCAGCCCAGAGGGGACCCCGCTGCCAGGAGCCGGGACTGCTGGGGGGCGACACCAGAATCCCCTGGAAGCAACAGAGGTGAGGAGGATTGAAATAAAATCCCACCTGAGCAGGGAGGATGCGGCCGGAATTGAGAGCCTATGAGCAAAACTGGAGGAGGGGCTTGGGCAAGTCAGGGTTTAATGCCTGTTATTTTTACCAGGCTCTGTGCCCTTTGACTCCTGGAGGCACCGATGGGCAGTCAGGGAGCACATGGGAGCCCTGGCTCCGGGGCCCAGGGACACGTCCCAGGACACTCGGCCCATGCCCTGTGACCTAAGTGAGCTTCCCCGGTCAGCGCCTCTCTGCCAGAGGCACGGTCTCTCGGGACACACGTCCTGGGCTTTCGGGGGCCCGAGCCAGGCGGGAGGAGGGGCGGCCCTGCTCTGCCTCGACGGGGCGGCGGGGAGGCAGGCCCGGCAGGCGTCGGGTCCACCGTGACCCTGCACTGGGGGCGGCTCCGCCTCCCCCTCCCGCCACAGCCCCTGGATTTCGTTCCGCGCAGCCCCATTTCCCAGCTTCCCGGGTAGCGGGGACCCGGAGGGGATGAGCTCACCACTGAGTCGCCCGCGGCAGGGCGCCAGGACGCTGGGGAAGGGCCGCTCCGGACGCAGGCCCCGCCCTGTCTCCGGGCCGCTTCCTGCTCTTCCTGCCTGAATGCAGAAGTGAAATCCGGCCGGCCGGGCGGCGGTCTGGTGACCCGGGAGATGGAAGAGCCCGGAGCCCGGGGGCAGAGCCCAGGGACGCCTCCTGCGGCTCTCCAGCCCTGCCTGCTTCTGGCCTCGCTCTGCAGAAAACGGAAACGACCAGGTCCAGTGGCTGCGGTTCACTGCGGTCAGGGCGGCCGCACAGACTCCCAGGTCCCAGCGGCTGTGGAGCCCATCAGAAAAGAGGGGGCCCTGGTCACCCACATCCTCTCCAACTCAGATCGCACTCCTGGGACCTCAGGACCCACCCCACGCCCCACCACAAGTCCCAAAGCTTGGTTCTGACCCCCAGGCTCTCCCAAGGCTGCCGGGGGCTGTGGGTGGCATTGCCCCCTCTGGTTCTGCCCTTTCAGCCCCAGCTCCCTCCGCCCTGCTGGGCGTTCCTACTGCAGACTCCCCTGTGGGCCTGGCAGGCAGGCAGGGAGGCTGTCAGCGGTGCCTTGCCTCTGTCCCAGCGCTCAGGTGGTGTCTGGACCACCTCTGGGCAGAGGCTGTCCCTCCCATGTCATAGATGAAGCAACGGCTCATGAAGTGACTTGCTGGTGTCACGTGGCTGGTGAACAGTGGAGATGGAACTAGAACAATGCGCTCCTGGCCTGTGGGTATTAAACGGGGCTCCCCGGCCCCACATCTAAACCACTGGGGATACAGTTCACCAGGCACATTCCCAGGTCTTCCTCCAGACTGAATTGGGATCTCTGCAGACGGCACCAGGGAATCTGCATTATCAAGCTTCCCCCACAGCCCTAGCCTGTTTCTGGTGTACCCCAAAACCCAAGGATCTCTCCCCTAGCCAAGCTGCTTCCCCAAGTATGAGGGTCAGACCTGTGAGATGTCAGGTCCTGGGACCTTTGGTTCCAGATGGTGACCCTGAGTCAAGCCCTTCAGAAAACAGAGGTTCTTACCTGGGAAGCAGTTGAAAATCCTCATGTCTACCAGGGTGAACCCTGGACCAATGAAATCCAAGTCTCTGGGGCAGGACCCAGGCACTGGCATTTCTTAAAATTCCCCAGGTGATTCCAAGGCTGAGAACCACCGGTCCCCTGGCTGTGTAGGTCTCCCTCAAGCTATCAGGCATCAGAACCCGCTGGAGAGCTGTCCAACACAGACGGCGGAGCCCTGCCCCCAGAGTGCCCGATTCAGCTGGTCTTGGGGGGCCCAGGAATTTGTATTTCCAAGTTCTCAGGTGCTGCAGCTGCTGGACTGGGGACCACAGTTTGAGAACCACTGGAGCAGAAGAAAGAATAGGCAGATGAAATGCCAGCAGCGATTCCAGAGACTTCCTGAGACTGGCGGCTCAGGTGGCTGTGCCCTGGCCATGGTTGAGGTGTAACCTGCTCTCCTGAGCAGGGTCCACCTGATCCTAGTTTCCTAAATGTTAGACGTGACTCCCAGGGAGGTTCTCCCAAGTACACCTTCTAAGTATAGGAACCTGGCTCTTTTACCATAATCACAGCCATACAGATGGAGAATTGGGGCCTTCCATCTAGAGCCCCCAGGGGTGGCTCGGCGGGCGGTGCCCACACAAAGCCCTGGGCCGACATTCACACCGATGTGAGCCTATCTTCTCATTATTGTCAAAGTCTAACAGGCTTCCTGCTGAAGGTCATTGTCACCATGGAGATTTTCACGCAGTGCCTCAGAAATTCTGTGCCCACATTTGCTTTGTCTCCCCTCTGCTTCTCACCATTTCTGCAGGAGCTCCATTTCCCTTGCGGCCACCAACCCCAGGGCGACTTGGGCTGGGGCTGCTCTGGCTTGTGAGATGTGGGGTCCCCTCCCCAGGGCCGCCAGAGACCTCCGCCCTGGGGCCAGGGGCCCCTGGCCTGCCATCTGCTGCGCCCTGCTGACCCTGCACAGGCCACGTGGCCGGGCCGGAGCACATGACCTCCCTCCTCCGCCACCTCATGTTGCTGATTATCCCTCCTCCACAAGGAGATAAACCTGCTTGAGGAATTTGTTTTCTCTGGCAACACAAGCTGCGTCCAACCGAACTGCAGGCTGAGTCACAGCGCTGGTTTCCTCTGAGCCCCCCCACCCCCACGCCCAGACCCCGTGGCCACTTCAGGCTCTGTTCTTTCATGAGGCACTTCCCAACCCGACATACGTGTCCTATGATTAGGGCCCAGCTGCCACCACATTCCTTTCATGAGACTTGGCCGGTGCGGGTGGGCGGCCATGAGTGGGCTGGGGAGACTATCAGAGGGAGTTCTGTTTGGGGCCTGAGTACAGAGAGAACTTGCTGGCGCAGGCGACACACTGCCTGGCAGCCGGCTTCTCTTTAGGGAGAGCGGGCGGGTGGGCGGGGGACCCAGGGGAGTGAGCATCTAATCCCCAAGGGGGAGTGGGGCCCTTGCCAGGTACAAGTAGCTGGGGAAAGAATGTCCAAACCAGCTGATGACTCCCACATTTACATCTCCAGCCTGAACTGGTCGCCTCCCCTGAATTCCGGGGGGCTTAGAAATCCAACGGCTTCCTCCCCAAACCAGCCCTCCTGATTCCCACCCCGAAAAGCTTGGCAACTCCATCGTTTCTTAGCTCAGGTCAAAAGCCATGATGACACCCTTGATGCCTCTGTCTCTCTCACTGCCTGTATCCAAAGCTTCAGCAAATTCTACTGCCTGTCTTCTGCACACGTGACTTTGACTGTGTAACTGAAATGTCACCGGTGACTCTGACCAGGGCTTTATGGGCCCCAGGAGAAGGCTTTCCTCTCTTTCACTTTCTCTCCCAAGGCAGAGAGAGAGAAGAGGCTACAGTCACAGGGCAACCCACAGGGGCACCCATGGTCCGCTGGGACGGAGGGCTGGCTATCCTTCTCCAGGCCCTGCCCTTAGGGCAAGGCCCAGGGAGGCCCCCTGGCTAGGCGGCTCCAGCAGCTTCCTGAGAATGGCTGCTCAGGTCGCTGTGCCCTGGCCAGGAGGACCACCTGTCCGGCCTTGGTCTGAGGATGCCAGACCTCACATGGCCTGGCTGGGAAAGGCTAACGGGGGTCAGTTCACACAGCCCGCTAACCGGCCTAGCCAAGCCCTAACAGAGGCCAGTTTCAATTTTGTGAAAAAGCCAAATCCCATGTTTCTCACAATCTCAGAATTGGAGGTGGGAGTGACGGGGGCGGAGGTGCAGAGACCAGGTCCCCTGGCAGCGGTGGAAGCTCACGGGCGGCTGCCGGCTGCAATTACTTGCCGCTGCCTTTAATTTCATGTTGAGAAGCCACGGGTGATGGAAAAGGAAATTGGTCCCGGGGCAGAATGCTTTCCCGATATGCATTTATTAGCAGAGCTTCTGAAAGTGTCAGGAGCCGAACGTGAGGCGGCTGCCTCCAGAAGTGAGACCCACATGCAGGGTGGAAATGGCAGGTGGGAGGTCAGGAGGAGAGCTGCTTAGGAAAAACCTTCAGTTAGCAAGGGACCCTTCTTTGAAAGTTCAGAGCATTATTGCAACCATACTCCTTCCCTGGCAACCTCCTGACCTGTCCCTCCTTTGAAGTCTACCAGTGATCTCCATGGGCCTCTCCAAGCAGATATTCCCCTCTAAACTTGTGAGCCTGGGAGTTTGGGTTCAGGTGTACCTGGCTTCACATAATTGATATGTGTCTAAAGAATTCTGTGTTAATTAGCTCTGTTATAAATCAAAAGCCGTTTTAAACACACCAAGGTGATTTGCATTTTAAGATAATTCTCCAGCAAATTCTCTATTTTGGCAAGGCTCTCTGAGCCAGTTATACTCATGTTCATATCTCCTTTCTTGAACAGCCTGGAAAACATGGCTAGAGCATTTTATGATTCACATCATCACAGAAATGGAAGGAAACTCAAATATGTTCCCTGTGGTTTCCAAATGCTGCTCCCACCCCCACCTCACTTTAGCCATAGAACTACTTTGTCAGATAAAATCCTACCCAGAAGCCAAGAGGACAAGAGAGAGGTAGCATCTCCAGTTGGATCGGGGTGGAGAACTCAAATCCCCATCTGCCTGACACCTCGTGTAATTCCCTGGGTTTCTCCGTAAAGTCCCTAGCGCCCTCTGGAATCCTCAGAGTTTGAAAGCATTGCTCTCAAGGTGACATGAGCAGTCTCTCTCACCTGCAGTTCCACCTCCAACACTATATCCTCCCACTTGAGCAAAAATGTTCAGCACAGATTTGTTCATGATAATAATTTTTAAAAAGGAAGTCAGTTTGGTTCCCTGTCCCCTGCATTGTCAGTGGCTAAAATAGGGAAAACCTAGACTTCCACCCTCCTTGGCAATAATGAAGCATCCTGGCCCCTCCCACTAGGGTAGTCCTAGTGGAGGATTGGAACTCCTCGTGTGGACCAGCAGTAACATGTGGCCCTCTCCGCTCAGGTGTTAGTAAAGGCCAAGTGGAGAACCTGGACTTCTACCTTCATCTGACAGGAACAAGATGGTATTCCCCCTTTTGCTGCTGGAGCGATCTCAGAAGAAGCCCACTAAAATAGGTCTAAATAAGACCCAGAATCCCACGTAATACCCAGAATGTCCAGGTTTCAATTGGAAGTCACTCACCATATCAAGAACCAGGAAAACCTCAACTTGAAAGAAGTAGGCAATCAATACATGCCAATAGTGAGACGACAGAGGGGTTGAAATTATCTGAAAAGGATTTTAAAGCAGCAATCTATAAAAATGTTTCAGTGGACCGATTGTAAACACACTGGAAACAAGTGAAAAATAGAAAATCTAAACAAAGAAAAAGAAAATATGAAGAAGTGCCAAATTTTAAGGTGCCAAAATATGGAGATTTTAAAGCTGAGAAATAGAATAACCGAAATAAGAAACTCAATAGAGAATGAAGAATGGAGGGAACAGAGGAAAGAGTCAGTGAGCTTGAAGGTAGGTCAGTAGAAATTACCCAGTCTGAACAACTGAGGGAACATAGACTGAAAAAAATGAACAGAATCTCAGGGATCTGTAGGACTATAGCAACAATGAACCTGACCCTGATGCCATTAAAGGCCCAGAAGAGAGGAGAAGGAGGACTGAGCTGAGAAAGTACTTGGAGAAAAAAAATAGATGAAAACTTCCCAAATTTGGCAAAGGACATAAACCAGCAGATTAAAAAAACTGATTAAATCCCAAAAAGGATAAACTCAAAGAAATCTATACCAAGACATACTATAGTGATACTTCTGAAAACCAAAAATGAAGGAAAAATATTGAAAGCAGCAAGAGAGAAATGACACCTTATTTATAGGACAAAAGCAATTCAAATGACAATCCAATTCAAAAGTGGATTTCTTATTACAACAAAGCAAAACCAAGGAGGCCCAAAATAAGTGTCCCCACATTTTCCAAGGGCTAAATGACAAATCTCAACCTAGAATTGTATATGCAGCAAAAATATCGTTCAGAAATTAAGGGGAAGTCAAAACATTCTCAGATGAAGGAGAATGAATAGAATTTGTTACCAGAAACCTAGAAGAATGGCCAGAGGAAGTTCTGTAAACAGAAAGGAAATGATAAAAAAAAAAAAAGGAATCTTGAAACATCAGGCTGAAAGAAAGAACAATGTAAACATATAAAATATTAAAATGCAATACTTCTTCCTTCTCCTGAGTTATCTAAATTATATTTGACAGTTGAAGCTAAAATTATAGCACTATCTGATGTTCTCCATGTATGTAGAGGAAATATTTAAGACAAGTATATTTTAAATGGAGAAGGAGAAAGGGTGTAAAGGAAAGTAAGGTCTTAACACTTCACCTGAACTGGTAAAATGTCAACACCAGTAACTATTGTGGTAAGTTTTGCAGATATAATGTAACCACTAAAGCAATCACTAAAAAAACTACACAAAGAGATATTCTCAAACACACTAGAGATAAATCAAAATGGGATTCTAAAAAAATGTTCAAATACCCACAAGAAGGCAGGAAAAGGAAAACAGAAACAAAAAACAGAACAAACAGAAAACAACAAAAAATAAGATGGCAGACAAACTTTCGCAGGTCAATAATTACATTAAATGTAAAGGTTCTAAACACAAATTAAAAGACAGATTGACAGCATGACTAAACTATATGCTGTCTACAAGAAACTCACTTCAAATATAACATAGGTTGAAATTAAAAAGAAGATACATTGTGCAAACACTAATTAAAAGAAAATAGGAGTAGAAACCAATCATTGTGAGCATTCTATGGAACAGGAACTCTCATTCATTGTTGATGGGAATGCAAAATGGTACAGCCAGTTTAGGAGACACAGTTTCTTACAAAGCTAAGTATGGTTTTACCATACAATCCAGCAATCATATTCCTAGTTACTCCAACAGATTTGGAAACTTGTGACCACACAAAAACATGCATATGGATGTTTATAGAATTTTTGCTTTTAATTGCCAAGAACTGGAAGCAACCAAGATGCCCTTTAAGAGATGAATAGATAAAAAAAACTGTGGTACATCCAAACAATGGGATATTATTCTGTGATAAAAAGGAATTAGGTGTCGAGCCACACACAAAAAAGGGTAAATTCTAAAGGCACATTGCTGATTGAAATAAGCCAATATGAAAAGGCTGAAAAGTATATAATTTAATGACATCTGGAAATGGCAAAACTATAGATACAGTAAGCAGGTCAGTGATTGCCAGGGATTTGGAGTTGGGGGGAAGGTTGAATAGGTGAAGCAAATGGGATTATCTTTAAGGTTGGGGAACTATTCTGTATGAGACTGTAACAGTGGATCTATGACACTGCATTTGTCAAAAATTGTTGAACTTTACCTTTACAGCATAGAGTGACCCTTACTGTATGAAAATTAGAAAAGTTATTTAGGAGGTCAAGGGGTCCCAGGAGGATTGCAGACTGTGATAAAATAATATAAATATATTACAAATGTATAAAGCAACCTCCCTGAAAGATCAGGGGAGAAGGTGCTGACCTAAGTAAGTTTGGAAATACATGGACATTATGTGACCACCAACAATAAGAACTGTACAGAAGCACTGCACTGTCATCGATAAAGCTGTGATCCACAGGGACGTGAGTTTAAAATTCTGAAATATACACATACACTGGAACTGAACAATTAAGTAAATGGAGGGTGAATATCACAAGGCAAGTTTCTCACTCTTGGAATGGTAGGTTACAGACAAGCAAAGGAAGAAGGCTAGAATGATCTATTGGGTGACAGATTTGAGTTAGAGATATTGGTGTGAACTCATGTTTAGCCTAATATAGATATAGATGGATACATATAGGAATACTTATAGATATATTTTAGATATAGATACTAACACAAGTTAGTATACACACAGCAATTTCTCTGCTGTCTCAGCTGAAAGGGCCCGGAAGCAATGACAGCCCAGAGCACATCTAGTGCCCAGATCTTAGTTTCCAATACCATTTTCCAAAAAAAGGAAGCAGGCTTCTCTTGAGAAGTGGCTGATTCTACAGCTGGGGCAGGGAATTTACTAGATGATCCTTGAGCATCTTGCAGTGTCAGAGAGTAAAACCAAGCCATCATAAAATAAAACACAAAGATAGAAGTATGTCAAAGGCACATAGGAGCCAATGGAAAGAGCTCTCAAGGACTAAAACTGGAACAATTTGAGCAAAAGAATAAATTAGTGTTGTATAATACCCAGAATATAAAATGAAAATCCTTGAGTTCATACTGCTATAAAACACAATTGAATACATAAAATTTCAGAGAATATAGATAAATCTGCCATACAGAAGAATTTCAAATATTTTATGTGGCTACTCTGCTCTCAAGGAGATGGAATATAATCCCCACTCTTTAGATGTGGGCTGTGATTGTGACTTTCTCTCCAAAAAGAACAGTATGGAAAGAAGTGAGGTGGGGGGAGAGTAACTTTACAGTGGAGAAACCTGACAAACACTGACTCAGCCAGGTGATCCAGGTTAACATCAACAGTAATAAATCATGTGGTAGTATGATTGGATGTGATGAGAAGGCCACTTTTTACCTTTTTGGTCTTCCTCCACAAAACCCATAACCCCAGTCTGATTATGAGAAAAACATCAGACAAACCCCAATTGAGGGACAGGCTGCAATGGATTTTATCAGTACTCCTCAAAACTGTCAAGGTCATAAGAAACAATGAAAGTCTGAGAAACTGTTACATGTAAGAAAATTCTAAGGAGACATTATGACTAGCTGTAATGTGGTCACCTAAATGGAATCCAAGACAGAGAAAGAACATTAGGTAAAAAACTAAGAAAATCTAAATAAAAGACAGACTTTAGTTAATAAATTATCAGTATTGGGTTATTACTTGTGAGAAATGTGCCATTCTAATGCACACTGTTAATAAGGGAAACTGGGCATGGGGTATATGGAAATTCTCTTTCCAATTCTTCTGTAACTCTAAATCTATTCTAAAAGTAAAAATTTATTTTAAAAAAGTAAGTGGTAGTGGCCATATCAGATGAAGTATGCTTCACAACAAAGGAAATTCCCAACACACAGGGGTACTGCATAACAACGAAGGGATCAGTCCACAAAGAAGACAACTATCCCAAATGTTTAAGCACCAAACAACAGCTACAAAAATGTAAAGCAAAAAAACCTGATAGAACTGAATGGATAAATAGACAAATCCATAATTATAGTTTGGGACTTCAGCACTTTTCTCTCAACAACTGATTGAGTAATTAGATGGACTTCGGAACAAACGAAAGAACTCAACATCATCAACCAAGAGAATTTCATTGGTATTCATAAAGCATTCAATCCCACAACAGCAAAATATATACTCTTCACCGTAGCCCATGGAACATACACCAAGATAAATTATATCCTGGGCCATAAAATAAACCTCAACAAGATTAAAAGGACTGAACTTGTACAGACTGTGCATTTTGACTACAATGTGATCCAGCTGACTATTAATCAGTAACAAACAGAAAGATAACAGATAAATATACGAATACTTCAACTTAATACCTGGGTCAAGCAAGAAGTCTCAAGAAAAAATTTTTTAAATATATTGAACTAAATTAAAGTGAAAATACAATATGTCAAAAATTGTGGGATACAGCTAAGGCAGTGGTGAGAGGGAAAATTATAATATTAAATGTTGTGTTAGATAAAAGGAAAAGTCTCAAATCAATAATCTAAGCTCCTGTGTCAAGTTTAATAAAAAGACTAGCAAAAATAAACCAAAGCAAGCAGAAGAAAGGAAATAAAGTTAAGAGTATAAACCAATGGCATTTAAAACTGGAGAACTAAAGAGAAAATTCAATGAAACGAAGAAGCTGATTCTTTGAAAAGATTAGTAAAACTTGACAAATTTCTAGTAAAACTAACAAAGAAAAAAGAGAAAAAACACAAATTAACAATATAGAACAAAATGAAATATCACTACAAACACTGCAGACATCAAAGATAATAATAGGATACCCTGAACAATTCCAAAGTTATAAATTTGACAACTTAGATGAAATGGACCAACTTCTTGAAAAGTACAGCTTACCACAACTCATCCAATATGAAATAGATAATTTGAATCACTCTGTAACTATTAAGAAAAATGAATTCATAATTTTAAAATGCCACAAAAAGGAATCTCCATACCCAGATAGTTTCATCACAGGACTCTATCAAACCTTTAAAGAATTAACACCAATTCTACACAATTTCTTCCAGAAAGTAGGAGAAGAGAGAGCACTTTTCAGTTCATTTGATGAAGCTAGTATTACCCTATATTTAAAAACCCTATATACTACTGTGTACTACAATATTAAAAAAAAGCTACAGATGAATCTTACTCATGAATATAGGAGGCAGAAATCCTAAACAAACTTTCAGCATATAGAATTCAGCAATAGAGGAAAATAATTATACACTATGACCCAATGGGATTTATTCCAGTTATGCAAGCCTGGTTCAATATTCAAATATCAATTAGTGTAATCCACCAAGTGTTCTGGCTACAGAAGAAAAAACATGATCATATTAATGCACTCAGAAAAAAACATTTGATAAAATACAACACCCGTTCATGATTAAGAAAAAAACTTTCAGCAAATTACAAATAGAGGGAACTCCCTCATCTTCGTAAAAAGCATTTACAGAAAACCTACAGCTAACATTATACTTAGTCATGAAAGACTGAATACTTTCCCTCAAAGACTGGAAACAAAGCAAGAATGTCCACCTTCATCACTCTAATGCTGCATAGTACCAAAATATCTAACCACTGCAATAAAGCAAGAAAAGGAAATGAAAGGCATACAGTCATAAAGGAAGAAATAAAAGTGTCCTTGCTTTAAAAGTATTAAATAAAAGTGACATAATCACACACAAAACAAATAAAAATGTACTTATTTACAAATGATATAGAAAATTGCCAGGAATCTACAAAAAACCTAGAACAGTTAAGTGAATTCAGCAGGGGTGCAGGATATGAGACAATCATACAGAAATCAATTATGTTTCTATATTCCAACAATGATCAGTAGCAATTAAAAATATGATACAATTTACAAATGCTCAAAAAATGGAATACATACAAATTTAACAAAACATAAGGATTTATATGCTGAAAACTACAAAACTCTAATCAAAGAAATCAAATCAAAGATCTAAGAAATGGAGAGTCAGACCTAACTTATGGATTGGAAGACTCAGCATAGTAAAGATATCAGTTCTCTGATACCCATAATTCTTATGAAACTTAATTCCTATGAGAAGTCCCTATACAGATTTTTAGTATATGTTGATAAAATTATCCCAAAATTTATATGGAAAAGCAAATGAACTAGAATAGCAAAAGTAATTTTGAAAAGAAGATTAAATCATGAAACAAGAAGAATCAAGAGAATGCATTATTGGCAAAGGAACACATATATCTACTGAACAGAACAGAGAATCTGGAAATAGAATTACACAAAAACACCCAACTGATTTTTGATAAAGGTGCAAAAGCAATTCAGTGGAGGAAGGATGGCTTTTTCAACAGACGGTGCTGGAGCAATTGGACATCTACAGGCAAAAAGTGAACCCAGACCTAAGCCTCACACCTAATTCAAAATGGATCATTGACTTAAGTGTAAAATGTAAAACTATATATCTTGTAGAAAAAAACATAGGAGGAAATCTTCAGGATTTAAGGTGAAGCCAAGAGTCGCAAAACTTGACACCAAATGCAAAATTTATAAAAGGAAAATTGGTAGATTGGACTTCATCAAAATTAAAACTTTGCTCTGTAAAAGACCCTATTAAGAGAATGAAAAGATAATCTAGAGACTGAGAGAAAACATTTGCAAGTCACATATATGACCAGAATTGACATATTAGAATAATATTAGGCATTAGATCATGAATAATACTTAATAATATAATTATTAATAAATATGATTAATATAATTATATATCTACTATTAGAAATAATATTAGAATAATTATATTTGAGTAATATATAAAGAATTCTCAAAACTTAAGAGTAAAACAAAATAGTAAATCAAAGATGTTCAATATCATTAGGAATAGGGAAATGCAAATTAACACCACAATGAGATGTAATGCACATACCCATTAAAATGGCTGAAATAAAAAAATAGGAAAACCAAATTAAATGTTAATAGAGAAAGTGGTTCATTCATATGTTGCTGGTGAGAATGGAAAATGGTACAGCCTTTGTGGAAATCGGCTGGCAGTTTCTTACAAAACATGTAACTGCCGTATAACCCAGCATGTGCACTCCTAGGCATTTATCCTAGAGAAATTAAGTTTATGCAGTTGACCCTGGAACAACATGGGTTTGGACTGTTTTTGAACTTTAAACAAACAGAGCCATATGAAGGGGTATCAAATTGGCTGAGTAAAAACAGCAAGGTATAAAGGATTATGTATATGCAATTCTTTTTCTACAAACACAATAAAATGTAAGTAGGTGTGTATGTGCATAGAAAAAGGTCTGGGCAGGTAACTGTAAATGTTAACAGTGATTCGTCTTGGGGATAGGTCCATTAATATGCAGGTTTTTTCAATAAATATAGAGATTTGTGACAATTTGAAAAAACATTTTATTTTTTGTAGCTTATTTTATTGTAAAAATACTGTATATATATATATATACACACACACACACACACACACATATACAAAATATGTATTAATCAACTATTTATGTTATTGGGAAGGCTTCCAGTTAACAGTAGGCTATTAGTAGTTAAGTTTTGGGGGGAGTCAAAAGTTTCATGCAGGTTTTCTACTGCATGAGGGGTCAGTGCCCCTAACCCATGAGTTGTTCCAGGGTCAACTGTATTGCCACAAAAACCTATACACAAAATGTTTATAGCAGCTTTACTGGTAATATCCCAAAACTGTAAGCCACTTAGATGTCCTTTAATGGTGAATGATTCAGCAAATTGTGGCAGGTCCATCCCATGGAACAGTACTCAGCAATAAAAAGGAACAAACTACTGATACAGCCGACAAGCTGCAAGAATTGTCAGGGAATTATGCTAAGTGGAGAAAAATAACCCCAAAGTTTACATTCTCTCTGCTTCCATTTACATAACATCTTGAAAGGACAAAGATTATAGAAACAGAAAATAGCAATTGCCAGAGGTAAAGGACTGGGACTGGAGCTGAGGATGGAGCAGGAAATGTGGCTTAAAAAGGACAATAGAAAGGACCCTCGTGATGGACATGTTCTGCATCTTGACGGTTCCAGGGTCAGCATCCTGGCGGTGGTACTGTGCTGTAGTTTTGAAAGACACTACCTTTGAGGGAAACTGGGTAAAAGAGTACATAGTATTTTTCTGTATTATTCCTAATACTGCAGGTGAATCTACAACGATCACAGAATCAAAACTTTAATAACAAAAATTGTTTTAAAGATACAGTTTAAACGTCTGTTGTTAGGAGCCTAGTGAAATCGAATATGGAACATTCATATGTTGCAAGATAAGCAGCTATTACAGAAAATAGGACAGAGTCATATATGAAGGGGTAGCAAGTCAGGTGGGTAAAAAACAGCACAGTATAAAAGATTACGTATATGCAATTATGTTTCTACAAACATACTAAAATTTAAGTAGATTTGTATGTGCATAGAAAAAGGTCTGGGCAGGTAACTGTAAATGTTAACAATGATTCATCTTGAGGAAAGGGATTGGTTGGGAGATACATTTACTTTTAACAACAAACTTGTGCTTAACAAACAAGAAAGCCCTTTATTTTATGGATTAAGAAACTGAGGTTTAGCAATGGTGAACTCAGCGGCTAAGGTCACTCAGCTCGGAAGAGGTTCAGAGCTTGGCTCCAAACTCACACCTTCTGACTCAAACCCAGAGGGGCAGGAGCAGGAAATTGGCAGATGGCTGGTCCAGGCCTGCTGCTGTGCACTGGACCATCTTCAGATAAGGAGCCCTCCGGAGAGGAAGAACCTGGGACAAAGAAGATGTTGCAGATGTGGAAAACAGGAAATAGCATGACTGGGGTTTTCCCCACCTTGTGGTGCAGCCACCCCCAAGAACCCAGCAGAAGGGCGGGCGGGACCAGGGAGCCTGGATTTCAGGAGCCTCCCAGCCACTGTGCCAGGCTCTGTGCTGGGCAGCCAAAGCCCCTGTTCCCTAGGATCTCACCTTCCAGGCAGTAGACACACTATAGCCAAGGCACCAGAATTCAATGTGATCCTCAAGTCACAGCTGCTGGAGGTCTGGGGAGGCTTAGAGAAGAGGCCACGAGGACAGGCCTTGGAAAGGTGTGAGTAGGAGTGGACGGGGTACCGCGGGAGGGTGTAAGTGTGAAGGCAGAGGGTAACCTGTGGTGGAAACCAGAAGCGGGGGCACAAAACCAGGCAGCAGGCTGAGGGCCCCATGTTGACATCCTCGGGTTCTGCAGGTGGTTGGGAGCCCTTGGAGTTTGTGCACAGGACAGCCACAAAGCTGGTGTCTGTTTCTGGAAGTGAGTTCTGCCGTCTGGGTGGAGAAGAGGCCGAGGAAAGATGCAGGGCCATTGCGGAAGCAGCGAAGCCCCCAAGTGATATGAGAGAGGCCAGGGAATCAGAAAGGCAAGAGTGGTTTTGAGAAGTCTATTTGAAATGTATCTGAAAAATATATTTAGGTAGAATGAACAGGACTCGATGTGGGGCACCTTTGTTGATTTTTGGTTACCCAGCAACCATGCCCCCACCTCTGTTCACAGGGCCCTGATTTCCCTTGGCGACATCCTGGAGAGGTTCTCAGCCAAGGGGCGCTGCTACAACTCAGGCTCTACCATCTTTACCTTGTGTCCTGAGACTCTGACTCTTAAGAAGGGAAGGCAGACATGGGTGGAGTCGGTGAGTCCCCACTCCCTCACTGCAGAGCTCCGCGTCTGCTTCTATAGTCTTCCCCTTGAGCCCAGGACCTTCCTTCCTCTGCGGCCCCTTCTAAAGGGCCTTGGTGGTGGGTGGGCTGTGGCCATATTGGAGAAGGATGGCTTCTCCTTGGCTTTCTGTTCTAACCATCTGAGAAGATTCTCTAGGAATTCTCCCGGGCTTTGCGGTCTTCTTTCTTCTTTCTCTTGATGTGGTCTGACTTCTGCTAGGTTTGAATCATCTATTAATGCTGACTCATTCACTCAACACATGTAACTCAAAACTTAGAGTTTCCATGGCCCCACCTCCCAGAAATTGCCCCTGATAGTGGTTTCAAAGGAATGTATCCGTTCCACTCTCTGATGCACTGGGTCAAGATGTCCTGCTTGATTCTAAATGAGTGGGTGTGTTTGAATGTTCAGGACATCCAATGCTGCCCAGTACGTGAGCGCACCTGAATGGCAATGCCCAGGTCTACTTGTGGATGGGATTGGTTACCACTAAGTCTTAGGCTAAAAGTTGCCCTGGCAGGGAAGGGGCAGAAAGAAAATGTCGTTGCCCTTGGAGGACCTCAGATGGTAGGAAGGGGGACTAGAGGGCCAGGTGTCCCTAACATCTTCTCTGGACCAGTAACTGAGCTAAATGAACTAAGACTCTGACACACACAATCTCAAGTTCTCACAAAAATCCAGAGGGAGACAACTCACTTACTACCCCATTTTATAGACAAAAAGACCAAGATTTAGAAAGGTCAGACGTTCATAAGGAGAGTGTGGGTAAATATCCAGGTATGTCTGATACTGAATGATGTACTTTTCGCACCACCACATGGACTCCTACTGAAGGGAGGATTCAGGAGGAGAGAAGGCAACCTCAGTGCCCCAAAGCCTGCTGCCCAGCCCAGACGTGGATGTCTAAGGCACATCTGGGAGAACCAAGAGTTGCATTGTTTGAGAAAATGATAAGTCTGAAAAAAGCTACTCCCAGATGCATTATTACTAAAGCAACTTCTAATAAAGAGGAATGGAGAGAGAGCCTGAGAGTACAGGGGTGGGACCAGGCCTCCTGACTCCTGGGGTTCCACCAAACTGTTCTTGTTATCAAGAAGCCCTGCGAGCACCGTCTTGGTCTCAGGAGGCCACATACCCTTTTAGACTATCGGACCTGCCCCAGTGACTCTGTTCTCTAAGTGCTGAACCCTTCCACCCAGCTACCTATTGGGAAGGGCTCCTGGTGGCCATATCCACACGACTCCACCCCCCTGGTCCAGGATGACTGGACCAGAGGTAGACGCTTAAACCAGGCTAGACCAATTAGCACTTGGGTGAAACTGGCTGGTCTTTTACAGAGAGACAATCCAAGGAAGGAGGGAGCCAGGCAGTGACCATCTCCTACCCACCAAATAGCAACATGGAGGGTGGGTTGGTGGTGAGAAGCAGGGGCAAGAACATATGTGGCCTATGAGACAGACGGACAGGAAGTAACTTCCTGTATTCTTGGCACCTCCTAGGCCTGGTTCCCACCTCTTCTGAAGCCCAGTTGTTCAGTTTCTTCTTGGACTCTAAGAGAGAGCCCGATTTCCTTCCAATAAATTCCATAGGTTTGGTTGAAGTGGGCTTATGTCACTTTCGACTGAAAGTGTCCTGGTAATTTCAGATGAGGAAGCTGTGAAACACTAGGCTTTTACTTCTCAAGGATCCTCCCTAAGGGTCCCAGAGGGCCTGGAGAGGGAAGGGACCAGCCCTCTTATATCCGGTTGTGGCTAAGGTCTCCATTATGACACTAGGTGAAATCAAAGAGTTAAACTCCAAGGACATTTATCACAATAATTAAGCCCTAGCAAAATTAAGCAGGCATCACTCTATCTATGACAACTGAACCTTTCAATGTCAACGCCAAGGACTCATACACAGCTTCTGGGTGTAATTCATCTGTCGAGACTGTTCTGTATTAACCTACTAATCTATGTGTGGCTAATGACTCAGGACTGCATGTTGACCTTGACTTCACTTGAAGGTTTTCATCGCAGCTGCCCTCCCAAATGAAGAGCCGGAATTGCAGGTGGGTGGCTTGTCGTAACACTTTTCCCCTCCACGACTTAGCCCAAGGATTGAAAGCATTCCACTTTATTCTCTGCTCAGCATTCCTCGACCCTTCCTCGGATCTTTTCCCCAACTCAGTGAACCCATTGTCTCTGGTACTGCCTCTGCAAACCCCTCCGTTGCAGTCATGACTCCCCAAGGCCCAATCACTCTGAGCACCATGTGCCCAGCTGGGGGACAGACAGACCAGCCTTCCTGTGCCTTCAAGGGATGGGGCCCTTCCCAGGAGGAGCCCTGACTCTCCAGTATTGTCACACCTGTGCTGTATACCAAGGGAAGATCTGGGGAAGCCAACAGTAGCAAAATAGGTATGGGTGGGAGGAAGGGAGGGGCAGGATTTGTTTGGTGTCATCCCCTCTTGCCCCTTTTTCCAGAGGACTCGTCCACTGCTGGCTGCAGCTAGGAGCTTCCCCTTTCCTGCGAGGCCCCTGAGGTGGCCATGCTGCAGATGACCCCTAGCAGCGGTGAGTGCCAGGGTTGTAGCTCAAGGTACCAGCACTGCTCATGCTGTGACCAGAAGCCTAAGGACCCCTGGGTTTGGCATGTGTAACCTCAAAGCAAAGGCTTTGCCTGTTAGTGGAAGCCCCACGCAAATCACAAATCTCCAGAGCTATTTATTAAGGGCCTGTTTCTTCTTTGTTTACTTCAATGCTAGACCACAGAGCTACATTTCAAATTTCACTGATTTATACCCTGCCCATTTCCAAAACGGATGACAAAAAACCACAGGAACATTTACCCAAGACAAAGGAGGGAACAAAGGCAGAGGATTAGACCCAGCCGCAGCCTTTCAGGAAGCCAAAATCTAAGATTTCATTCTCTGGATGTCTTTAAACTTCCCTAAGATGTAAGGACCACTTTCATTTCTTTCTGTAAAGCACTTCCACCCCCCCACCAGAAAGGCACTCGCCTGTGTGGCTGCACCCTGAGGGCCTGTCCCCACTTGGAGGAATTGTTCGGCTGCAGGCGGGCCTGCCAAGCGGCTGCGGCCCAGGGGGGTTTCTGCCCCGTCACCGGTCCTCGCCCCGCCGCCTCTGCAGAAAGCCTGGTAGGACTGCGTTTCGCAGCTGAGGCTCCACACGGCTGAGGGTCGTCCAAGCTGTGCCCTGGCCTGGTCTGCTGGGCATTCTCAGCTCCCGGACAGAAGGAAAGGTGGGAAAAGAGAGGGAGCACCCGCCAAGGCGGCCACTGTGCCTGACATCCGCGGAGGCCGGGCGGACCCCAGCAGCGTCCGGAAGTGAAAGAGGAAGGGAAGGCGCTGGAAAACGCCGAGTGTGGGTTTCCGAGCCCATTCACCATCTGCAGGGCTTCTGCAGGGGCTGGGGTGCGCGGCCGCCAGGTGGGCAGGACCACTGAGCCGGCACCGCCGAGGCAGCAGACAGGCCACAGGGGGCCTTGCTTGGGTTCCATTCCCTTCTGTTGACTTGCCTTCAACCTTAAAATCAGGAGAAACAAAAACTTCCTTTTTTGCTTCTGTCAGTGGAGCCCAGTGACATCCGCCACCAGAAGCGGGGCCCACCCGGTGCCGCGGCTGCATCCTCTTGCTTCCTGACTCGTGTCAGAGCTCTTGATCTGCTGTCGGCTTTTTGGCTTAGTTTCTTTGGACCCCTCTGAGTCTGTTTTCCTTATATATAAAAATGTGGATAAATGATAGTCACTGTCCAGGATCTTGGATAATTCAATTAAATAAAACACATAAATAAAAGAAATCACATATACGTATGTACATGCATTCCCTCTCTGTGTCCTCTCTCTGCAGAACCTGGGGTGCCCATGCCTGTGGCTTCTTACAGGAGGACAGCTGCCCTGGGACCTGCTTCTTTCCTCACTTGCCTGCCCCACCCTGCCTGGCAGCAGCTGAGGCCAACTGGGATGGGCCAAAGGTCTGGCAGCTGTTGGAGGACGGGAACTTGGAGGCCTGACCATGGGCAGAGTGGCACCCTGTGCAGGCCCTAGACCTGGAATGCCCACTTGTGAAACCCTAGCACGCTGACCTTTTGCTCATGGTGTGAGTGGAGGCGGGCATGGAGGGAGTGTGGACTGGCGGGAAATGCTGGGACCCACACCACAGTGTGGCAGTGTGCCCTTCACCCTGGCCATCTTCCTCCCAGAGATTCTTTTTCCTTCCCTTTAGCATTTTCCCCATCAAGCCCATTGCTGTGTTCACAGCCAGTGTCAAAGAATTATAATGGCAGCACCATCTACTGAGGCCCCTGTTTGCGCACGTGGCCTCCCCTGCATCGCGGCAGCTCTCTCCAGGCCCCTCCTGCTCCACGCCTGCGCCTTCTCAGTCTCCTGGGCTGCACCCCTGCATCTTCTCAGCCTTGGCCCAGCACAGTGGAGCCCAAGGACGCACCAAGTGCCCTGTGACTCTCTGGCCTACACTTCACTCTATCTTCTGCTTAGTATTTAGATGTGTTATGTATGCACATAGTTGTATTTATTTGCATAGTTTCTAGCATGTAAGTGCCAAAGGGGTGGGCTGGGACTGAGATAGACGGAATACTCAGAAAATAGGCATTGAATGAAGAATGGATGATGAAACAGAGATTCTGAGAGGGCAAGTGACTTGTCCAAGGCCACAGAGCCTGAGTGATGGACAGTGGGCTTAAACTCCATTGTCTCTGATTCCTAGAGACCCCAGGGTCCTCTCTGCTATTCAGAGGCCCCCTTCCCTCACCTCACACACCGCCACATGGGAGGCCTTACCTCTGCTGTCAATCACACCTTGTCACCCACCTCCAACCCAGGTGGCATCCCTCAGAGGTATCAGGGTAGGTTTGGAGGCCCCGCCAGACTACCTTGTGGCCTTTTCTAAGCAGACAAACCTGTGGAAGGAGGAAATGACCATGTCCCGCCTAAGCAGAGAGGGTCCAAGCAGGAATTGGAAAGAATCTGCCCCTCACTGGCTCCTTCCAATCCCCTGGAATCCTGTGCGTGGGCAACCTTCTGAAGGAAGATGGAAAAACTGAGCCTGTCTTGTAGATTTGGAAACTAGGCCATTCTGCTGCCTCCCCTCCTCCTTTGGAAGACCAGCAGGATTTCTGTTAGGATCTTGGAGCAAGAGAGGAGAGGACAGGGGAAAATGTTTTAGTGGAACCCACACCCTGACTGCTGCTGTCAGGAACATTTCATTTTGGAGCCACTATAATTTATGAGAGCAAATGGATTTAGCATTAAAAAAAAACTTGGAAAAGTTACAAAGTGTACCTCACGCCCTTGTGCTGAGCATGTTTGGGGTTCCATTAATCATCTCAGACAAAAGAGATTTAATCTGAGGCTAGTCGGTCTAGAGAGCACCCACATCTCTCAGCAAGCCCAGGAGGCCGGCCCAGGGAATAGCGGGCACTGGCTGCAGGCCTGGCCTCCCAAGCAGGCTGCAGCCTCTGGTGCACAGCACTTGTGCTCAGCTCTGATCTGAGTCACTCAGTAGATGAAATTACAGAGGTTCCTGCACATGATGAATCAGAAAGCAGAATCAAGCCAAATATTTGGACAAGACTTGCCCCGCGTGGAGCAGAAGGGAGACTTAGCAGCCAGCAAGCAGCCTGCCAGCCGCCTGCCCGAGATCATTTCTGACAAAGTGCCGCCGTGGGGCAGGCTGCTGCTTAGAAGGGAATTAGCTCTGATCCATAAAGGCACCCTGCAGTCAGATCTCACGCCAGCACTGGGGAAGGGGGCCCGTGATTTGCTCTCACCCTTGTAAGAGGCAGCTTGTCAGGGTGCAATGAGCAGGATGGGCATGTGGGTGTGGGGAGGAGATGGTTCACTTTGAGTCACCCCACACACCCTCTCTTTTTGGAGTCATCAGGGCTGTAGGCAGCATTTCCTCCAAGGAGGAGACGATGCGGCCCTGCCATCACTGCTGCCTGGCCCTGTTGGGGGATGCAGGCAGACGAGGTGGTGGCAAAAAGGGGAAGGAAGTGGAGCCCTGTGCCCTGCTGGCACGGCTGGATTTACTGCTGCAATGGGAGGAGCTTCAAAGCTAGGAGTTTTTCAAGGTTGTTTAGAATAATGAAACCAGTAAAAACAGTGCTACCTTAGGTTTGTCTGGCATCTTTTTTTCTTTCTGAAATTAACTTTTGAAAGAGCTCAACGTTCTTGGAGTTATTTCAAGCTACCTTCTCCCCTTTTCAGCGAAGCTCCCCAGAACTAAACTAGTTTGCGTTGAAGAAAACAAATAAATCCTACAAGCCGATGGCTGATGCTGAGTGATAGCATCTCACAGGTGCTGTGGGCTGATGACGTGCTAGGCCCTGGCTCAGGGCTTCCCATGAGAATGTCCTGACTGAGACTCACAAGAACCCCTCCTACAAGGGAGGTTCTATTATTTTCCCATTTTGCAGATAAAGAATCCGACCTGAGGAGGTTATATCACACCCAGGACCATACAGCTAGCAGGTTGCATAGCCAGAATTTAAACCTAGCCCGTCAGACACCCAGATTATATCCTGCCTCTCAATGGCTCTCCTGGTATGCCAGCCCATTTGGAAAATGACCTAATGGGAACAGAGTCAAGCGATACCTACAGTTCTAGCCCTCAACCAAGTGATCAGACCTTGAAGAGACAGGACTTGGGAGCCTGGCCTGCTCTCGAAGCTTGAAGAAGGCTGATGGGAGCTGGCTTCCTCCGGCCAGAGAGTTCTCACGGCTCAACCTGAGCCTAGCCCGGATGCACCAGCCTGGCTTCTTCAGAGACAAGACTCGCCAGAGATATCCCTACCCGGGCACACTCTAAGACAGCCAAGCTGCTGAGCATGCATCAGGGAGTGAAGAAAAGGCCTGTGTTTCAGAGTCACAGACCCCCAGCTCTGGCCCACACTAACTTGAGACTATTTCCATTACCATTACTGCATAAAGCCTCAAAACATGGTGGCATAAGAAGCCTATTGTATTATGCTCACAGGTTCTGTGGGTGGAGTACTCAGACAGGGGTATGGAGTGATACATTTGCCTCTGTTTAATGTCTGGGCCCACATCTGGGAACACTAAAAGCCATGGATGTGCAGGGGGTGACTCTATAGCCAAGACCAGAAAATCTGGAGACATCTTTGCTCACATGTCAAGTGATTGATGCTGGCTGTCAGCTGGGACCTCAGTTGGACCGTCACCACAAAACAGAAATGTAGCCTCCCCACGTGGCCTAGGCTTCCTCATGGCAAGGAGGCCTCAGGGGAGTCAGACTTCTTACATGACAACTGTATTTGTTTGCTGGGGCTGCTGTAGCAAAGTACCACAAACTACATGGCTTAGTACAACAAAAACATATGTCTCACAGCCCCAGAGGCTGGAAGTCCAAAGTCAAGGTGCAGACAGAGTTGGTTCCTTCTGAGGGCCAGGAGGGAGAGTCTGTTCCAACCCTCTTTCATTGCCTTGTAGATGGCTGTCTTCTCCCTCTGTTTCTTCACATTCTCTTCTCTCTGTGTGTATCTCTCTGTGTCTAAATTTCCCGTTTGTATACGGACATTAGTCAGATCAGATTAGGGCCCATCGTACTGACTTCATTTTAACTTGATTAGCTTTGCAAAGACTATTTCCAAAGAAGGTCATATTCTGAGGCACTGTGAGTTAGCACTCCAACACAGGAATTTGGGGGGCAGGGTGTGAACACGATTCAACCCATAACACCACCTCAGGGCTCAAAAGACAGGTGTCCCAAGGGAACCAGGAGGAAACTGCATGGCTTTTTCTGAGTAACCTTAGAAGCTGAGCTTCAGTCTATTGGTCACAAATCACTAAGGTCAACTCAGATTCAAGGGGAGGGGATAGAGAGGGGGGGGCCCCCCCCCGAGGGGGGGGGGGGGGGGGGAAAGAATTTGTGGACTTTTTTTTTTGGAGGTAGGTAGGTATTATTTTTATTTCCCTACCATAGGTGGAGAAAGAGAGTCTTCGAGGGGTAAGGTAACATCCCCATGGGCAGACAGTCAGTAGATGGCAGGGCCAGTGTTGGATTTGTTTTAAACCTGGATATGTTTTAAAACTCCCCCAGTGTCTTTGTACAAGTTACTCAACCTCTGTAAGCCATGACTGCCTCTTCTACGACATGGTGATAATGATATCCAATTCACAGCATAGTTTCAAAGGCTGAATTATGTCAAAGGCCCAGCCAACTGCAGGAGACCAATTAATGGTATTTTCTCTTTCGTCATTATTATCATTAATCTTAGCAGCGGAAACGTGACGACAAGAGCGTTGGTGGGGGAGGGGTCATGGAAAAGCACCAGATTGGAAACCAGAATCCCTGGATCTTAATTTCACCTGTGGATGTGACCAGCTGCTCACCTTTATTACACCCTTATGCTGTATTCAGCACAGAGCTGAGCCCTTCCCCATTTGATCCCATTTAACCTTCATACCAGCTAGGGAGGGGCAGAACTCGGATTTGAATCCATGAGCCAGTGGGCTGAACCTCTGTGCTACCTCACCTCTAACCAACAATCTGTAAGACTTTTCCAGCTATAAAAACATAAAACCCACAATAATGTAATGACCCATGTAATAATGTAATGATCCATGTTCCCATGTGGGCAAAGATTCAACTTCATTTATGTCTATACCTGAATCTACTTCCTATCTTTAATCCCTATTTCTCCCTGATGACAAAAACTGTAGCCTAACAATTTTCATGAAAACCCAGTAGAATTCAGTGATTTTTCAATTTAGGTTGAAGCTTTTTGCAATTTAGGGTTTTCTCCCTGAGATGACATTTCAGTTCCATAGGGGATTATGGATCATCGTGTCCTGAATATGCCTGTTTCATTTTCCTCCTCCTGGGCATGCAGGCAGACTGTATTTCTCTGCCTCCCTGTAGTTAGTTTGGGGTCAAGGGATTATTCTGGCCAAGAGGCTATAAAGGGAGATAATGTACATCATTTCCTTGCTAAGGTAATGAAGAGCCCTCTGTGCAGCTTTCCGGTCCTCTCTTCTCCTTCTGAGGCCACCCTAAAAGTCATAAATAAAATGGAGCACATTGGATCCCTGAATCATCACTTGGAAGAAAGCTATTCAGGAGGAGCTACAATGGATCAGACTAAAATGAAGGAGAAACAAACGTTCCTGTAACACACTATTCTATCTAGGGGTTTGTTTGTCACTGCAGCATAGCCTAGTAGCCTGACTATAATAAGAGCCATCCTGTTCTGGCCCCCACTGAAATACACATTGCTCAGTGTTGACTGTCAACATTGATTTCCACTGGTATCTGTTGAAGCAACCAACACTTCCTCATGTTAGTGGCTATGGGATTGAACACCTCCCCATCTGGCCTCTGGTTTGCATAGCCCAATCTGCACTGATGACTGTGTCTTCTTGTCACATCCCCAGAATCCTTTGGGCCACCATCTCCCATTCTCTGCTTACTGCCATATTCATCTCAGGGGCATATAAGTTTTAGGCTGTCTCCCGATCTCTGTGGGACTTCAAGAGACCCAGCCCAGTCTCTTTCACTCAGACGTCCCCACACTCATCTCTTCTCAACTGCTCTCTTACCAGGAAGTTGGTGCAAGATTTCCCTACCCTTAGATTTCCCTGAGTGAACTCTAGGGGCTTATTTATCTTCCCCTGAGCCTGAGCCATCCTTGCAGGACAGTTGGAATCACAGGCTTCTCCTTTCCAGTTCCTTCTCTCTTGGCCTTGCAACATGAATCTGGTCTGCATGGCAGGTGGCTTATTTGGCTTCTTCTCCTGTCCTCATCCCATTCTATTTGGGCAATGAAATTTATGTTCTGATTTCTTTAGAGTTCTTTAGTTTCTCTTTGAAACTCAGGGAGACTTTTTCTTTTTCTAAATTTCTCACTCTTTGTAATGATTAATTTTATGTGTCAATTTGACTGGGCCATGGAATGCCCGGATACTTGGTCAAACTTTATTCTGGGTATGGCTATGAGGATATTTTGGCTGAGATAGACTAAAACAGATTGCCCTCCCTAATGTGGGTGGCCCTTATCCGATCAACTGAAGACCTGACTAGAATAAAAAGGCTGAGTACGAGGGATCTCCTCCAGCCAGACTATTAAACTGGGACATCAGTCTTGTTCTGCCCTTGGTCTACAACTTATACCATTGGCTCTTGGGTCTCAGGCCTTCAGACTTGGACTGGAACGACACCATGGGCTCTCTTGGGTCCCAGCTTGCCAGCTGGAGATCCTGACACTTCTCAGCCTCCATAATTACATGAACCAATTCCTTATAAAGCTCTTTATATATGTTTTAAATGTATAGTTATATAATATATAATATAACCTATAATATCTATATATCTTATTGGTTCTCTTTCTTTTTCTGGAGAACCCTAAAAAGCACTCTGCATAGCAAAATGCCTAGATTGACAAGATTATTATGTTTTATAAGTTATAAAAATTGACTTTGAAACTTCAAAGCCAAGAATTTGATTCTTTGATATTTGTATTCTGTTGTTATCTTCTCTTTCCCAGGGCACAAAACACCTCTGGAAAAATCAGGGCAACAAGGGAATGTTGGAGGATGGAGGGAGGATCCTGAATTTTTATCTTTGAATGTGGTTGTGCTATAATAATAGGAACATTTGCCACATACCAACACGCTGTGCTCCACTCACAACTCACAACATTCTGTCATGTAGAAGTTCCTTGCCTTTAACAGGTGAAGAAAGGGGCTTGGGAAGTTTAAGTGCCTTGCCCAGGACAAAGGGGCAATGCATGGGCCTGGGGACAGGGGTCGTCCTTCAGGGCATGTGTCAGAACAGCTAGAAAAAGAAGCTTCCAGAAGAAGGCACCAAAGCCAAATGCACAGAGCCAGTGCAAGCTGGGGCAAGCTCCAAGCGTGTGGCTGTGCCCAGGGAAATCTCCAGAATCCTCAACTACTGTGTATTTATGGGCATCCATTGCCACACGAGTGAAAGACAGAGAAAGTAAGACCCAAGAGTGTAGAAACTCTGTTCGGGTCACTGCTGTATCCTGGTCCTAGGACAGTGTCTGGCTCACAGCAGGCACTTAAGTGATATTCATCAAATGAGTGAATGAAGCAAGACACATAGGATTCGCTCTCAGGTTCCTCGTCCTTTGGCTGAGAAAACCAATCTCACAAAGAGGGAAGATAGGAGAGCAGATGAAGTGCTAAGCCAGGCAAAGGAGACTCTTAGCAAATATGGATGAAATGAAGAGAAAAAGAAACAGTACATAGGTAAGGCCACTTGGTAATCATAAATGTCACACATCCACCTCAAGGGTGCCTCTGTATAACTCTACAGAAATCACATTGCCTGGAAATTCCATCTTCTGTTAGTAGCTGGGATGAGAACCCTCAAGGAGAGGCTCACTTTGTTGGGGAAAGTATGTTTTTAAGGGAATTAGGATAAAGAGCAATTCTAAAGGATATGCCCACCACAGAAAATGGCTGCTTCAGAAAGGGATAAAGGTTTATAATTTCGATAAAGAAGAGCCGTAGGGTCAGACCCCAAAAGGAGACGGGAGGAATGTGTCAGAGGTAGAAGAAGCCCCACAGTGGCGTGAGGAAGAAGGCACTCTGGAGAAGAGTTTTGTCTTCTAGGCTTTTTTTCAAGTGAAAATAGTGTGCAATGTGCGGTGCCCTTCACCGGGTACCACTGAAGCCTCAGTGAGATCACAAAATGCCTGGATAGGTTGGATTTTTGGTGGTACTCTCGAACGATGCAGGACTTGTAATTCCCAATTCGAGTCAAACTAATACAATCACACGCACATGACCGCACCTCTCTCATAAGGTTGGTGTGAGTGTTCATAATGTAAGTACTTAGAACCTGAAACATTTGATCGCTCATTACAGCTGAAGGTGTTCTGGGTCAAAGTGAGGTGGGAGGAGGGAACTTAAACAATTAGGTTCTGCAGGAACACACACTGAGTGTCAGTTCATTCCGGATAGTATCTAACTCAGGCATAGATACTGTCATTCTTCTAGGCTGACCACAGCAGACATTACTAATGGATTTCAGCATTCAGTGAGGCCAGATTCACACTCAGAATCCTTCTCAACATTGCACTCCAGGTAGCCCCTACCAATGGAATGTTGATTTAGGAAATTAAATCAACCTGTCTTCTTGGGCCTGAGCCAGAGACCACAGACTGGAAATACTGTGGTTTTGTTACCCTTTCTCCTGTAAGGTTCTGAAAAAATTTGAATTAGTTGATGACCTTTTTAATTGGGAAATTTCACATAAATATCCAGATTTCTGGCATCTCTTGAAATATTAAATGTCTGACAACGCTGAGCTCGTTCTCTTGCAGGTTAACAGTCATCTGTAGTTGAGGAACAGCTGCTCCCCTGACGGGCTGTGTGTTGTCCAGGGCGGAGGTCCTGCATGGTCCCTGTGGGCATTTTGGGTTGCCCCGCCCATCTCTCAGCCTAAGCCAGCTGAGCATGGGTAAGAGAGTGAACTCTGAAGATTGGTCTGAGTTCGGGTCCTTCCTCTGCCAGTCATGTGCTGTGTGACTTTGGACCAATGTATTTACTTTCCTGGAACGCAGCTTTCCCATCTGCAGCTGTAGGGCTTACCTCGTGAGGTGGTTGTGAAGATTAAATTAATTAGAACAGTGCCTAATACATGGAATCTGTAAATTAAATTTAGGTATCATTGTTAAGCCTTTAAAGTTTCTGTGAACACTCAAGAGCCTGTCTAGAATGCGGCACCATAAGTCCTGCATCACAGGGGAGGAATTGAAGCACAGAAGGGCCAGACAGTGTCCCCAGATGCAGGAGGACTCGGGGTCCTTGCTGAGCGAGGGTCTCTGTGGCCCACCCCAGGAGCTTTCTGTGAATCTGCAGCACTCAGGCATGCTCATAGGGTGGGGGTGTACATCTGCACTCAGGAAAAGGACAGAAAATGCTTGGTACTTGACAACACTATTATATGTCCTCCCGGGTGAGCCTGGGGGGTGCTCCTGTCTGGGAAGAGTTAAAAGATGAAGCTAATTAGAGTAGAAATGTCAGCTAGAATTCATACTCAAAGCCATGGAAAGAGGGGGCCAGGGCTTCTCTGATGACATGTTTTTAATGGAGTACAGAGTAAAAATAATGGCAAAAACACAAAAGCAAAAATCCATGGCCGCCAAGGCAAGCCTGAAAGGCAAACGTCATTCACATCAGCTCACCTGGCAACATCCTCTCCCTCGCTGAGTGACCAGTGACGAAGGGGAAAGCTCCTCACTCAGACTTCTGACCTTATGTCCCACAGCTCCTCATCCTGGGAACATGTGTCTGCCTCCAGGTGAGTGGCTACTGGGGATCAAGAGAGTCCACGTTGGCCTCTGAGGCCACAGGACAGTGAGGGCAGGCTTGGGGGGGGGTCCTGGGCAGTGCGCAGCACAGTGGGCGGGCAGCCAGACAGTCCTGCTGAGAAAGGGGGTTTTAGGGAAAAGAGTAAATATCCTATAGGGACACTGGACCCAGACTGCTTTTGAACTCCACGCCTTGTTGCCTCCCTCCTTTGGAGAGAGAAAAGGCCATCGGTGCTTACTGAAAGTCAGCCAGATGAGTTCCTGAACGCCCGTGGGCCCTCTCATTTTGCTATTTTGCCAGTGTCTGCTTTGTAGGTTTTACAGGTGAGAGAGCTTGGGTTTAGCTATGCCAGCGCTGGAGGGGAGGACGGCAGACACCCCATGTGGAAGGACACCTGTGATGGAAGGCCCCCAAAGGAAGCAGGCCCGACCCTGCCTTCAGGGAGCTCCTGTCTGGTGGAGGAGAGAAAAGCATGTGAATCCCACGGACTCTCCAAGACCTCCAGTGCCTGGAAGCACCCAGCCACCCTCTTTTGCTGTGCTGAGGTGCCAGCTTCCCCAGGTGGCACCAAGCCCAGGCTGCAGGAATGAGGCGCTCTGGGGTCACATGGGCTCCTAGGGACCCTGCCTTTGTCCTCTGTTTTCCATCTGTATCTATTTCATGACAGGAGGGACAGGCAACTTTCAAATATTTTTCCCAGAATAGGAGAGAGAGTTGGGGCACAGGGTGGGGGAGGGGTGGGCATTTGCAGTGGTCTGAGCAGTCTGGGGGCCAGCCACTTGCCAGCCCGTAGGGCATGGCTGTCGGCACTGCATACAGCATGTGCGTGTGGCACCCAGCCCAAGGAAAAAATCTGAACCAGCTCTCTACATGGAGCTCCTGCTCCTGTGTGCGGGCCCCACCCAGCACGGAGCCAAACAGCCAGGGAAGCCAAGGAAAGCTAGCCTTGAACCCCTCAGGGGAGACAAAGGAATCTCTTGGGCGAGGGTATCTGTGGCGGTTATAAAACTTACAGTGATGACTCAGATGCTCAGGGAAGTAACTTTCCTTATTTTCTACAGTAGAACTCAGGTTGGCTGATGAGTTCCATTTCTACTCAAGAGTAGGAAAGAGATTAACCTCATCCCTCCAGAACACGGTCACACCATGTTTACAATTTAGCACAGCGAACTCAGTCTCTTTGGAGAAATGCTCAGCCTTTCCTGGGGGCACACAGAGCGTGGGGACGTCATGTACAACCTTGTCAAAGCAGCTGGGCTCTGTGGTTGGCACGCTGGCCTACCTTCTTTGGCAAGAAGCAAGACAGGCTCCCTCCATTGTGGGATTCCCAAATCTGCTGGGGGTCCCTCTCCTTCCTCACGCCAGGGACAGGGGTGCAGAGAACACACACTCACACCTCAACTCTTTTACTCTCCCTCTCTTCCCAGACTCTTCCTTCAGCCCAAGAAAATAGGATGCATTGCATCCCTGTGCAGCCGGAAATTGCCAGTATGTTACATTCCACTCCTTTCCCATCTTAAACCTTAAGAGCAAAACTCTCCATTTATATGAGGTACCTGGAGTAGTCACATTCACAGTCAGAAAGAAGAATGGTGGTTATCAGGGGGTAGGCGGAGGGGAAGGAGGCATTGTTTAATTGTTTCAAAATTTCAGGTTGGGAAGCTGATGAAGGTCTGGACATGGGTGGTGGGGATATTTAAGTACGATATTGGGAATGTACTTCATGCTACTGAGTTATACACCGAAAAATGGTTAAGATGGTTATGTATATTTTACCACAATAAAACAAATGCCATGTTTAGTCTTTCTGGCTTTGGTTCTTCATATGTAACAAGATGCTCTTGGAATTTAGGAGACTTTTCCTCTCAGGCTCTGACCTGAGTCATATCAAAATACCTTCTCTTGTTTCTGGAATGGGCTTCAAGAGCCTATCCTGGATGTTAAGAAATGATGATTGATTGTCTCCTTCTCTTTCTAATCCAACTGCAAATAATCTTAATTGTCCCTTTGCTAAATCAGGAGATCACTAATAAGGAAGTGCAAAAAAAGAAAAACTCACTAGTTTTAAATGTTATCTCCTATTTTCATTAACCATGTGCTGGATGTACCAGTTCTACTAGATTCGAATTTAGTCTGTCTCTAAGTCTGGTTGAGGTATCAGAAGTTTCAGCACAGGGTCTCATTGTGGTTGGCTGGTGGGATCCCCGAGCTTTAAAGATGCAGGGAGAGATAAGGGGCCTGGTGACTACAGCAGCCATAGTCTATTTGCTTAAGTATTTGCAGCACCTTGCCGTTCAGCACAGGAAAGATGCCCTTCCACAGTCTGCTGGCTTCTGTCGTGTATTCGTTTCTTTTTGCTGCTGTAACAAATTACTGCAAATTTAGTGGCTTAAAAGAACACATATTTGTTATCTTGCAGTTCTGGAGGTCAGAAGTCTGAAATGGGTGTCTCTGGGCTGAAACCAGGGTGTCAGCAGAGCTGTGCTCTTCCTGGAGACTCCAGGAAGGAATCTGTTTCTTTGCCTTTTCCAGCTTCTAAAGGCTGCCTGAATTGCTTGGCTC
This sequence comes from Phataginus tricuspis, assembly GCA_029783875.1. Lineage (NCBI taxonomy): Eukaryota > Metazoa > Chordata > Mammalia > Pholidota > Manidae > Phataginus > Phataginus tricuspis. Next base: position 9,506,807 of record JAQQAC010017683.1, on the reverse strand, counting down.
GTGTCCCCTTCCCAGTAATCAAATGGCTCTGACCTCTGCTTCCATTGTCACATCTCCTCTGACTTCCACCCTCCCTCTTATAAGGACACCTGTGATTACCCTGGGCCCATCTGGGTAATCCAGGATCATCTCCCCATCCCCCAGTGCTAAGTTAATTATACCTGCAACGTCCCTTTTGCCATATAAATTAACATAGACACAGGTTCCAAGGATTAGAGCATAGATGTCTTTGGGGGCCATTATCTGCCTACCAATTATAGTGTCTGTTGAAAAGTCAGTCATACTTCTTAGAGCTGCAGGTAAGGTCCCCTTTTCTAATAATTGCTCTTAAGATTTTTATCTTCGTTTTCAATTTTCAGCAGTCTGACAATGACGTATTCAGGTGTGATTTGCTTTGTATTTATGCTGCTTCAGGTTTGCCAAGATTTTTTAATGAGTGGGTTCTTGTTCTTTTTTTTAATTGGTTTTGAAAAATCTTCAGACATTATCTCTTCAAATATTGCTTTTGCTCCATCCAGTCTCTCTTCTTTCCTTCTGGGCCTGTAATTTATGATATGTTAGATTTAAGATGAGGCCACACATGTCTTTTACATGGTTTGGTTCTTTCCATCCTCTTCTCTCTGTACTTCAACTTGAATATTTCCTACTGGCCTTTCTTTGAGTTCACTCATTGAGTCTCCTATGTCCAGCTCCTGTTAGATCCATCCAAGAGGTATTGATATCAGATACCCTATTTTACAATTCTAGAGTGTCCACTTAATTATAGATTCCAATTTTCTGTTAAATTCTCTTTTTATCCATTTCATCCATCTTTTCCTCTATCGTACTTAACATATTTATCATAGTTATTTTAAAGTCCTTACCTGCTACTTCTAAAGTCCTTGGCTGCTTCCATAGCCCATTTTTAATTTTTGATCACCTTTTCCTGCTTCTCAAGTGCCTCTTAAGTTTTGATGTATGCTGGACATTGTGTACCAAAGAACTCTGGGGAATGCAGAGGAGTCATTATTTTCTTCCACTCATATGGCAGGGGAATTACCTCAATCCACAGGGAATTGAACTGGGTTGGGGTTGGGGTACAGGTTTGATTAGACTCACCCCACCTCTGGGTCATTCCTGTTCTTTGGGTGAGACTCTCCCAAACCTGAAATGAAAGCCTAGCAAGTGCCTGTGTCCTTGGCCTGGGAAATGGTCTTCCTTCTATTGTGTTTTAGGTTGTCTGGTCTTCATTGTTTCCAAAGCTGTTCCAGGGTCTTTACAAATATGGTTGTCCCAGTGTATTTTTTCTTTACTTGTTATGACAGCCTGCTGATATTGACTACATCCTTTGTGGAAGTGAAAAACCCCTCCCTTTGTAGTTGAAAACAGCAACAGGTAAAAACTCCTTTTGAATAGCAAGGTGACAAGGAACTGGGTAAATGGGCGATGGTCTCTCTAGAGAATTCGGAGACAGGCTTCTGTTTTGGTGTCTTTGTCAGGATCCAGTAAATAGCACCCTTCTTCCCCATTCAAGTTCTAAAAGAAGCAAGAAATAAGTGGTATTACAGGTAGAACCCAATATCATGTTCATTACTGATAAGGCCAGGTTGGAGGACAAGGCTTTTATGTGGGGCGATGGCCTGGCCTTTCTGATACTAGAACTAAATGTTAAACTAACACTAAACTCAACTCCAGAATTAGCACACTTCCAGTGTGGGTAGACCCCTCTGATAAGCAAAGCCCATCAATCAATCAAGCCAATGTAAGCTGTGTTATGTCCAGTTTCTACTTCCAAAACTAGACAATAAAAGAAATCCCAAGAGGGAAAGGGAAAAGAGAGAGAGAGAGAGAGAGAGAGAGAGAGTCTCCAGGAGGTGGTGGGGGTCAAGTGAGAGGAGGGACAGCCAGGAAGAAGGTCCCACTACGGCGAGTCTGAGTCTGGATCAAACTGAAGCCAGTGCAGGTGTGAGGCAGTAACACAGGCTTGAAGGAAAGCAGAAGAGGACTTAGTAGACCTTCTTAGACTGGAAGGGAAAGGGACTCTGCAGCCTGGAGGGCCCCCAGAGCTGAAGTGTGGGGCCGCAATGACTTTCAGCCTTTGTATAGGGCAGGAGGGGAACTGGGAAGGCAGCCGTGGTGCTCAGAAAACAAGTCCTGAGTTTTCATTGTCATGGTCCTGATCCCCCATGACAGTCAACAGCCTTGGGCATTTCTTCTCCATCTTCAGGGAAAAGAATAATCTCCTTGGTATGACTTTTCAGAATCCTCAGAATCCTTTGTAATCCTACCTACTTTTCCAGCCCCACCACCCCTCTCTCCCACCTTTGTCTCCGTTTGTCCTTACCACAGTGCTTTCCTCGGATACCCAATCCCAGGCACAAGCCGGGTGGGGCAGGCCAAGGTTGGCAGCTCCTGGGTAGGCCAAGCCTGTCGAGGGGTCACCCCAAGGGAGGTGGTCCTGAGACTGGGCCAGACCATATTCCAAGAAATATTTAGAAGAGATGATGCAAACTTTGAGCCAGAGATAAAGGTGGGGAGGGGATAAATAAAGCAGAAAGAACAGGGGACTGACTCCTGCAGAAGCCAGCTTCCAGCTACAGCAGCCTTTCTGGACAGGGCTTATGCACTCCTACCCGGACCACGTCTGTGACCCCCTGGGCCTCCACGCCACTTCACCATGCTTGTGGGCCTTCCCTTGCTCAGTGGGCCAGCTCATCCTTGGGAGCCCGCCGGTACTTGCCATCATTACAGCATTTGTCACAGGCCTCAGAGGTGCCGCAGGTGAGGCTGTGCTCTCCACTACCTCAGAGAACATGAAGCAGAACCCCCTCCCCCAGCTTGCGCCTGAAGTACAGGTCAACTGGGAAATGGATTCTCTTAATTCAAGAATGGAAAATATAGAAATGCAGGGCAGATTTTAAGGATATGTTATTTGCTACATCAGATGATTAGCTTTCCCTGGGCATGTGGCGGGACCTGAGGAGAGAGCGCCTCCAGGCAAGGTAAGACATGCCTCGCAGGCAGCCCCATCCTTGGGTGAAGAGGTGCCCCACCTTCTCCAGGGGCCCCTGGTCTTCTGCCAAGAAGTGCCCTACACTGGCCCATTCAGAGCTGCCGTCGGCCCTGCAGAGGTTCCACCGTGCCCATGGCAGACCCTCATTCTGCCTCCTCAAGATTGCTTAGCCACGCAGTCGGGAGCAGGGAGAGAGCCCGACCTCACAGGGCGGACTTCTCAGGAGCCCATCCGCAGCTCGGCGGCTGAGCTGCTGCCTCTGTGCAAGGGCTTCACCCACTGGCTTCCTGCAGCCACGTCCAGAAAGGTCAGCTGCTTCTCAGGCATGGGCCGCGTGCGGGACACCCCTCCCCCAGGCTCCAGGACCCTTGGGGGAACCACAGAAAGGTTAGAAATTCTAAGGAGATGGAATGGACTCCAGGACAGGGGGAGCCTGGCACTGCACCGGGCAGACGGACTGAGGATGCCCGGCAAGCATCTGCAGGAAGGACGGTAAGCGCCAGGCCCCAGGCAGGCCCAGCACCGAGGCCACCAGCAGAGATGGGCGATGAGGACAGGGCCTGGCTTTCCAGCCTTCCCGCTTTGCCAGCTGGGGTGGGGGGGGGCGATCCTCAGGTCTGAATAGTGCTGAATCGGTAAATTTGGACAGCGCGGAGCCTCAGAATTTTTACAGTAAGTAGGCAGGCTCAGAACCACTGAGATTTGGACACTAATATCAGATACCTTAGTCCCTTGCCATGGTGACACGGTGTGCGCCCATCCTGTGGAAAGGGCCCCTCCCCCCGGGAACCGCGCACACAAAGGAGCCGCCCACGCAGACCCACAGGCTGCAGGGAGTGGGCCGAGCCGCCAAGTCATGCTTTTGGCAAAAGGGAGGCCTATGGGAATCAAGTCGCTTTTAACAAAGTGACTGAGGCCCAGGACCAAGCTTCCTGGGCAGAGGGGCAGTGCGGCCCCATGTACCAGGGGCTGGGGGAGGGTGGCTGCTGGCTGGGCTTGAGAAACAGGGAAGCAGCCCAAAAAGGCCAGTGTGGTTCTTCTGAGCAGGGAGACGTCCACATTTGTAACTGAGATGAGAGAGGGTGCTGCATTATTTATGAGGCTCAGCCCAGAGTTAGCGAGGAAGGAGGAAGCCTTTAGCGGGGAAAAGTGGTTTCAAAAGCATCCGTATTTTGCTGAAAAATAACACACACAAACTATGATTTAGGGTGTGCTGAGGTTTAGATCCGGAGATGACTCTACTCTAGTGCAGTTTGAGACCACGGGATGAGGGACAAGGGTGTGGCCAAGGGACAGAGTGGCAGTGGGGTGATTCTGCAGGCTCTGCAGGGTGAGCGGTGGTGCTGCAGGGTGCTCCCTGGGGAGAAGGCAGAGAGAGTGTGTGTGTGTGTGTATGTGTGTGAGTGCACGTGATTGGGAATATGAGAATATGTCAGTGAACGTATATGTGTGTGTGTACACTTGGGATGGATCAGGGCACAGAGGGAGGGAAGGTGTACCCCAAAAGATGCAAAGCCTTTTGGGACTTGTGTGTTAATTCTGTTTGCCTGCCTACTTTGCTGTAAGAACTTGGGCCAAATGAAAAAAAAAAGAGTATTTTTTAATTTCTTTTTTTAAAAATTAAGGCAGAATAAACTAAGGTATAAGGTGTTCAGTTTGATGAAGTTTGGTAATTGTATGTGCCTACATAACAACCACCACCTAACACAAAATATAGGGCATATCCTTCACCCAGAAAGCTCCTTCCTGCCCCGGACCACTTTTTCACCTGTATTGACATAATCAATTGTACTTGCTGCAGAAATTCATATAGCTGGATCATGCAGTACATACTCCTCTGTGTCTGGCTTCTTTCGCTCAGTATAATGTTTTTGAGATTAGTCCATGTTGTGGGTTCAACAACAAATGTTATTTTTATGGGTAATATTCCATGCATGGATATACATTTTGTCTGCCTATTGGATGGTGGGCATTTGGGTTGTTCCCAGGTTTTGATCCTTATGAATATGACTAATATAAACATTTGTGTACAAGTCTATGTGTACATATACATTTTCATTTCTTTGGGGCTAATACCTAGGAGTGAAATGGCTGGGTCACAGCGTAGATGTCAGTTTACCACTAGAGGTGACAGCTAAACAGTTTTCCATCCACTGGATTAGGAGTTCCACTTGCTCCATGCATTGCGTTTTATTTATATATTGTATTTTATTTTAGCCATGCTGGTGGATGTGAAGTGGATTCTCATTGTAGTTTTCATCTGCATTTTCCTACTTTTTGAGGACCTTTTCATCATGCATCTTCTGCATGAGGGTTCTGTTGAATCCTTTGCCCATTTAGAAAATTGGGCTATTCATCTTCTTGTTGTTGATTTGTAGGCATTCTTTATATATTCCAGACCCTCCAAAGGGAATTCTGTGAAAGTAAAACAGCAGCTACTCGTCATGGTACCCCTGTTCATTTTAATCTGAGTAACTGCCACCCATCCATCCCACTTCCTATCATATCCCTCCAGGTGGGATTACTGGGTTTAAAAGGCACCCTCTGTGACCCAAATGGCAGAAATACTAAATTCTAGTTAATCAAACTCAACTGCCTCCTGAGGCTCTATTTCTTCTGAAAACAAACCAAACAAATGAACAAAACAAAGCAAACAATAAAAGCAACTAATCTTACTGACTCAAGGGAAATTTAAAGACTTAATCTCTTTTGTGTAATTACTCAGGTGATTCCAGATTTATCTTAGTGGACCAGAATTTAAAGTCCCTTTCAGACTTCAAGCTCTCTAAAGTCTCCCTTCCCCACAAAGGAGGTTGCTAACATTCCTCAAGGCAGCAAGGGAGGCCCTCCCCGTCCACTCTCTGTCCTCCAGTTTCAAGTTGGATGGGGTCAGCCTGTGGTCTCTGGAGGTCAGCTCTGTGCCTGGACCCAGGCTAGTTCTGACCAGGACCCCACCTCAGCCTCCAGTCACAGGGTGCTGTCTCCTACCAGGCTACCACCTCTTTTCTCCCTCCACCCGCTTAGTACTGTTCTCCCCATTCCCAGCCCACACAGAAAGTTCTAGATCTCATGCAAGCCCCATAGCAGCCCCAGGGAATATGGTCTGTGGGTTCTCAGAATCCCTCTCTGCCTAAATGTGCCACACTAACATTTCACTTCTACTGAAATCACCGCATGTGGGTGTGGGTGCTCTCTGCCTGGAATCAACCAAAAGTGGAGCACAAGCTTTTGATTCCCTCCTCGGGCCATCTGATACATCATGTCGTCACCTCAGCCTGTAGCGCCTGTCACTCCCATCCCCATTCCCTGCCTACCATGATGGGAAGTCTCAGAAACCACTGTGAACTGAACATCAATCATTTTATCTAAAATGGGACTGGGATTCAAGGTGTGACTGGGGCACAGACCGGATGGGTGACGTTGATGGATTATCTAGTGGTGAGAAAAAGGGCAGCATTTTTGGAGATGTATAACTTGCCCCCTGCAGTGGGAGGCTGGCTACTGAAGAGAGCTCCTTGAACAAGGTATAAAGTGAGGCTTCCTATAACATGCTGAGGCTGCCCAGAACATGTGTTGAAACCCCGTCTTAAGCTTGCAATAGGCAGGGTGTCTGTCCCTGAAGCTGGAGGCTGCAACAAGGAAAATAAGATAAATAAGAAAATAGGATAAAGAAAAACAATCTCAGTGAGAGTAGCTGTGATGTGCTTGAAGGTGGCGGAGAACAGGTACTTTTTGCAGCAAAGTTCCCTGAGCAACAGAAACCAATTCTGGCTAAATTATGAGAAAGGGACTTTCTTAAAAGGGTATCAGGTAGCCAGCAGAATCGTCAGGAGAACTAGAGGACAAGTTCAAAGCTGATCTTTGAGGAACAACAAGGTAAACCACACCCCAGAACTGGGCTGATGGGGAAGCCACACGCTGCCACTGAGCACCACCTGTCGTGGGCCCCACTGTGTGGCTGCCACCAGTTCGTCCCCCCTGAGTCACTGGGCCGGTGCATTTGCCCGGCAGAGATGAGGCCCCTCCTTTGAGCTCCAGTGGCAAGGCAGGCTGAAAAGGAAGTACCTGACCATCACAGTTCCTGTGGGGGAGCTGGTTTTTCTCCTCACAAACTTGTACAATTGACATTTCTCCAAATAAAGATGCCAGGAAGCCAAAACAAATGGCCAGTGTCCTCTTTTCACATGAGAAACCCAGTACACGTGGCTGGGAAGGTCTGATAGTCTCAGATGCACTTACCCAGGACCAGAGCCAGTGGACAGGTGGGAGGTGGAGGTGGTGGGGACAGAGACATTCAGCCTTGCAGAAGGGAAGCAGGAACAGCAGAAGGGTCGGGGTGCCGTGGGGCATGAGAGTCACCGTGTAAGACTCACCTGCTGAGGAGGCCCTCCTCTGAGGACTGGGAGATATGACTAAACAGGAGGGAGGACCATTGTGCCTGCGTGCTTGGCCAGCCAAGAGTAAAGCTATTTAATAATGGGCTGCACCACCCCTGCCCCCTCTTACTGGCAGGTATGACGCTAAAATGGTACCACATTCTGCTGACATTAGGTCAGGGCAAGGGGGGGCGAGGCGAAGACCTCAACTTTTGCGTGTGAATGTCAGAGACACCCTCCCACCCACCCATGACGGGACAGGGAGGGAGCAGGAACCCCCAAGGCTGAGCAAGGGCGATGGCTCTAGGTGGCGACCCAGGGCAGCTCGCTGTTGGCTCTCCTGGCGACCTTCTGCCTACGGCTTCGTGACCACAAGGGTAGTATTTTCACTTAAAGGTCACCTCTCCCGGGGAAGTGATCATTACCGTTCTGTAGCTTCTTGGGAAGGTCAGAGCTCAAGCCAGCAAACGACAAAGAAGAAACATGGCAGGAAGAGAAACAAGCATTTCAGGGCCTTGCTCTGGCCTTGCCTCCCTGGGGACACACCAATCACCTGCCCGTAACGATGGCTCCTGCCCCCTTTCCTGGCTCTTAAATCACCGTGTGCCAGGGATTGCCTTCCTTGCCGTAGCCACCAGCTTCCTTTGGTTAGAAACAAAACAGCCGCAAAAATTCAGGTTGTTGTTAGGAGCTTTTAAAAGAGATGTCGGTTGTACTTAACACACAGTTGGGCCAAAGTAAAAGCTGGGTAAGTGCCCTGGCCATTCAGGTGGAAATTACATCCTGCCGAGGAACATAAATGCCATGCTCCCCATGCCCCCCAGCACAGGCAAACTGCCTCACTACACCTGGTCCCCAGGACTCCAAATTTTCTGACCAACAGCCCTGTGCTTGCCTTCAGACACAACCTGTCTCAGGAAGGCCAAGCCAACAGGAAACACATTGACCTAATCTTTTTGTTTGCAAAGCCAATCCAAATTAAAATGCATCACTACTGAAGCCCTAGGTAGGACATGCTCTGTGAATTCTTTTAAAGGTCATCTTAATAATTCAAGCCAGTAGCATGACTAGGAAAAAATGCTAATCTTACAGGGTTGAAAACACCCACAGGCAGGCACTTATTGCTCAAGAAAATTAAGACTCAAGTGTCTTCAGAGCCTAATTTCCAGAGATGGTCAGATGTTCGTGGATTTGTCCTTTAGTAGGCACCATAACCCTGTGTTTTCTGCAGGATGCAATCACCCAATGGCAAATTGAGTAAGTGAGATAAAAACCTACAAGAGATTTACGGATGAATTGGGAAGATGTTTCATTTAGTTGCACAAGTAAATCAAAGTCAGAAATACAGCAATCTGAAGAATGACAACCCAGCATGAGGAAGGAAGGGGATGGGTGTGGCCATTTCTTCCAAGGACAAAGGAACCCCACCAAGCTTACCCTTGGCACCCTCAGCCTCCCTTTTCTGAGGCCTTCCCATCTTGGGGTTCCTTGCCACCCACCTACTCCCACAGTCATAGAGCAGAGGAGCCCAAAGTTTGTTTTCAGAATCATTCACACTCAAGTGTGAGTGGCTGATATCAGCCAAATTGTGAACCAGAATCGAATCTGAAACTCAGAGGAGGAGGCTTCCAGAGAAACTTCAGAGATCCTCACTGGGAGACCACAGGAACTGTGTTGGGTAGGAGTTCTTCATAGTCACCCTTCTCCACGAAGGGATGGAAAGACCAGACTCACTGGGTCTTGGAAACTCCAGTTCTGAACCTTCCTTTGTACTTGGCCTTGGAGGGACCACTCGGAGTGGTGCTGAGTATCCTTCTTGCATCAGCAAAAAAGAGACACCAGAGGCCTCTCAAGCTGGGGATGAAATGGGATCCTGTTTGTGAGGGCTTTGGCACATCAAGGTGTTCCCAGGACTTAAGGAACCAGTGGAGAGATGCCAGCCCAGGGTGGACCAAGTTCCAAAGGAAAGCTTTTCTTCCCTCGAGGGCTGTTCAGAACTTGGTGCACTAAAGCCAGTCTCTGGTGAGCGACCCACACACAGCCTTTGGGAGCCTCCAGGACCCATCTTGCAGGTGTCTCTCGCCTCTGTGGGTCCTGAGCATTAGCTCTCTTAACATAGTATTTATCCACTGTCTCGTGTGGCCCCTGGAGACCAGGCCTCAGAATGAGTCAGATTTTTTGACACCAGGCTCTTTTGTTCAGGAATGATACAGGACACAGAGTTCCAATGGAATTCTCTCAAAATTAATTTAGCTACAATGGCTTTTTATTAGATTTAATTATAAATGAAATGATTCACCAGGGAAGTTTTACTTTGTAAACAAGCACCTCAGAGTCATAAGGGAATTTGGTTTTGGGGTTTTTTTTGTTTTCCTATTCTAGTATCTCCATAAGCTTTTACAAAATTGTGCCCAAGCGAGAAAAGGGATTTGGATGTGGCTTTGAAAGAGAGGCCACTACTGTCAGCTACCCTCTTAGGTGCCACTGCTTTTGACACAGGGGCTCTGCTCCCACACAGCCTGCCCTTGACATCCTCAGCCTTTCCTTTCTGAGGCTTTCCCATCTTGGGGTTCCCTTGGGCTCCCCACTCCCACTGCCATAGAGCAGAGGGGCCTAAAGTTGTTTCTCAGAAACATTCGTACTCAGTCATGCTGCAGTTAATACATTGTACCCGAATCACCCAACTTCCTCCCAGAATCCCCCAGGCTTCTGCAGAAACCTCGTCTCTGCTGAAATTAAAGAGGCTGAAGAACAAGTTCGGGGTCGTCCCACTATTGCTTCCTCCAGAACTCCCATTACCAATGTTTCTCAGAGCATGATGTTATGCTGTACCATTGGTGGAACGTACCATTGTAGACGTATATTTCTTATTTTGATGGTTATGTTTTCACTTTCAGGTGCATTACAACAAAAATCACTCCTCAAATCTGTGATTTCACAGTAATACACAAATACTGAAATTAAAAGATAGGTCAGTTTGGAGAAAAGTGTTAGCAAAGTAATAAAAAAAGATGACATGTAACAAAAACCATAAGTAAAGTTTGTTAAATAATGTTTTGGAGCCCAGCTCCCTGGTATGTGGTCATCAGACAGCATCGTGGACTTTGCCTGGAAGCTCGTTGGAACTGCAGAATCTCAGGCCCCACCCCAGACTTACTCCATCAGAGTCTGTGCTTTAACAAAATCCCTAAGGGATTAGCCTGCACTTCAGAGTTTGAGAAGCAAAGCCTAAAAAAACCCAGAGGCACGTTCCATCTGCTGCTGATATTGCTAGATGCATCAAATACATCTAGTTGAGCCTGATCTGGCAAAATTGGGTGAATGTCTACCCAGAAGAGACAATTATTTTGAATATTTGTAGCCCTTCCTTAACCTCACAGCAAGATGCTTCGTGTTTCCACTGTGTGCATGGCCCTGGGTCTCCTGGCAGATCTCCGTTTGCCTGAGTAGAACCATGAACTCTGCTGGCCTCAGAGACAGGGCCCTGCATGGTGTCACCTGCAAGTGGGCAACAGGGGCCCAGGAAGAGGATAGGCTGGGATGGCCCAGGACGTGGCTGAGCCCAGAGCAAATGCCTCCAGGGCCCATGGGGAGGCTGCCAGCTGCAAGGGCCAGAAGATAAGAGTGTTAATTTAGCTTGGCTGGCATCCAGAAAGCTGAGCAAAGCTGGGCCTCCAAATTAAGGGTGTAAATAAATAAATAAATAAAGTAAAAATAAGTTGGCAGATGTCTATGCTTCCCTTCGTAACACTAGCTGCACACAGTCAGCACATCCTATGTGCTAGGCACTGTGCCAGAAACTTTACCCTGTCATTCTCTGTCCCTCAGTAAAACCCGTGCAGATTGGCATTGTCACGACGATGTGGCTGGAGAAGTATGTTGCCTGTGGTCACTCAGCCCATCTCTCGCCCCGACCACTTTCTGCTGAGAGCCAGCTCAGGGCAGGAAATGGAAACAGGCTGGTCGTCTCAAAGGCTGCAGCATAACCAGTTTTCCCTAGAGGATTCTAGATCGAAAGAACTCTCAGTATCCTAATAAGGTTTTGGAACAGAAAGGAGTGTCTTTATCACCCTCAGCTTTGCCAGCACCATCGCATCAATCCTCTCTGCACTTTGACGTAGACACAATGGACTGTTAGCCACGAGGCAAATTTGGAAGTACCTTGAAAGGGAGTCTAAGCAAGTCGCCAAGATGCTCTTCTTCAGGCGGGTGCGTCTATGACAAATGGCCCGAGAGGCAACATCTCAGTGGGATGCCAGAAGGATGAACTTGGGCCACTTTGGGAAACTGCACACAGTGCGCCTGCCACAGAGTAGGTGCTCATTCGTGGGCAGCTCCCTCTCTCTCCCCCATTTCCTCTGAATGTGGCTGACCATTTTAGATCATATCCTCCCACAGAGAACTAAAGAGAGCAAGTCAGCCTCTGTCCAAGCCGGTATGGATTCTGCAGTTGGTGAGACCGTTGGAGAAACTCCCCCTTAAAATGCTGTTTCTCAAATATTTTTAATCTATGCCTGTTTTGATACATGTAAACATCATGTGCCGTTCTTCAACAGTATTTGAAATATCAAGTGATATTAAATCCTGTGATTCAAAGCAAATCAATGAGTTACATAATTTAATATACTTTATGCAAAGTGCCTCCACTCCCTGAGATCCTGATATGACCCTGCTCTCAGCTGTTGATAGCTTAAGCCATTGCCAGACCATGGTGAAAAGATGTGGACGGTACATCAGACCTATGCTGTTATCATTTACCCAGCAGGCCTGTCTGCCCTGCACTGGGTAAAAGGTTTTGCCTCCTACTCGCCCATAGATGGGCACATGGCCAAAGCTGGGCCAATCGTAGTGCCTCACCTGCCCCTGGCTGCAGGGATTGGCCTGGTGGATGGGCACATGACCTAATCCAGGAATTTAAAAATGGAGGGGTAGAGGAGAGGTGGGGAGGGGGAGATAATGGAGATGCATCTCTCTCTCTGGTCTGGAAGTTTGAGGTGAGGAGACCCCAAACCCAGGCACTGCATCTTCTGCCTCATGGAGGAGCAGTCTGAGACAGAGAAGCCCATTGCAAAGAAGAGGCCAAAATGAGCAGTAGAAAAAGCATTGGAGGGTGGTGGGCTCTCACCTGGGTCCTGGCTCCATTTGCGTCCACAGATGTGCCCACCTGCCCTCCCACAGTTTGGTTACTAGAGGCAGTAAATTTCTCTTATTGTAACTAAAAATTGTTCATTTCAGTTTCTCTCTGCACCCCCAAGCAAGAGTGGCCTGACTAAAACAAGGGGTCTGGGAGAGGATTCCAGAAAGTCCCTGGACATTGAGGCAGTTGTCTTTCAATGCCACTTAATTTGACAGACCCTTCCCTGCACAGTGATGGTTTCCTTCCTCTGCCTTTTCATACGTGTCACTAGATCTCACTGCCCCCCTCAGTCTTTCCATCCCCACACCTCCCCTAATTCTCTTCCTTTTCCATTACATACCATCCACCCAGGCCTCTGACTCCTATGTACTTCTGGCTGTGGGCTCACACTTCCCATAGTATTTTTTTTCCTCTGGGAAAAAGTGCCCTTACTCCTGGGGTTGTGTGAGTGCCCTACAGCTCTGCAGGGCCCTTCCTGTCTGTCCAAAGCACATACCCTGGGCTGATGTGCCTTGGGGTGAGGGCTTTGCTAAAGCCGCAGCAGGCCCGACAAATGCACACAGGAAGCAGGCCCATTTCCTCAGAAGCTGCTCACGCTTCTGCGGTACAATTTGAGCATCTGGCCAACCAAGCAATTTGGGCCTGATATATTTATAAAATCATTTGTTGGAGAAATCACATTCAAGAATCCCATCTGTGATCTTTTATTTTCTCTTTGGTGTTACACATATTTAGAGGAAGAAGTAAAACCAACATAATTTAATTTTAAACCTAAAAGGTTCAGGTAATATGTAAACTCACGTGAATGGCAGTCTTATCAACTCTGGAGTTGATGAGCCAAGGTTTCAAATCCCATTCAGTTATATCAGCCCAGAACAGGTCCTTAACTTCTCTGATCATCACTTCTCTCAACTGTAAAATAGAGATTAAAATGTTTGCTGTGTGAATTCAAAGTGAAGCAAGTCACCGATACTACTGCAGCTATACTGCACCGATACTACCCTAGGCTACCTGTGTTGGGACTAAAGGATAAATCAGGGAGACAGAAGCAAAACCAGATCTCCATTTCCAAATTGATGGGAGCTTGTTGGGTTAAATGATGTCATAACTTGGGTTAAAAAATCTCAGTTAGCTACATTGCGTTATATTACACAACGCTTTTCAAGTTTTGGGAAAAAGTAAATGTGCCACTGCAATTCTGCCTGCAAACAACCACCACATTTGAAATGGAGAATTCAAGAACTTTCTAAACCACTTGCCATCCAAGAAGAGTACAAATTTCCCATTTGTGTGGCCATTTTAAAATTCTGAGTTCATTTGGGGTTTCCATTGCATTTTCACTGTATTTCCTCGCATCTTAATAAGAAGGGGTTTCAAAATCTTCAATCGTCTAAGTAGCTAGAAAGTTAAACCAATTAATTTCCCATTTAAAAAATTATTCTAAGATAACTATAAATAGTAACACTAAATTTTTCTCTATGGAAGAAAGAAAGGAAACCCTTTTTCATTTTGCCACCTTCTCTCTGTAAATTTTCTACACATTTTTGTAAAGGCTATTTTCAAACCTGAAGTCTTAGAGTTAGTGAATATACCCTTTTTTTAATGAAATATAATTTTGTGGTGAAATGACCAAATAGCTTAGAAGGAGAAAAATAAGATTTTATGAAGAAAATAGTAGATGGCTAATAACTTTTCTCTAAGATCCATTCATATTGCTGACTTTTTATAAGTTAGATGTAGAATTCGAAACCACCTAGGTACACCCCAACTCTATAAATATACACACACCTAACATCCTTCTAAAAGAAGTAAATGTGTGCTGGGAAAATATTGGAACAATGAAGTTCCTGAGAGAAGCTTGTTTTTTCAAGTTATTAAAAGAAGGTGGCAAGCATTCGTGAGGATATGAAAATTTAATGTTGTCTGAAGGAAACTGTTGAATATGGTTAATGTTGCTGCCAAAAATCTCAGCTATGTTATGTCAGAATGTTCAATTGCAAGCCTCACTTTAATGAATGGAAAGAGAGGGTAACAGCAGGAAGTTTCTACAGCAATACACAGCAATGCTGAAAACCAAGTTCCCAGCGATCAACTCAACCGTTCAGGGGCTACACTGTCAGGTTACATGACCTAGCAGTTAACAAACAATCAGGGGTACCAGATGCTTACAAGTGGGGAGCAGAGATAAGCAGAAGCAGTCTGCCCCCTTCCAGGTTCTCCTAGACAGCACTTAGATGGAAAACAAACTGCGCTCTTTCTGAAAAAGTGGGTATTCCAAGAAACGCAGCTCTGGACTCAGAAAAAAGTAATTGGTGCCACCCTACATTCAGTACTTGGTTCCCCTCTTTTCCACGCAGCTTGCTTGCAGCGTGATATTGCTATTTTTATCAGCTCTCTTCAACACAGCTGTTGCTTCATGTTAACATGGCGAATGGTGTGAAAATCCCAGCAGAGGCGAGTGAATCCCAGAGGGACGTGTCTTCTGTCATTTCTAAAACAGATACAATGTCATGGGCTTCAGTGGGGTGTGGGTCAGGGACATTTCACTGACAGAGGCAATGAGAACATTTCCACCATTTAAGCGATTTGGAGCCAGGGCCCAAAGTCTTTCCCCATCAGCCCCAACTAAGAGCATGCATACACCTATATACATGTCTAGTGGCCAATAAGGTACCATAAATATGCATTAAAAAATTGGAAGCAGGAGACTGTGTATTTCAGGGGCAGGCCATGGCTGTCCCAGGTGCTGGGCGTTGTGGCGTCATGAGGTTGGGACAACTGCATAGAGTCCAGCCTAGAGATTGTCAGAGAGCCCACTTCCTTTTTCTGACTTAGAATATGACTTATAATTTTAAACCCACTCTTTGTATTTCCTCTGTGAAAATAACAGCATTTTGGCGAGACTGTGCATAAGGGAAAAAGTGCCACATAAAACTTAGATGATTTAAAAATACAACTCTAATTGCAGGTTAGTTTTCCCGTGGTTTGGCAAATTAGGGGGGCAAATTGGAGGGATAGTTAGAACTTGCGTCAGGCTTAAAAAGACTGCTCAGTCACGTATCTGACAATGTCATCCGGCCATCTTTCAAAACCTATACATGAAAATATTTCAGAAGCTTCCTTCTAGAATAGCAACTGCTTTCTGCATGGAGATATTTTGTATCAGAGTGATGCAATATAGAACATGAGCGTCAAGGGCTTGATTTCTTTAAGTTTTTTCTTTCTCCACCTTAAATATAAGGACAAAATGATTTCCCTTTTTACTCCAAAATTCTCAAGATTCTTTTAAGTCTAGATGAAATTCAGTGAAGAAATTAATACGTCACAGAGACCCTCCTTTAGCATTTGCAATCTCTTGTCCGCTCCTGAGGACAACAATTCAAGCTCCTAGAATTCTACATAAACCTTGATCCATTGCCACTTATAATCCGTTTAAGATTAGGGAATAGTCTAAAGGGAGGCTAAGGTGCAAAAGATAATGTGGCTCGGCATACAGTCCATTTTGCCCCCCTAGTGGGTCTTTCTGTACCTCAAGGCTGGAAAGCTGGCAGTTTCTTTTTATGAATCCCTTGCAGCTTAACTTCTGGCTATTCCGTTTGGCCAGTTAAGCACCCTTGCACATGGTCTGGGAGGCAAAAGTAAGGCAAAGACCACATTTTTGTGGTTTCTGCTGACAAATGTCACTGAAGGTGTGTTGGATGGTGCTGCAGCTTTAACCTACCCAGTTTCAGTCTTGATCTCCAAAGGCAGAGCCCAGAGCCCTCCGTTTTTGCTGGTGTAGATCAAGAATCACTACTTGGCTTGAGAACCAGGGTTTCTGCAGCAGCTTTCCGAGCTGTGGATCGTACCTAAGGAAAGGTGGCCTACAGGCCACATGTCCAGGGCAGCTTTGCAGCTTCTGGATGCCGCTTCCTCCTGGTCGTGGCAGCCGCTACCCCACCCACCCTGGCACATCAGTCACGCCTCGATATGCTGGAAGTTATTCCTCAAGGCCCATCCTGACGACTGTGCCTGGAGACTTCCAATGCATATTTAAGTCCCAGGTCCTTGTGTTAAGTCGCTTTCTGCTCACAATAAGTAATGTGGTGTCCGCTGTCTACAAGTGAATCCTAACTTAGAAATTAGGTGACATGGGTATGTAGAAAACTGGATCTGGTCTCAGAGGTATCCTCCCTAATTGGGGCTGGTTGCCCTCCCAAATCCCTCCATTGCCTTGTCCCCCTTCCTTTCAGCCTCTGCCTTCACAGAAAACTGGGGGCATTAACACCTTCAAGTTTTCATTTTTACCTGTAACCAAATTAGTTTCATGTCCTTACATGTTCCTTCATAGTCTCAGAGAAAACACATCCATCACCAGCAATCTTTATAAACAATGTAGACAGAGCTTTACTTTTGGAATTTCTAGACGGGCATCTCTGAGGTCTCCCAGCACACACCTCAGACATCTCCCCCCAAATCCCATGCAGATCTTTCTTCCTTCCCTTCCCCCAAAGCAGCAGCATTCACCCGCTGGCCCTCATTTGTCCTGTGGCTTCTTCGCATCATGCAGCCCCAATCCCCGTCTGCAGTACTCCTTCTCTCAGGACGACCCCACGACCAGCTTCTTCTGCCCGCCAGGCCCACATGTGGCCAGGAGCCCCCTGAGACAATGTCCACTGATCCTTCCCCACGTTCCAGCCACGGAGGCTCAGAAAGGCCCAAAGCTTCCGAAGTGGAGTTCCTGTATTACGCCAGCTGGTTTTCCAACGAGAAAATTTCTTGTGAGTCACATTCTCTACCTGGCCATAAACTTTACACAGATGGAAATATATAAACATGTCAGCTCTTTTTCGAAGCAGATGGATATAAATCTAAAAAGGCAAGAGAATGTATTCATCCATTTTTTTAAATGTATGGAGGTGAAATTCACAAAGCGTAAAATTAACCATTTTAAAATAAACAGTTCAATGGGGTTCAGTACTCCCGATGTTGTATGACTCCCATTTTACCTAGTTCCAAAACATTTCCATCATTCCAAAGTAAACCCCTTTGACTGTTAAACAGTTACTCCTTACTCCTCCCCCAACCCCTGGCAGCCACCAATCTGCTTTCTTTTTCTAGATTTACTTATTTGGACAATTTTAATAAATGAAAACATCATATAATCTTTCATGTCCACCTTCTCTCACTTAGAATCATGTTTTCAAGTTTCTTCCACGTTGTAGCATATATTTAAACTTCATCCCTTTTTATGGCTGAATAATATTCTGTTGCATGTATAACACAGTTTGTTCATTCATTTATCCACTGATGGACATTTGGGTTTTTTTCTACCTTTTAGCTATTTTGAAGAGTGCTGCATGAACATTCATATACAAGGATTTTTTTTTTTTATGAGTACCTGTTTTCAATTTGGGTAGGAGTGGAATTGCTGAGTCATGGAAGTCCTATGTTTAAGTTCCTCAGGAACCACTGTACTATTTTCCACCATGGGTGAGCCATTTTACAGTCCCACCAGCATCGTATGAGTTCCAATTCTTCCATATTCTCATCAACACGTGTTGCTTCCTGTTTTTCTCTTTGTTTTTTATAATTTTACTATAGCCATTCTTGTGTGAAGTGGTATCTTAGCTCATTGCACTTTTGACTTGCATTTCCCTAATAACTAATGTTGAACATCATCTCATGTGTTTGTTGGCCATTTGTATGTCTTCCTTGGAGGAATTATCCATCCATTTTTTTATCTGCAAAGTTGATGGCCTTTGGAACTAGAGAGACGAGTTCAAATAAGTTCAACAACTTAGAAACAATGTGACCTTAGGTTGATTACTTCTCCAAGCTTCATTTTCTTCCCCAATGAAAAGCACAAAGAGTAACTTCACATGGCTGATTCCTTGACATCATTCAGATCTTGGTTTAAATTGTTGGCTCAGAGAGACTTTCCAGGTCCTCTTCTTTAAAATTGATTCAAGTGGTATTCTGTTTCACAGTACCCAATTCTTTCCTTCATAGCCCTCGAGACTGTGTAATTACAGATTCATTTGTTTGTAATTTTTTGGCATTTGTCTCCTCTACTAGATCATTCACTCTTTGTGGTCAGGAACCATTGACTATTTTATTCACAACTGTATATTCACAGCATATCCATAACACAGTGTCTAGCATGTAAAAGGGTATGTGCTATTTGTTGAATGGGTAAATATTAATAAATTATTAATGATATTTATAGAGTATTAGAGGGCTGGTACATATTAGAGCAATAGCTCACAATGGAAAATTTTGGAATGTGTTTGGAGGCGAGGGAAATGGCTGTGGTTACTACAATAACTGGGCAGCCACTACCTGCATTTACAGGGAGGGCCCAACAGCACTAGACAATGCCTATGGGGCAACCCTGCAACGCGAAGAATTACCCTACATTCCAGACAACTTTAGAATATCCTCCCAGACGTTGATGTAGGGGAAAATCTGTCTGTAATTATCTGCATTTATAATACTCTGGTTTGCATATAAACAGAAAGTAACATTTGCATATTTTAATATGCACTGAATTTTCCAGGAATGCAGCTATCACATAAATTTAGAGAAGGCTGTATTGCATTTTGTTTGAAACTCCATTGAGAATTGTTCACCTTTTCAGAAATCACATCTCTGTTAAAAAACTGGTGCAAAAAACTGATTAGTTCATTATGTCTTCTAGTCTAGACATGCCTGAGTATGTACATATTGAAAGACATATCTTTTATTATAAGTTAATTTCTTCTTTCCTTTTTTTACTGTACTTAAAGCTTATTGTTTCAAAATTATCTGCATAGGTAGGTTACCTATGGATTTATTGCAGGATCTTAAAAAACAAAATTTTCATTTTAAAGGAAGATGTTGAGTCTATTAAGATTAGAACAGCTGTATTAGATGCTCTATTTCTAATAATAATAATAGGATTTTACAACTTTTTTCTGAGGTGAATGGCAAAAGCAATAAGATCTTTCTTCTTTTCCTTCTAAGATTTTACTTTCTCATAATTTTGCCACAATGCTCCTTTAACACAAACCCACCAACATTTTTAATACTTTGCACATTCAAAATATTGGTGCCTAAAAGAAAAAGGTGCCTTATAGGACTTGCGAGTAAAATTTCTACACAGCAACCCAACGTCACGTTTATGCAGCTGTAATTACAAAAAGTCTGGCTGGTGTTTAAGAGGCATTGATATAGGAGAGAGTTCTGGGGCTTATGCCCTGGACAGATCTGGATTACATTCTGGCTCCACTCCTTAGTAACTATATTATCTCAGACCCGTTGTTGAATCCTCTGAGCTTCAGTGTCCTCAGCTGTAGAATGGAGTCAATGACAGCTGTCTCCAGGGTTGCTCTGTCGTGAAATGTAATCATGTGTCTCAGGGCCAGCACAATGCAGTTACATGGTACTTAGTGTGAATTTCTTTCTCACCCTTTAATCTCCCACAGTATTCAAATACTCGCCATCCAGAGACACAGGAACCATTGATTATCTATATAACATCTCATGAATATGAACTCATAAAATGATAACATCACAGACATTACTGGCTTGGATTAAACAAATGTATTTCGACACTACCCTCTATAAATTCTGCTCAACATAAACTTTAGTCCAAGGTTGCTAAGCCTGCAGTCTGTAGATGAGCATTTTCCCAGGAAATTTGCAGCTTTTGTCATTCTAAGGTGACTGCAATCTCCAAAGAATAGAAATACCGCCTTAGACAAAATCAGTTCATCAGTTTTGATGCATTACTGAAATGGTCATGATACTTTTTACTTTACAGATAATTAAAAAGTTTGTTAGGTAAGTTAGTGGCAATCAACCACCAAGATTCATTCATTGTCTATTGTGTTAAACACTTAGTGGGCATTTAAAAGAAACAAACATTCTCTGGTTGAATGAGTCTAGGAGATGCAACCTTTAGACCACTTCAGAACCATTACAGCAAGTGTAGCTAGATATAGTTCAGGGTGAACATGTCAAAACTGAAGGCACTCAACAAATAGAATACATGTAGAAAAGATGAACTTGGAGGAGATGGAGCACAGTGATATATTCTCAGTGTTGTCAATGGATATGGAACTGTAACTAGCACATTTATGAAGAAAAATATTACAAAAACCTCTTACTTGGGTCAAGAAAATATATTGTGTTGTGGCCAATTCAATCTCACTAAGAGAAACCTTAGTTGAAGTCAACTCATTGGTTTTGATGGAAAATTCATGCATTCATTGAACAAGTATGTATTAAATTCCTGGTATGTGTCAAGCACTGAATAAAAATATGGGGCTGTCTAGGTGAGCAACCAGATGCAAACCCTGCCCCATGGAATGTACATTCTGAAGGAATAGATAACGTCTAGTTATAAGGGTACACCTGCCTCCTGCAATACAGGAGAGAACCAGGATCTACAGGAACATGTAACTGCACCAAATCTAGTCTAGAAATGTCCAGAAAGAGTTTCCTGAGGTAATGAGGGTTCAGCTGAATTTTGAGAAATGAAATGAAATTAGCTGGGTGAAAGGAAAAGAACATTCCTGACAGAAGGAACAGCATATGTAAACGTTATGCTACTTTTACCTTTTAATATTTTTAAAGCTGGAAGGAAGACTCAAGATGTCTGATTCAGATAATTCTGTGCATAATGTTATTCACCCAATAATTCTGCAGAATCTTTGATTTATTTCTTGTTTCAGTCAATTAAGGAAATGTCCCCCCAAATATTTCTAAGTACCATCCCAGGACCCAAAAGAAGACAATGGTTCATAAAAATTGTGAGGGCAGGGACATCTAAAATGACCAAATAATAGACTGGTCTTTATCCAAAATAGAGATCGGCATTGCAGAGAAGCAGAATGATTAGCTTTAGGACAAGGAGCGCAGACCATCAGGGTTCGGGGTGGGGCCTGTACACAGGGACAGGAGCTGCCCTTCCTTTATCCTGAGTTGTGGCAATGTGGAGGGAACAGAGAATCATGGAATTTTTGGAATTTTAGATCCAGAAATGCCTTTAGAAATACTTTTTTCTGTTCTCTTTTACCCTCAAAGAGCCAGATTTTTGCTGTACCATGCCATCTGGATAAGAACTTTTTGTTATACTTTTTAAAATGCTAGAAGTAATTCATATTTTTTTTTGAAAAACTGGGAATTATAAGAATCAATAAAGAATCTGAAAAACACTCATAATCCTATATCTATTTTATTCCACTGTGGGGTTTACAGTCATTTAATAAATGTTGTCTCTATTTTTTGGATTACTGAATTGATTCTTTTTATTTTTTCCTTCCTTCCTTCCTTTCTCTCTCCCTCCCTTCCTCCCTTCCTTTCCACCTTACTTCCTTTTCTTTTTCTTTTCTTTCTTTTTGTTATTTAAATAATGCCACAACAAACATCTTCGTTCCTAAAGTTTGTTACATATAGTATTATTCCCTCTTAGTATACATTTCTAGAAACAGTATTTGGACTCAAAGGGTTGAATATTTTTGAGGTTCTTGATATATCCTGCAGTGGTTGTCAATGGCTGCTGAAGTCACTAGATGACATGTTGATAAGGGACTTTATAAAAGATGAATCAGTTAGAAAACACCTAAATACACCGATCAGTCTTAACATCACTAGAAATGTAACAGCCACTAAATACGTTTGCCCCTTGATTCGAGGCAACAGAAAGTACATAGCCCTCCCTATGAAATATTCTTGCCAAGAATTTTTAAAAAGAACTATGAATGCAAACTTATCAAGCTTCTAGGATCTAATAATCCCAATTTACAGAACATACAATGCCACAAGGAAATAATCAAATACAGAATCTGGAAAAGTATACTTCACAAATAATTCAGTTATTTCAACTAGTGGCATCAAATGAAAGAGAGAGGGAACTCCTATGGATTAAAGGAGAGTTAGGGACAAAACAACCAAATTCCATCTGTGGAATTTCCATGGATCCTGATTCAAACACGCAACTATAAGAAGCTATATTGAAAAAAACTGGAGACGTTTGATCATTGACAGGGTATTAGATAACATTAAAGTAATTTTGTTAGGAATGTAAATGTATTATAGATATGTAAGAAGTAGCCCTTATCTGTGAAAGGCACATACTTAAGAGTATCCAGGTGAAACTAGATAATATCTGGATCTTATTTGAAATACTCCAACAACAAAATAAAATTACAAGTTGGAGGATTGAATAAATCAATATGGTTGTCAAAAGTGGATAACTGACAAAGTTAGGTAATGCATATGTGAGGCTCCCATTTGCCTATGTTTGAAATTTGCTATAATAAAAAGTAAGAAGTGTGTTAACAGGGTACTACTGAGAGAGTGGATTTTATTTTGGAATTTACAGGTGGAAATTTATTTTAGTTGTAAGCAGTAGCATTTTCTGCAAAATTATTTCATGTGCCCTTTGTGATTGGGATACAAGAAGAGCACCATTTGCACAGCTCTGTAATGGTTGCAGAAGTGCAGTGTCAGTCACCCACGCTGTGGACACCCTGTAGCTGATGCCACAGTGAAAAGTTGAAATGGTTGCTTCTTTAAGAGTAAATGCCAGATTTTCAATACAAGCTATAGACTCAACACAATAGAAGGTTAAATTACTTGAAGAAATCTGAACTATTTAGAGGCTACAAAGAACAGGAATTGTTTCCTGAACCCACCTTTGGGTGCTATGCTGGGCTAATCTTATGGATTCCTGAGTCCTCTGACAACTGGTTCTGCGTCCTAAAATGTTTAAAAAAGAAGGTCAGATGGGTTATCTTCAAAAAGTGGGGTGGCACAGTATCTCTGAAAAAGTTTATCTAGTCAGTGTATTAGACAAGGAAGTGATGACTGACCTACAGATTAAACTTGAGAGTCACAAGCTGAAGCTGACAGAGGACATTTGATTTGGGCATTCACAAAAACAAAGGATAAGGCTTGAAGGCATTATGCTAAGTGAAATAAGCCAGACACAAAAGAACAAATATTATATGATCCCACTTATTTGAGTTACCTAGAATAGACAAATTTAAAGAGCCAGAAAGTAGGATAGAGGTCACCAGGGGCTTGGAAGAGGAGGAAATGGGGAATCATTTAATGCATACAGAGTTTCATTTTGAGATGATGGAAAAGTTCTGGAGCAGGATGGTGGGGGTGATTGTACAACACTGTGAATGTACTTGGTGCCACTGAATTATATACTTAAAATGGGCTACATGGTCAATTTTATGTTAGGTATATTTTACCACAATCAAAAATAAGCAAACACACTCACAGAGGAGAAGGGAAGAAGTGTAGAGAGCAAAGGAATGATTTCCTGCCTTAGCCCATGATGTCTTTTGTGGTCGTACCACAAATAAAGTTTTTCTAGCTGTGCTTATCAAGCTACAGTGTATTTTACAGTCTAGTGGTTCACAAACTTGAGCGGGCATTAGAATGACCTGTGTGGCTTGTGAAAACACAGGGTGGTTCACACCCAGAGTTTCTGACTTGCTGGGCCTGAAGTGAAGCCTGATTTTCTGTGTTCATCCTGAGTCCCCAGGTGGTGATGGTGCTGCTCCTGGTCCAGGGACAGCCATTTAGAAACTTCAATTATAGCCTAACATAGCCTTCCCATTGCTTAAAAAAACTCTTGAAGTCCTTTCCTAGTTGTTTATCTAGAATAGTCAGGAGTCTTTCAGATGCAAACAAAGAAAATTCAACCCAAATACTCTAAAGTAAAAACTGCTATTTAGTAGCTTCAATAACTAAGAAGTCCGGGTGTAGGGTGATCTCCAAGTACGGTTTGATGCATTGACTCACCACATTCTCAGAGTTATGGTTCTGCTCTTGTTATGGGTCGAACTGTGTCCTCCCTGCCAAAAAGGTATTTTGCA
Source organism: Phataginus tricuspis (assembly GCA_029783875.1). NCBI lineage: Eukaryota > Metazoa > Chordata > Mammalia > Pholidota > Manidae > Phataginus > Phataginus tricuspis. Next base: position 9,482,444 of record JAQQAC010017683.1, on the reverse strand, counting down.
GTCCGAAACTCCAGGGCCTCAGAATGAGACCTTACTTGGAAATAGGGTCTTTACAGAGGCAACCAAGTTAAAAATGAGATGGGGCCCTAATCCAATATGGCCAGCATCCTTATAAAAAGGGGAAATTTGGACACAGAGATAGACACACACACACACACACACACACAGGGAGAGCACCATGTGAAGTTAAAGGCAAAGATGAGGAAGATAACATCTACAAGCCAAGGAATGTCAAAGATTGCCGGCCAGTCACCAGGAGCTAGGAGAGAGGACTGAAATGGAGTCTTCCTCATAGCCCTTCAGAAGGAACCTGCCAACTCCTTGACCTCAGACTTCTAGCCTCCAGAACTGTAAGACAATAAACTTTTGTTGTTTAAGCTACCCAGTTTGTGGTACTTTGTTATAGTAACCCTAGGAAACTAATACAACTAACACAAAAAAGATTTTCTGGCTTGGCCTTCTGTGGTTGGCTTCACCCCAGGCCAGCTCCCCTGAAGGTAGTACCAATGGCTTCAGCAAATTCCAGACTTCGTATCCTCACACATATCCTTACATCTACCATCTAGAGGAAAAGACTGTTCCTGCAAGAGAGAACTGAAACTATTTCCCAGAATCCCCCAGAAAACATTTCCTGAGAATTGTTTGTCCAAATCAGATTATGTGCCTATCCTGAACCCAATGTGGTCAGGGAAACAGAATATGCTAATTAGCCCAAGCCAATCTGAGTCATTCTTGAAGGTGACCCAGAGAAAAGCCTGGGGCAGTTGGTGAGAGAAGGGAAGCTTTGGGGGCATAATTATATCATCAACTCAAGAAATAGAGGGGCAACTTAACATTATCAAGTCCTAACAATGTGGCAGGCACCCTGAGCTGAAGAAAAAAATTAAATACAACTTTTTCTTTCTTTACTGAGGTATAATTTACACACAATAAAAGTCAATGATTTTAAGTCTACAGTTTGATGAGCTTTGACAGATGTTACCACCATCCCAATCATGATGCAGAACATTTCTATGATCCCCAAGAACTTCACCTGTACACACTTTGTAATCAGATCCCCAACTCCTCACCCACAACCTCAGGCAATCACTGATCCATTATCTGTAGCATAGTATCACTGTATTACCAAATTATAGTGATAGTACACACTTTTTAGAATTGGTTACAAATAAATTCTTTCAGTATATATACCTGTGCCTGGCTTCCTGTACTTAGCCACAATCTTTTGGAAATTTATCTGTGTTGTTCCAGGTATCAGTAATTTGTTACTTTTTGAGGCTGAGTAATAGTCTATTGAATAGATATACCATAATTTAGACAATGTTCATTCATCAGTTGGTGGCCATTTGGGCTTTCTGCCATTTGGAAATTATTAAGAATAAAATATCTATGAACATTTAAGTATACATCCTTGTATGAAAATTTGTTTCCTTTCTGCTGGATAGATACCTAGCATTGCTGGCTTAAATGAGTCGTATGGTAATTACCAATGTAAAAAACTCCCACACTAGTTTTCTCATTATGTGTTCAATTTTGCATTCCTATAAGCACTGTATGAGAGCTCCTATTACTCAAATTTGGCATTGTCAAGTTTTTTCACTTTAGACATTATAGTGGCTATGTAGTAGGATTTCACTGTGGCTTTAATTTGTATCCTTACTGACATAATATTTTGCATCTTCTCCTCCACTTATTTACAGTCTATATATTTTTCAATGATGTATCTGTTCAAATCTTCTGATCATTTTTTATTGGGTTCTTTACAGAGTCTGGATATAAGTCCTTTATCAGACAGGTGTTTCATAAATATTTTCTTTTAGTCTGTAGTTTGCCTTTTCATTTTCTGAACAATATCTTTGACAAGCAAAACATTTATACTTTGATGAAGTTCGATTTGTCAATTTTTTCATTTGTTTCATGTTTATGTCTTATTTAAAAATTATTTGTCTAACCCATTACAAGGATGACCAAGTTTTCTTCTAGCAGTTGTATAGCTTTAGCTCTTATATTTCAGTCTGTGATACATTTCTTGGTAATTTTTGTATATGTGATATAAGGGGTCTAGGTTTATTTGTTGTATATGAACAGCCAATTGTTCCCACAATATTTATTGAAAAGTCAATCATGTCCTTATCGAATTACCTTATACTTTTACTGAATTCAATTGACCATATATGTGTGGGTCAACCTGTGGACTCTATTCTGTTCCATTGATATATATTTCTGTCTTTAAACTAATAGTATACTATCTTGATTATTGTAGCTTACTAAGTTTTAAAGTCAGATGGTATGAAATGTCAAACTTTGTTCTTCCTCAGATTTTTTTGGCTCTTTAGGTTCTTTGAATTACCATAAGAATTTTAAAGTTAGCTTGTCAACCTCTACCCATCTCACCTGGAAAAAAAGGCTGCTGAGATTTTAATGGGTATTGTGTTAAATGTATAGATTAATTTGGAAGTTGTTAGCATTGTTAACAGTGTTTCTATTCATGAACATAGTATATTTCTCCATTTACTCACATCTTTTAAATTTTCTCTTAGCAACAATTTGAACTTTTAATATACAGTTCTTGTACTCATTTTGTAAATATATCCCTATCTCATATTTCTAATGTTATTATAATTGGTACAATCATTTTACCTGACAATTCTATTTGTAAATACAATTGTTTTTATATTGAATTTGTATGATGAAACCTTGCCAAATTTGCTCTTTTGTAAATTTCTTAGGATTTTCTATGTGCATGATTGTGTCCTCTTTGAATAAAGAAAGTTTATTTTTTCTGTTCAAATCTGTATACCTTTTATTCCTTTTCTTGCCTTATCGCATTGACTAAGACCACCAATAAAACATTGAAAGGAGGTGGTGAGTGAGCATCTTTACCTTGCTTGTTATTGTGATGAGAAAACAGCTATTTTGAGTTGCTGTCTACACATTTTACAGTATGACAACCCTGCTCGCACCCAGAGTCTGGACATTTAGAGAAGTAACTGAGCTTAAGATTTCCGCCAAAAGTTCCCACATTGTTTTTCCCAGGGCTCCTTTTTAAATAACCACTTAGAGTTGAACTCACAAAAAGTTAATGACCTCTGCCCCAGCCCTCTTATAAGTAATGGGTGCTAGTTACCCAGCTGTCTATCTCCTGCTCAATTGTAACCTGGGATGTAGGATTGCCCTTCACCCAGCTCATTGCACACACAAACCTCTGTTTCTGGGACATGTAAGCAACACATCTTGTGACTTTACTTCCTTTATATTAGAGTACTGAAACTGTGCCTCCAATCAAAATGACCCTGGGGTTTTCACTTGCACAAAATGAAAGTTTGGATGCTGAGGCAGCTACCTGCCAACCCCATGTGGGTGGTTTATGCCTCCTTATTCAGCAGGTCATAATCTGCATATTCTTAATTTAATACACAAGCTACACGTCCCCCAATGCATTGATTTTAAGTGTAAGAATTCAGTTTTTCACAATTAAATATATTAGCTATAGAATTTTTGTAGGTGTCCTTTATCAGGTTAACAAATCTTCTTTTCAGTCCTAGTTCACTGAGGATTTTTATTATAACCCTCAGTTGAATGCTGAATTTTTATCAAAAGCTTTTTCTATATCTGTTGAAAATATGAGTTTTTTTTCCAATCTGTAAATATGGTGCATTACTGTGGTTGATTTAAAAATGTTAAATGAAACTTGCATTCCTGGATCAGCATCACTTGACTGTGATGTATTTTTATTTTATATGTTGCTAGCTTCAATCAGCCTAACTTTTGTTAAGGATTTTTATATCTATGTTCATGAGGGATATTGGTTTGTAGTTTCTTGTACTGTCTTTGGTGTTAGTATCAGGGTAACATGGACCTCATAAAATGAGTTGAAAAGTTCCTTCCACATCTATTTTATAGGAGAATTTGTGTATAATTTGTGTTAGTTCTTCCAGACTTCCAGAAGATAAGCAGTTGTTCACCATAAACCACATTGTTTGAACAAATAGTTTAAGCACAGCAAGCCACTATTATAAGTTCTGGAAATGATAGTAATCCCTCAAAGTCCAAGGTTCCAGACACCAGCCAAAGGCCAACCTTTAAAGAAGACCTGTCTAAGGAGAACAATATTAGGCTTTCTATAACTCTTTTCTGCACACATGGCATATTGTTTTCCACCCTTTTAATTTTTTGACGTATATATGACTTTATATTTATTTATATGTATTTACATTTAAAATGGTATTTTGTAGGTAGTATTTATTTGGATCTTGCTTTTTTATCTAATGTGACAATCTCTGCCTTTTAATAGTGTTTACATCATTCATGTTTAATGTAATTGTCGACATGGTTTGTTTAAACCTATCTTGCTATACTTTTACTATTTGTTGCATTTGATGTTTGCTCCTTTTTCTCCTCTTCTTTTGCTTTATTTTGGATTAATTGAGTATTTTTTATGATCCCATCATATCTCTACTATCAGTTTACCAGCTATACCTCTTGGTTTTATTTTTTCAGTGGTTGCTGCAGGGTTTATGTATATATATATATATGTATAGGTTTATAAACATATATATGTATATGTTTATATGTTTATATAAATACATATACATATATTTATATTTGCTCTAGGGTTTATACACTCACACATATATATACACTGTTTTATATATATACAAAACAAGATATTTAAAATAAAACCAAGATAACATTTGCAAATTATATCTATAAATTAATAAAATTTAATGAGTTATAATAACTATAAATCATACAAATCTTATTTCAAATAATATTATACAACTTAAATAGTACAGGAATCTTAAAACAGCATAGTTCTATTTCTACCCCCTTGACCTTTGTACTTTGGTTTTCATATATTTTATTTCTATATATATTATAAACCCCACAGTAGATTCTTTCCTTTTGCTCTAAATAGTCAAATTTCTTTTAAAGAGATTAAAAATAAGAAACACTTCTTTGTTGCTATAGCAATTAACTTTATTCAAAATTATGGAAAATAAGATATTCGTATCTGACAATAAGAAATATCAAAACCAAAAAGTTCAAAAGTTGGTAGTCATTTTGATTTAATTATAAATAAACTCTATCATTTAATTGAGCAATGTCCACAGCAAACAGTGAGCACTTGATAGACATCACATCCCTCTTTGCTATTATTCACCAAATATTTATAGAGATTGTGGCAAGTATCTAGCATATAAACATTTCCTTCCCACATAAAGCATTTATTCCAACTGCTTTTAATACTTTTATTGACCAATCTAGCACCATTATGCTCCTCAAATGTTTTCACACAAAATTATGAACCCCATACTACAAATACCAACACTGAAAATTAAACCCTTATCTCTTACTGGCTTCTCTGAAAACTCTCTAGTTTTAATGCAAGAAATTAAAGAATTTAAACAGTGCCAGTTCTTATTTACTAACCACAGCAGCAGCTATATTGTTACATCTTCCTTTAAACTGTGCCAATCAGCATTTTAAATTATCTTTTCAACATTTTCACTGGCACCATGTTATTAGGTCTTCTCCATTTAGGAAGTGGTCATCAAAATGACATCTCTTTTTTTTTATTGTAAAGTTCCAGTTTTTTTTATTTACACAGGAAATTGAAAGTTGTAGAGGAAGCACTTTGCTCATGAAAGAACAGATATAACAGATACAGGCCTTCTGTTCAGGAGCCTTTCCATTATGCTTATTATTGTGGTATAATTTTGTTGCTTTTCTCCTTTTTATAACACCAATTCTACTCACATAAATGATAAACTCCCCTGTAAGGATGTAGTCAAGAGTACTGTGAGTTTAAGTTACTTAAAACAGTTACTTTCTCTGCATGAATATATCATCAATTTGGTAGTGTTCATTGATTTATGTTCAGCTTTAATGTTTTCTTTTTTCTATTTCTTTTCCATTAAATGTTATTTTTTTGAGCGTGTAAAACACTTATATAGATCAAAAATCAAAGCTTATTAAAAAAGGGGATGAAATTTTGCCATTCATATTCTTTGCCACACTCTTGTTTCCCTACCCCCAGTACCATTTTCATGAGCTTCTCGTGTTTCTATTTGCAAAACTAATCAAATATGTATGTGTATGAATATACATACATTTTTCTTCCTCTTCTTTCTGTATATTGTTCTGCATCTTGCTTTCCTCCGTGGTTATTTTATCTTTAAGTTTATTCATCTGTGAAAGGGGAAGATGTGAGACTAAAAAGAAGAAGGCATATGAGGCACCCACCACAGGATCAGACACTGTGGGACCTAACTCACCCTGTCTCTATAGCCTATTCCTGTAGCTCCACACAGCAGCATGAAGTCTACAAACACTCCCATTATTTCCTGAAAGCACTGTAGATAAAAGTGTCCTTGGGGAAGTCAGGAGCACACAGCAGATCTTCCAGTAGGAATGATTTGCAGCTTTCAACTTGTATCTGCAACTAAAGCCACTGCACTTTTTCAGACCTTGAGGCAAACTCGCAGAACCCAAAGTTGGCTCCTGACAGGTCTGCCAAAGGTGCCCAACACCCAGTCTACCTCAGTTAGCCGTGAATCTACCCAACCTATTACATGGGGATGACCAGATGCCAGGTCAGTCTGCAATGCAAAGAATTTTCTATTTGCCCAAATACTTAACTATTTCCTGGACTCTTTCTTACTGTGTGTAGATACATATTTCCATCTAGTATCAGTTTCCTTTTTCATGAAGAAAATGTCCTTTAACTTTTTTTGTGATGCAGGTCTACTGGGAAGAAATTCTCTTACCTTTTGTTTGTCATTTTTTGACTCGGTGTTTTGAAAAATATTTTTGCTGTGTAGATAGTTCTAAATTGGCAGGTATTTTCATTCATTGATTTAATTCTGTTGCCCTATTTTCTGACGGCTTCTATAGTTTGTGACTAAAAAATTTGCTGTCATTCATTTTTATCTCTGATCCTTTCTGTGTCATGTGTCCTTATTTTTTCCCTCTAACATCTTCTAAGAGTTTTCTCTTTATCGTTGGTTTTTAGCAATTTGATTACGATGTGCCTTGGTGTGGCTTTGTTTACCCCACGGGGGGCTCGCTGTGCTTCCCTTTATCGTGGGTTTATAGTTTTCTTCAAATTTGGAAAATACTTGGCCATTCATTTTTCAATTTTTTTAAGGCCTCCCCCCTTTTCCTGGGATAGCAACTACATGTTGATCAGACTACTTGTTTTGTTGTATAAGTCACTGATGGTCTGCTTATTTTTATTTCAGACTTTTCCCTCTGTGCTTCATCATGATCTGTTTCTATTGCTCCGTCTCCAAGTTTACTGACCTGTTTTCCTACAGTATCTAATTCATTCTAAATTCCAGTCCATACTCTTTTTACTTCAGGTATTATATATATATCTAGAAGCTCCATTTGTGTCTTTTTAAATCTTCCATAGCTTTCCTCATCATCTTTTTCTCTGTCTTTTTGAACATATGGATCATATTTATAAAGGCTGTTTTAATATTCTTTTTTAATACTTTCATCATCTCTATTGACTCTTTGTATCTACTGACTAATTTTTCTCCTAGTTATGGAACATATTTTCCTGCCCCTTTCCACAAATGATCGTTTTTATTTTGATACTAGACTGAATTTTCTGATGCTTGGTGCTAGGTTTTATTGTATATATCGAATTGAAGAGATGAAAACTACCATGTATGAGATGAAAAATTCACTGGATAGGATTCATGCTGCAGAACTTGAAGACAAGGCAATAGAACATCCAAAATGAAACATTAAGAAAAAAGAATGAAGAACAATGAACAGAGAATCTGTGAACTGTTGAACAACTTTAAGTGGCCAAATATATGTGTAATTAGGATCTGCATAGAGGAAGAGGTAGGAAAAAATACTTAAAAAAATAATGTCCTTGAGTCTAAAAATTTGATGAAAACTATAAATCCATACTTTGTCCAAAAAAGCTTAATGAACCCTAAGCGCAACAAACATGAAGAAAACCAAGGTACACTATAATCAAATTGTTTAAAATCAGTGATAAAGAGCAAATCTTAGCCAGAGAAAAAGAGTGCTTTATCTATAGAGGAACAAAGATGAAGATGGCAGGACATTCCTCGATTGAAACAATGCACGTGAGAAGATGGAGCAACATCTTCAAAGTGCACACTCACACACACACACACACACACACTCACACTTACACACACACACACACACCTAAGGACCCAGACGGCTTCACTGATTCTTCTGCAAAAGCATTTGAGGAAGAAATAATACTTTTAAGCTGGTGAGAGAAGGGACAAGGCCAGTGTTTAGTTTAGGGCCAAGTTTTTTCCCCACTACTGAGGCAAAACCAATGTCCCCAAATTACAAACATTTCTCTGATCAGTCTGAGCTCTGATGCTTCTCCTTCTAATCCTTTCAGGTGCTTCTTTCCTCAGCTGTGGGTCACTTTCTCTCACACACATGCTGTTCTGTCCTTAGATAATTTGAGGAGATCCATTGACATCTCCAGAGTCCTCTCCCCTTACTACTCTTTATTTTCTGATATTCTGTTTTGCAAACTCTAGCCACCTTGGTCTCTCAGATTTCCAACCCCTCATCCAGGGAGACTGCCAGGCCCCACCTGGGTTCCCTACTTCTGCACTGATGCCTGGAAATCCCCTCTTGGCGGTATGTTCGTGGATTGCAGGGTTTACCTTGTTCATTTTCCATTTCTCAGAGACCACTATCCTTTGTTGCTTATGTCCAATGTCTTAAAAATAGTTGTTTCATATATTTTGCCCAGTTTTTAAATTATATTGGCAGAGACTAAAACCAGTCCCTGCCATTCCATCTTGGCTGGAAACAGAAATCTTCAGAGGTAGTGATGTGCCAAAGATATAGCCTCATGTTGAGTCTGGGTGAAAAAGAAAATACCATATTGTTTATTGCAGACATTTTTAACTATTTTTATATTGTGGACCCTTTGGCCTTCTTGTGAAATCTGCAGACAGCTTCTCAGAATAATGTTTTCAAACTCACAATGTAAAATACATAGGGCTACAAAAGAAATGTTTATATGGATTTAGTTATTAGAATATTTTTCTAAGTGATTTTATGCTATAGTAATAGATGTGATTTTTAATTAATTTATTAAAGGCAAGGCTTAGAAGTGGGTCTAATAAGTTCTGTGATTTTCAGGTAGTAACGAGCATAAATAATATTCTGACATAGGTGCAACAATTGTAATGCGGTTGAATATATCCATACTCTCTATTGACAATGTCATGGTGCTGTTAATATTGCTGTGGTTTGTTGCTAACATGCGTTATGGAAGGAAATGCTGAATTTCAGTCAGAGGCTAGTGAAAATAAACATGCAATTACTCTCATATCTAAGTTGAAGGACCTCTTAATTCTATCCACAGACCCTTTAAAGGTCTATGGATCCAGGGTAAGAATTGCCTGTTTTAATAAAGGGAAACGGGAGTACCTGAAGTTGTGGACTTTACACAATTACCTAAGCTTATGAAATGGCAATGGTTTTATTTGCATCTGCCATGAGGATCGTGTAGTGCCATGGGGATAGTTTTGGGGTAGGGGAGGAGTATGATGTTCACAGGACAACTGAGAGCATCCTTCACACCAAAGTAAGGCTTCTCTCTATGGTTCCTAGACCAAGGAAGTTTGCCCCCAGCGCTGAGGAGCCCACTGTCAAATGGCTTCTTGCCCAAGACCCATTCTGAATCTCAAGTCCCATCATTCACAACTGACAACTTGGGAGGGTCTGCTGTGTTTCTTTTGACTCTGGTCCCTTGGCCAGGCCACAAGCTTTGGATCTGTGAATATGCAGTTCTGTTCCTATCCAGTGTGTCCCAACCAGAAAGTCACTGTAATTTTTGGTTTTGTTCCCATAGCCCCTCCAAATGTCATTAGTCATATCCTCCTTCCCACTTCTGCCTTGAATAGGCAGTCATTATGATGAAGCCAGGCTTATTTCAAAATTCCATGAGAACCACAGTGTGAGGCCATCACAACTCTGGAGCTAGAAATGGAAAAGGCCGTGATCTGGGGCTGGCTGGCACAGTCCCTGTGAGTCATTGTGAAAACACTGTCCCCAGATGCTGTGGGACTGGGTTGCTGGTGAGTCCATCTGTCAGATGAGATCCTGACCCCCTGACATCTTAAAACGTTCCACGATATGTGGGATGTTGGGCCTTCCATCTGGTATCCTGGTTACTTTAAAATTTGGGTTGTTTTATTCTATTTTTGGTTCACTTGCAGTTTCCAATGTGTTAAAAAAAAACCAAATACATTTTTTTCAGATTACAAAAATAATCCATATTCACTGTTCAGAAATTGAAAAAGGCAGAAAACACACAGAAGACAATTCTATCACTGAGAGATATAGATTTTTTTTTAATGTGTTGTGTTTCCTCTAAAATGTTATTTGGATTTTATAGTATATAGTATATATATACTTTTGTAAGCTGTGGGTTTTTTTTTTTACCAAAGCAGTATAACTCACACAGTCCCCATTTTAAAAGTATAAAATTGTATCATTTTTTATCTAAAGGAAACTTTGCATAAGATACTTCATCTAATATACTCTTCCTAAAAATGAGAAAACTGAAATCCCAAGAGAGTAAGTAATTTACCCAAGGCTCCCCAGCTCATGAGCCACAGAGTCAGGATTGGAACCCGGGATTTTTGTCTCAGCATCCTAATGCCTTATGCCTGCTCATCTTCTGTCTGAGCTGATCTTCAGACAAGAGCTGAAAGCGCTGTGGTTTCTCTGCCTCGTGACCCAGAGGAAATGTAGGTGAATTCCTGGACTTACTGATAGGAATTTGTCCCTTCCTTAGAACTTGAGTTAGAGCGCTATCCAACTTTTTTAGGTTTACTCCCTGTAGAAAAGTTTAAAATTCAAGGGAAAAAAAGGCTCTTTCCCAAGCCAAAATTGTTTTTGATTATCATTTGGAAATTAAAAGAAAAATAGTCATTACTAGCAACCTAATGACTGCCTTTAAACTCAATAATGGTTATTTAGCTTATTGAACTTTAGAGTATATACATTTTCAAGAAATGCAAATTCGCCCCAGAAAGTAAGGAAGCTGCATAGTACAGTATGGTAAGAAGAGTGTAGTACACACGGGGTAGTGTAGTATAATGAATGTGGACTTCAGAGTTTGGTGGTCTTGGAATCAAATCCTATCTCTGCAATTTCCTGGGTGTATGCTCTTGGCAACTAAACCTCTCTGAGCTTTATTTCATCACTTGTAAAATAGAATAATAATAGCACTTATCCTAAGTACAATAAGTAGAATAATGCATTGCCATTTTCTTTCTAGAAGAAAGTGGAAAAAAGAGGTGAGAGAGGAACTTCTGCACTGGTAATTATGATATTTCTGAATTAGTGATAATGGTATTTCCTACTAATCATTTGTAGCAGTGTACCAAAGAACTGTGGTCAGAGGGACAGAGATAAGGCCTCCCCTTAGTATTGGTGCCAATTCCGAAAGAAGGAACCACTGAGAGTCTGCCCCCACATTGGTGTTTATATTATTTTTTTCACTTTATTGTCTTATGAAACATTGTAATTGAAATATTGGAAAGCATTGACATGAAGCCATTTTTCAGAATTTACAAGAACTTGACAACAGGGGGATGTTTTGACTTCAAGGTCAAAGAATAGGATCTGACTTCAAATAAGAATATTGTTGAGTGAATAAACATCTTTCCCTCGGTCCTTCAGGAAATCCTACAAAAACAGCTAGGAGAAGGGGAAAAAACTTACTTTATTTTTAGTGAAGCCAAGATATCCAGGTATTATACACAGATTCCAAAATGAATGCAATGAATGCCAAAACAGTTGATACTAAGCAAAAGGTGTCAGAAGAACATACAGAAAATGTCTCAGAGAGTGGCAAGATAGCCTGGGGCTCAGAAGGCAGAGATGGCTGTGTCTGTAAAAATAGTTGGAGCCATTCCTTGAAGGTACATTTTTATCTTCTGTTTTCGATAACAATATCAAGAACCACAGTAAGCAAGGTGGGCAACAGAAACACTCTTGGACCTGATCTGATTAAGCATTCTTTGACTAGGGTCACTCAAAGATTCACAAAGCTGAGCCATACTTTCAGGAAGCAGTCTGTGTCTGTGGTAGCAGAGAAGGAGACAGTCCTTAATTTATACAAAGATATTAATTATTTATTGTGGAAAAATCAGCAAGACTTATCAAGAAATAAAGAACCTTTATCAGAAAAAAAGTTATGGTCCTGAAGCACATAAAAATGTTGACCAATATGTTGCCATGAATTTGAAAAACTAATGAAGCCATTGCCCCTAAGAGCAGAAATTTTTCTAAAACTCTCAGGGAAGATGTGATAAGGCAATAGGAGGAAATGATTCATGCGTTTGAAGAATTCAGGGAAGAAACTGAAGAAAATAGCAAAACAGAAATTAAGACAAAATTGAAAGGGACATAAAAGAAGACACAGTAGGGACAAATAGTAAAAACGAGAAAGATGAACAGATTAAATGGAAGTCAAGAAACTTTTTACAAAAAATTGAAGAGAAAATGCCAGATATGGAAGACAAGCAAAGAATGACCAATGTATGCATATTATTAGGGACAAACTTCAGGCAACCAAGAGATGGTCAAACATGGAATATATCTAACTGGAACTCTAAGGCTAAAACAGTTATGGGTATTAGCATCTCAGTACAGAAAATAAATATCATATGATCTTCTGATGTAGAAATGATACAGTTCTAGAAAAGAAAAGAGGAGAAAAATAGAAAAGTAGAGTACGCTTGCTGGTCATCTGCTTTGTAATAGCAGTGATCAAAGGATACCATTTAAAACTGAAAGTCAAGTAGAAGAATTGAAAACATATTAAACTGCACAAAGACAAACATAGAAAATATTATTGACTAAAACTGGGTGTTGAGGGAGAGGGAAAGGTAAGGAAGGAAGAGGAAATATGCTAATTTTATCATCACTCATAATAAGAAACTCATAGTCCAAGGAAACAGAGAACGAAGAGTGTTATGTGAAGTTGTAATTATGAAGATAACCACTAAAAATGTAAGCCTGCCTAAACTGCAGGAGAACCCTACACAAAAATAAAGGAAAAAAAAAGATGAAGAGGAATGACTTTAATACAAAAAGAAAGCATAATATAAATTAATGACAGAACTGAGATCAAACATAACTACCATGTCAATCAATGTAAAGTAGCTCAACTTACCTATAGAAAAGATTTTCAGACTGGATTACAGAACCAAAACCTCTCTTCCATATACAGAAAGGTTGAAAATAAAAAGTAAATGCAGAACTTTTGCTTCTGGTCCATGATGGAGTAGCAAGAACAGGTTTCATTTCCCACCATAAACAACTAGAAAACTGAACAAAATATGTTAAACAATTGCTTTCGGACATTGGACATTAGCAGCACAAGGGTGTGATTCTTCAGATATGAAAAATAAATGAGGTGAGCCCTACAGTTGCCCCATGCTCTATCTGGAGACAATTTCTGGGCCAATGGAGAGATCACTGTCCAGGGGAGAGGACACAGGGAGAGCCAGATGGCCTTATTGAGTTGAGGAGATGGAGTTTGTAGTTCAGGGACACTCTGCAGGGAAAACAGCCACTCTCATTCGTTTCCAGTAGGAGTATAAGTTGGCAAAAACTTATGGAGACCAATTTGGCAATATCTGGCGAACATGCTTCTTGAGTTAGTGATCTTATGTCTGGGAATTTTATCTTACAGATAGACTCGCACAGGTGCAAAATGATGCGTGTACAGGGCTGCAACAGCACTGTTGCATTCTTTGTATATATTAGGATAATATTGGAAAATGCAAATATCCATTAATAGGGAACTGGCTAAACTAAATAAAATAAATCATAGGATAGAATACTATGTATCAAAAAATGCTAATCTTATTTCTGAATGTATACAATTCCAAGTAAAATAGTAGAACATCAAATCTATTAGTAAATTAGAAATAATACATTACCCAAACTAAGGATAGGATTTGCCCCAATTAAAGGAGGGAAATAAAGATGCTCTTGAGAGGCACAGACAAAGCAGTTGATAAAACTTAATGTCTGTTCCTGCTAAAACTGCTAAGCAAACTAAAATCAAAAGGAAATTTTCATCACCTTGATTAAAAGTATGTGATCTTTATTAGTACTGTTCACCAAACTTTCCAGTTTTCCTCCTTTCAAGCCTAATATATGATGCCAGAAAGACAGGTTGTCCATTGTGGAAAAATTTGAGTTGGGCTCCTAAATTGCCCTATAACAAAAAATTAATTCTAGATAGATTAAATAACAAACAAATCTCATAACTGTGTTTAACTTCTGAAGATTTTCTTAAGCAAGATCCACACATAAATGATAAGTGTATTTGGCCACATAAAAATGTATTCTTTCTGTACCACAAAAGCAAGTATTCAAAAGTCAAAATATAAGGATGGACTCAGAGAAAATATTTCAACACAAATACAGAAAAAGGATTACTCTCTAGATCAAAGCCATCCAGTAGAGTTTTCTACAATAATGGAAATGTTCTTTCTCTGTGTTGCCCCAGGATAGCCATTAGCCAGCCACATGTGCTACTGAGCTCTTGAAATCTGGCCAGTGTGACCAAGGAAGTAAAGTCTAACTTTTTCCTAATTAAACTAATTTCAATTTAAATAGACCAGTATAGCTGGTGGTGACATATTGGAGAGTGCAGATGCAGAAAATATTTTTTAAACTCTTACAAATAGAAATAGAAATTTAAAAATCTAAACAGTAGACAAACTAGCCAAGAATATGAACTGATGAATGATAGAAGAAATACAAATGGCCAATAAATAAATATGTTAAAAAATACCTTAACCCTCCTCCTTATTAATGAGGAAAATTCAAATTTGAATGTAATAATGCTTTTTGGGTAAAATTTTAGAACTTGTTAATCTCCAGGGTTGGTGAAGGTGAAGACAAATGTTAACTCTTTTTCATTGTTGATAGGACTAGACACTGACACAACCTTTCTGATAGGCAACGTAGCAGTATCTATCAAAATTTTAAATATGTATAACCTTAATCTAGCAATGAGTAACATTTTTATGGGACTTCATACATTTATTCTAAGAGTCACCTAGAATAGAAAATACATGGAATAAACAAGAAGATTTTTTAAGAAGAAAAACAGTATAGGAGGAAGCTCTTGCCCCACCAGAAATCTCCTTCCCAGAAAAATACTAAATATGAGCACAAAGAGGCATAGATTAAATACTCATCTTAAAAAAAGCCAACTTTGAGTTTTGTTGATATTACAGGGTAATCTGAATCTCACGTCCTGCTGGAGGGAGAGTAAATGGGTGCCACCACTTTGGGAAACCACCTGGAAGGGTCTACAAAAGCTCAACATATATATGTATACCCGAGGGATATACTCAGATATATATATATAACCGAGATGCATATATACTTGCATCAAAAGATATATACACAAACATGTTCAGTGCAGCACCATTCCTACTAGCCTCCACTGAAAACTCCCCAAATGCCCATTAATAGCATCGTAGACCAATAAATTATAATATAGTCACACAATGGAAAACTCTACAGCAATGAACATGAGTGATCTACTGGTTTTTATGCAATCACATAAATAAATTTTAAAAGTGCAATTGGCCTTTGAACAACATAGGTTTGAGCTGTGTGGGTCACTTATACAGGGATTTTTTTTCAATAAATATATTGCAAAATGTTTTGGAGATTTTCCACAATTTGAAAAAAAAAACATTTTCTTTCCTCTAGCTTACTTTGCTGTAAGACTATAATATAAATACGTATAACATACATATGTGTTAATCAACTGTGTTATCGGTAAGGCTTCCAGGCAATACTAGGCTATTTGGTAGTTAAATCTGGGAAGAGCCAAAATGTGGGTTTTTCAACTGCATGGGGGATCAGCACCCTTAACCCTGCATTGTTGGAGGATCAATTGTATAATGTTGAGTAAAACAAGCAAGACGTGAGAAGGCACGTCACATGTTACCAGTTATATAAGTGTCACAAACATGCGAAAGTAATGGGTGGTTAGCAGTCAGGATCGTGGCTACTTTGAAGGGAAGGGAAAGTGACTGGGAGTGGCAGCCATCCTAGCAGGCCTGCCCCCTTACAGGCCTGGTCCTTTCTGGAAGTGGTGCCTGTTTCCCTCAGGTCCATCTCCCACCAGGATGCTACATCAGAGGTAGAGGTTTGTTTCTCCCTAGCTCTGTGGGTCCTGAGACCTGTGCACTGAGGAACAACACACTTTTTTGTGAAGTGATCACATCTCTGGACAGAAGTTTGAATTGGTATTCCACCAAACAAGTTAATGAGTGATGTGTTTAGAACTGTGCCTAGTGCATAATAAGCACATTGATAGGGGATTGCTCTAATTGTTGTTACATCTTACATATCCAAACGTGACATTTCTGTCCATTTTCTCATCTACAAGGCGAAACAATCATATACAGAATTTTTAAAAATCTCAATACACACCTATTTGAAAAAGTCTACTTCTTTCTATATCCCATTATTTTTAAGATGTTTATTTTGTTTACAAACATTTCAAAGGTTCAAAAAAGTATAGAGAACAGTATTACACGTGGCCACAGGAGCTTCCACCACCCAGCCTTAACAGATGTTGGTATTTTGCTCTATTTCTTTCAGATATTTGTGGTTTTTTTTTTTAAGTAAACAGGAACAGCCTAGAGTCTTTCTCTTCAATTCCTTTTTCCTCCCCTTTTCCTTCCAATCCCAGAGGGTTTCACTTTCCTGAAGTTAATATATGCCACCCCTACTTTTGCTTTAAATGTATCTATTAAACAATATAGAGTCCCAATTTAATTTTTAAATGATTAACTGCAAGTTGAAATAATATACAATCACAATGATCTTTGTAATAATGTCGTTAATAAGCAAAATAAAAAAAACCTTTTGAAACAAGAGAATGTCCATTGATGGGCAATTTGGTGGGATTAAGGGGCACTGTTTATATGCAGGGTAGTTTATGCCTTGCACAGCAACTGCCTTTCTGTATAAATAATTACTGGGACCACAAGCCCATCTACAAGCTGCTCTCAGAATTTTTGACACCGGCATCATTCACCACAGTGACCTACAACACATGCTTCACAGAATGTCCAACAGCTGAATGATCAAGGTATCAACTTTTGGGCTACAGCAGTTATGGGCAGCACCTGCTAGTGGCTACTGGCCTGCTTGCTTGTAGCCAGGGACAGCTGTGACCTGCAGGTGAGACCCCTGTGGTTACCCAACCCCCCTTCTTACACTTCAGATAGCTGACCCTGGGCTCTTTTTGTGACATACCCAGGAATTTGTACCCGTTTTGCTGACAGGTGCCCCAGCACCTGTTTGGCTGAGGACTGGGATGTCACGTGTCACCTGACATGAGACATGATGAGCTTTCTGGGGACCTAAAGCTTCCTCTAAAATGTGGATTCCCGACTCCCAGGAGGGGCTCCTTGGATGCAGCCCCTGCCTCCAACAGAGACTCCCTTGGGGCTTGTGAATGTCCTGACAAGTAGCACAACATCTATTCATTGACAGGCAGCTTTTGTGAGCTCCGTGTGCAAACCCTGTGGTAGCTTCTGTGGAGGTCACAGATCCTGCTGTTCAAAAGGAGAGAAGCACCGAGAACAGGTGTCTCCCGCACACAGCCACACAGAACCACGGGAGGAATTCAGGCAAGGGAAGATGGAAGAGTCCCTTGATGAACTTGTTCTGCTGTCCCCCACACCCATCAATCACAGCTGCCAAGCAGACAAAATACGGGTGCTCCAATATCTGTGGGGCCTTTGGGGAACTCACTTTGATGACCTTGCAGGTGGGCTCTCCCTCCTTGCTGCTTCTCAGCTGTGCCACATATCAGGCTGTCCAGGGAGGAGGTCCTGGTTCTTGGCTACCCTGAATTCCATTAGGGTGTGCCTTCCTGCAGTTGTTTTTCAAAGGCAACAGCCTATACTTCTGGTATTTCCTGCTGCTTCTCATTATCCTGTAAAAACTTACCTTTCCTGGGTGGCTTCTTATTAAGCCTTTACTGTTTTCTTTATTGGCAGTCTCACTGGTAACAGAGTAGTTTGATGTAATAAACTGTGTTCCTGTAAGAATTTTAGAGCTGAAAGTGACATTTAGTTCCAGAAGTTCAATCTAATTTCTGAGTGGATGAACTTCTGGAGGCGTGGGGATTACCTGAAACTGAATGCAATGTTATGTGTGCATGATTTTTCAGAGAGAACATGTCCAAAGCTTTCATCAGGTTCTTAAGGGTTCCTTGAACAACAACAACAAAAAAAAACCACCCCATAAATATGGGTTAAGAACCGTTGACCTATTGCATTGCATTCCTTGATCTATACTGTATTCAACCAATGTAGATAGAATGTATCAGGCAATCAGGGATAGCCGGTAACAAAGCAGACAAAGCCCTCCCTGTGGTGTATAGCTAGGAATTCTCATACGGGACAATAAACAAGTAAACACACAACTAATTATAAAGAGTAATGAGGGAAACGGAGTGAAATGACACAGGATAATGGGGACCGACTTAGAAGTGTGGTTGGGAGGTCCTGTCCACTGGGGCTTAAACTGAGACCTAAAGGATATTTACAGTGGAGCCTTAAAAAGACAGGAGAAAGGCATTTTTGTCCAAGGGAACGGCAAGTGTGAAGATCTTGTGGAAGGAAAGCTTTGAGGGCTCTAGGACTGGGGGGAGAGTGATGCTGGGTGGGACTGCAGGTGTGGGAATTACATAGTGGGTACCCGGGCTGCATTTTTACAAGGTGCAAGGAAAGCCCCTCTAGGGGATCAGGCAGGGAGTGACTCGAGAGTGCTCGTGTTTCAGGCACATCCTGTGGTTGTCTATGGAGAATAGAATGTAAGAGAGGCAAGAACCAGTAGACAGCTCTCTGGGTGAGAGGTGATGGTGACTGGGCCTAGAGAGGTGGGAAAGGGTAGAATTAGGCCATGTTTAAGAGGCAAAGCTGATGAGACTTGATAGTGGCTGGATGAGGGGGAAAGATGGGGGAGATCAGGATGATGGCCACATTTCTGGATTGAGCAATTGCTGGATGGGCAGCCTGGGGGTGGGTCAGGTTTGGGTTGAGAGGTAAAGCAAGTCCACTTTTCAATATGTTAAGACTGAGAAGAGGCTGAGATGTACAGTGGTCACTCCAGAAGGTAGGGGAGTTAGTTTGCTAAGGAAATGTGGTCAGCTTGCCCCAAGTGTTGGATGCCCATGTGAGGTTTAACAGGCACTAAATGTCAAACCCAGTCTAGCCACATTCAGCTATTTAGGTGCAGTCGTCTGGAGGGCATGAGATGAACTCTTCACAAGTTAAGGTGTTGCCAGCTAATTGTGATGAAGGCAGAGAGGGGAAGAGAACTGAGCCTACTTACAGAAGTGACTGAAGTGGCTACTCTAGAGATCACTAGGCCTTCATTAAAATCCCTCTCCATCCTCTTCTTGGGAGCATGGTTAGACTACATTTCCCAGGTTCCCGTGCAGCAAGTTTTGACCCTAACACTGGTTCTAGCCAATGGAATGGAACAGAAGTTCTAAAGGCCAATTCCAAGCCTGGCCATCAAAAACCTCTATATGTATTTTTTCATGCTCTTGTCCCCATTGAGCTAACTGTTTTGGTGACCTCTAGGGAAACCTTGGAAGCTGCTGTTGAACATGACAGAATTTTGGTCAGCTTGTGTTCCAGAGGCCTGCATAAAGCAGGATACCCACCACCACATACCGACCTCCCTTGATTGAGGAAGAAAATTTCTTTTACGTTAAGCCATTCCACATTTGGGTGTATTTGTTACCAAAGCTATGCCTGCCCTAATTAGTACAGTGATAGGTTGTGTCAGAGGGTAAAGAAGGAGTGAGAACTAATGGGTCAGAGAGCCACATGGGGCCAATCTCTTCAAGTGCAACCTCAGAGAGCTGAGATGCTTGCCTGGAGAAACTAGGGCAGAGGTTTTCAGCCAGAGCTGCACATTAAAATCACCTGGAATCTTAAAAAAAGTACCTAATGCCCAGGCTGCACCCCAGGCCAACTAAACTGGAAAATCTGCGGAAGGGTGCAGACCAACCATTTTTCCAAAGCTCCCCAGTTCATTCCAGTGCACAGAGTTGAGAACCACAAAACCAGGGTCGAAACCAGGGTTATCTGATTCGTGGATCTCTGTCACCTGGGGCTTTACATGTATTTTATTACAAACAGAGCCTATGAAGGAGCCTCACAGCTAGGTGTGGGACCCTGCATCCCAGCCTTGGCAGACACCAACACAGGAGGATGACTGTTTAAGAACCAGAGCAGACTATAGACCTTACAGGATGCCAACTGGTTACAGAGAATGGCCATGAACCCGCTTCTCCCCATCCCCACCCCAATATAGATCTCAGGGAGAAAGAGGGAAATTCCTGAATTGGATGAGAGTCAACTTTAAATTGGTTAGATTTACATTATCTGCTATCAGAAGGAACAAATATAGATAGATAGATAGATAGATAGATAGATAGATAGATAGATAGATA
>JAQQAC010017683.1:9234988-9461874 GCA_029783875.1 Phataginus tricuspis | reverse complement strand
ATAGATAGATAGATAGATAGATAGATAGATAGATAGATAGATAGATAGATAGATGGATAGATAGATAGATAGATAGATATACATACACACACTAGATTACATTGTTTGGGAATGTGAATCTGCTTTAGTGCCTTTTAGTCCTGAGAATTGTATTTTAAACTAGCCTCTGTTGTCAGTTCTGGAGCTCATTGTAATGGGGGAGATTTCATGTCTTGGTCCATCCATAAAGGACAGATTTTGTGGCAGTCACAACAGACTGGTCCAGTTCATGTACCTGATCCTTTCTGGGGAGCCGCCTGGGCCCCTGCCTGTAGTTAGCCAGCTTGCAGACCTTATGCAGTGTAAATCCATCACTTCAACTGACAGGTAGCCCAAGGGATATATTTCTGAGACCACATCTGAACCATCTCTACTTCTTTTGTACAATTAATCACAATGCTTTTTGCTTGTAGTAGGCATTTAAAAGTACTATCAGATTAAAGGATAATAGTGACAATAATAAAATAATAATAAGGCATGTTCTATTTATACTTGTTCAATGGTTCTGAAGGTCATAGATATGCCATTTTACTATGTATGGATTTGGCAATAATTTTAAATAAATATTTTAATTAAATTGTCTATTTAATTTGTCTCTGGCCTCATTTATATTCTGATGTTTTCTAAAGTTTCTTTTATAATATTCATATTTTATTATTGTGTGCACTTTCATAAATAAAAGGAATACTAAGAAACACATTTTAAATGGTCCATACTCTTACCATCTTGACAATTTCTGCTGAAAAATTTTTTAAAATATGCATGCGCATGTACATGATAAGAACATTTTAATAGTGTGTGAGGGTATGAAATGCCAAATGAGAGCTGCCTGTGACAACACCCTGCCCAAAATCCCTTTCCCCAAAGAGGGACTTAACTATTGCTAAGAGTTTCTTCTTATTCTTTCCAGAAAGCAAAATGTGTGTATGCCAAGATGAAATTTAAAATACATTTTTTTGTTTAATATATTTTAAGAAATAATTTATTATTTGAATCATAAAAACTACACATTGAGGCCAAATGAGAGTTAAATCACTGAGATTATTTATTTTACCAATCCATACGGGAAGGGAAAGAGCATTTGCCTTTCTACACCACCAAGTTCTAGAGTCAACAGAGGCAGCAGTAAAAGAAAGCTACACTTTACTATTAGAGTCAACACATCGGTGATATTTGTCCCTGGGTGACCAGGAATGGCCCAAGAACTTGTGAATACAAAGCACATCTCATCCTCAAGCTCACTCACTGTGTCTGTCATTTGCTCTAAACAAGGAGATCTGAGGCAATAGGGTTAGAGAAATGCCTCTCATGAACCTGCTACTTTCTGATACCCTTCCTGAGAAAGCCTGAGAATACACAGTAAAACTGCTTAATATTTAGTACATTAAATGCAGAATATATGCACACGTAACATTTTCATCAGGACGAAGGGGTTGCATTCAGTGTTCCAGTTTCCCTTCTCAGAGGCAGCTACTGTTGTTTCTTATGGAAACTTCCAGAGATTGTTAAGAAGGGTTTCTCTGTCTCAGCCCTATTGACATGTTGTGCTGGATAATTCTTGTTGCCAAAGAAGAGGGGCTATTCTGAGTACTACATTATGTTTAGCAGCGTCCCTGGCCTCTACCCGCCAGATGCCCTCTCCAGTTGTCTCCAGGTGTTCTTCCTGTTGAAAACCACTGGTCTGGAGACACACACACACACACACACACACACACACACACACACACACACACTATATATATATTATATATAATATATATATATATACATTTATACATTATATTATAGTATATTATATTATGTTACATTACATGTATTATATATGTGAAAGTTGGGGCCAAAATATCACAGTGTGAACATCTTTCATGTTATAGGAAGTGTAGGTTTACACATTAAATTCAAACTTGGTTACTGAATTTTTAAGAGTTATAGCTAATTGTAAGTGCTTAGGATAAAGTCATTTGCAAACATTTAATTCAATGAGGATACTATTAGTTTCTGGCATTTATTTTTACACTATAGTTTTAATTAATGTGTTTTATATTCTTTTGTAGTAAAACATAACTCAGATTTCTACAGGCCTTAAGACCACAAACAGAAAGTGGTTCCTCTTTGAACTGTGTCTTCTGCAACAGATTTCAATAAAGTTGGACCAACTTAAAAAGAAATATATATATATATATTTATTATATATTATGCATTATATATATAGTAGATGCATAGTATTTTGTTATATGGCTATACTATAAATAATTTACCCAATTTCACTTTGATAAATATTTGTTTCTTTTTTAATTATTTCACTGCTATAAATAATTCTGCAATGAAAATATGTAAGTATTTCTATGGGATAAATTCTTAGATGTGGAATTGCTGGGTCAGTCGTATATGCATTTAAAATTGTTGTTGATACTAACCAAATTGCCTTCCAAAGATACCGTACCAATTTTTACTCCCACTAACAATGCACAAGCGTACCCATTTCTATACACCCTTGCCAACTCAGTGTATTAACAAACCTTTTCTTATTTTTAAATGCAAAAGGTGAAAAAAGTAGAGTCTTTCTGTAACCTCAGCTCTGCCACTGTTGTGCAGTTGTAGAACAGATATTCTGAAGAGAAATTGCTCAAAAATGTACCCTTTTGTAGCTCCAAAGACCAGGACAGAGAATTCTAGTGAAGAATTTTGATGAAGCTCTTTGGCCTTTGTCTTTTTTTCCTTTGGCAGGCTAAATCCAACTTATCCAAACTGCTGGAAATTGCAAATGATTCTCAATAAGAGGACCCAGCCCCTTGAAACTGTATGCTTAATTCACGCTGAAACATGATTTCTGGAAAGGCTTTTTGCATTCCTGCAGATACATACATGATAAATACTTTGTTATCATTTTCTGTGGTGTTCACTATCATGGTGCTGAGAGGTGCTGTCTGCTTTAATCTCTCTGCTGAATTACAGATATACATGATCAAATGAAGTCAAGACAAGAATCAAGCCTCATAAAAATATTGCCTACAGCATGTACCAAAAAAAAGTCATTCGTGCCAAGACTATGCAAGCCAAGTAAAGCCAGAGGTTATGCAATCACCCAGCAGAGGTTGAAATTTCTGACAAAAACAGGGTCCTTATTGAAAATGTAAGCATAAAAACGAAGCCTCATTTTTAAAAAATGGCCATTTTGATACTTCACTCAAGTGAACATTGGAAACCATGGCTTCTGACCTCCAGTATTTCCTTCCACTGTAAAACCCAGGATAAAACAGATTTTCCATTCTTGGATTTTCTGGGTTGGCCACTTTGGCTCTAACTTAAACCAAGTTTTCAAGCAGTTGCATCAGATCAGAATGTTCCATACTGTGCTGTTGCCTGATTGAAGACAAAGATCCATTCTTTCACAAAGGGAACATTTATCAGAAACCTACTATGTGTCAGGTCCTCAGCTAGACCCTGGCAAAGGCGCTGATGAGTAAGACGCCATGCCTGTTGGCCAGACCTCATATTAAAAAGGATCATCTCAGCAGAGAGGCTGGGAACCAAGAGCGTGGAGAAGATTTGCCAGGGTGCAACGGTGGAGCCCAGGACCCACCAGTAGGCATGCTCAGGGGTTATGAAAAGCTGGTAGGGCTCAAATTAACTGAGCAGTGCATACAGCCTTGGCTGCTTTTAGAAAAGCTATTGAAGTCTGTGTTCTGATCACCTCTTACCCTGTTGGTACAGGAGGAACCCCACCCTAAATAATATGAGATGGCCAAACACACGACACCTAACAGTGGACAGATGAGATTGGCAGCAGATTATTAGTCACACATGTTTGAAGCCGTGGGGAGGAGGACACTGAATAGGAAGTAACAGGAGGGTGAGATGCCCCCCAGTTCTTGCAGGAGAATGTGATTTGCCTGTTTGAATAACCGTGTGGGCTGGCAGGGACATGAAACCTATTAGTTTTAGGACAGGTGCTTGTGGCTGGTCTGGCTAACAGGGAACTAGCTGGGCTCTGGTCCCCTGTAAGGGTCAAAGACGTCAAGGCAGTACATGGAATGTCAGGCCCTACAACATAGTCCGTTAGATTTCTTATCGACAGTTTTCCTTCTGTGTTTCTTTTCCATTAGGAGCTCAGGGTAGCTTTGACCAAATTTCTGCCACTCACAGTCTTAACTGTAAGCATACAATCAAGACTTGCTGCTCAACTGTTGGGATGTCTATTTTCTTTTTCTCTGTCAGGTACATAGGCTCCCTTCTTCTGATAACAGCATCCCAATTTGGGGGGAACTATAGACCCAAATCTCAGTCCGTGTGTTCCTGGAGTTTGGTGAATTCGATTCCCCTCCCACAACTCCAGGGGTGGGCCAGCGACCTGAGAGAGACCAATCAGTGCATTCTATCACCCTTGCTGCAGTGATTGGCTCAGAGTGAGCCATGTGACACAGGCCAGGCTCACTTTTGGAACTTTGCTCATAAAAATGTAAAGAAAGCTCTTTCTTGATGGAAATAACCTTTGTCTGTTCAGGTTGCTCTAATAAAATACCACAGACTGGGTGGTTCATAAACAAGAAAATTTATTTCTCACAGTTCTGGGGACTTGGAAATTCCAGGGTTAAGGCAACAGCAGATTCAGTGTCTGGAGCCTGCTTGCTGGTTCCCTGAGAGCCATCTATTCACTGCATGCTTACATGGCAGAAGGGTCAAGGGAGCTCTCTGCAGCTCTCTTACAAGGGGACTAATCCCATTCATGAGGGCCCTGCCCTCATGACCTAGTTACCTCCCAAAGGACCTACTTCCTAACACCATAACATTAGGGATTAGGTTTTAACATATGAATTCTGGGGCACAGATCAGGGTAAATAGGAGAGAGACAGAAAGGGAGAGAATGGCAGATGTGTTTATAACTTCCAATCCAGCAATGCCAGGATTGGAAATACCCATGAATCCTTCAGTCAAACAAGCCATTAAGTTCTCCCTCTTTTAGTTTTTGGCCTAAGTTGGTTTGACTTGGGTTCCTGTCACTTGCAGCTAAAAAACCACTGACTAATAGACTGACAGACAGTTGCCTTGTTTGCCTCTTTAGAACCAGAAGGGAGCGATTGGTACTAACATGCCGGCAATGTAGTCTATTGCTTTTTCATTATTATTCCACCACACCATAAAAACAACCCTTCAGTTGCATAAAAATCACCCTGAGCCCTCCAACCTTACTCCAGCCATGCTTGCCCCTTTCTGTTCTTTGAACAAAATAAGCTCAGACTCATCTCAGGGCCTTTGTTCTTCTCTCTGCCTGAGACAACTCTCCCCCAGGTCTTTATTTGTCCAGCTCCTTTGTCACCCAGCTTCAATGTCACTGCTTCAAAAAAACCTTCCCTGAACGCCTAGCTAAGGTACATACTTCATCTCTCTACCTCATGATCTTGTGTGATTTTCATCACAGCCTTATTATCATCTGACACTTTTTTGTTTATATGTATTTTTATTGTTTGTCTACATGACTGTAAACTTCATGAGAATATGGATCTTCGTGGTAGTCCCAGAGCTTAGAGTCGTGTTGACATATGGCAAGGGCTTAATAGAATTTTGCGAAGTGAATCCATGAACAACCACACATGTAGCTACTTCTAAGGTAGGTACATATAGATTATGTAGGTGCTTTATGCAAATCATTTAATCCTCAAAATAACCTTGAGTAAGAATTACTATCGTTTTATATGTAGACGAATTGAGGTTTGGATGGGTTGAGAAACTTGCCCAAAGTTACACACCCACCTGGGAAATGGTAGAGCTGTGATTTAAACAAAGGGCCATGTTACTCCAAAATTTGTGGTCTTACATTTTCAGTAATACCTAGATTTGTCTTAAATTTCAACATTCTAAAATTCTAACAGATAAAAATCCTTGTTAGATCATAAGCTGCAATTTGGAATGATTTGTATAATGTGGCTATCGCAGAAAGAACTGACCTTTCTTTCTATGAGGTCTTGAGCCACCCATGTGCCTAGAATGGGACTAAACGGACATCCTAATTGACATGGTAGAGTCTGGAAATGCTTGTATGCATTTTCAAATAAATTATTGCGAGGAGGTGGGGATGAAGGACAGTTCCAGCCTTTAGAAGAAGTATCTATGGCAAAAACATATAGGCAAAGAGGACAGGAGAGAGAGATCATGGTCTCATATGCAATGGGTAGATGTGGGTAGAATATTGGGGTTACATGTGACATAGGGTCCCTCTATGGATAGAATACAAAAAGTGGAAAGGAAATAAATTCAAGGTCTGGAATGACGATAATAGACACATGAATGTATTGTTGGTTGTGGAGAGACTCACAAAGTCTGAATAAATTGTGCAAAGAAAAAATACAATATAACAAAATGACAACATATAATAGAAATTGAAAGACTTATTTGAAGTTTGATTGCATAAAACATCCAGCTGTCAAAGATTCCATTTCTTACATTTTTAAAAGTTTATTTAATCTTTATGTAGACACTGACACATAAGAATATAAACTGAGCAAAGGAAAGGTCTTTTATTCCCTTCTTTGAGAATTTAATTCATCCTTTTCATCATCAAGCATTCAAGAATAAAAGCCTATGTGATATTCAAATAAAAGTGAAAACATTTTTAATGCCTGAAAAATATGTAACAGATAATGTTAGAAGTTACGTGTGTGTTTGTATATGTGTGTGTCTGTTACTTTCTGATGTTTAGGAATTGCCACATAGCAGACATGGACCCTATTGCTTTGTGTAGTAATTGGGAACAGTTTATTTTTTTGTGTTTTTTCCTCCCAGTTCTGAACATTGGCCATCTCAAAACATTCATACTTACAATAAACATTTTACCAATAATTTTAATATTGCCAAATTTGAAGCTGAATTTACTATTATAAGGTATTATAAAAATGTTTTATACCAGTTATATGAATTCCATACGAGGGTATATTGGGGAGTTGAGTAAATTATAGAATACTAAAATATTTTATCACTTAAACATTTTTTTATCTTGAAATAGTCTTAGACTTACCAAAAGTGACAGACATAGCACAGAGAACTCACCCTGCTTCCTTGAATGTTATCTTATATAAGGATAGTTTATCCAAACCAGAAAATTAATAATAAAAAAAGAATTAAGTGATTAAATAAATAAATGACACTACTAACAAAACTATAGCCTTCTTTGAATTCCACTGTTTTTTTTCACTAATTTCTCTTTTCCGTACCAGGATCCAATCCAGGACCCACATTGCATGCAGCTGCCATGTCTTCTTGGTGTCCTCCAATTTGTGACAGTTTCTCAGTTTTTCCCTGCTTTCCATGACCTTGGCCCTTTTGAATAAAACTGGTCAGGTGTTTTGCAGAATGTCCCTCAGTTTGTGTTTGTCTGATATTCTTTCATGATTAGATTCAGGTGATACATTTTTGGCAAGAATAGCAAAGAAGGGATGTGCCCTTTTCATTGCATCATATCCCAGGATACATGAGGGATGCTAGCCTTGTACTGATAAAGGTGGTGTCTGCTAGGTTTTTCTAAAGTTACTCTTTTTCTTTTTGTAATTAATAAGTATCTTGTAGGGAACTACTTTGTGATCAAGCAAGTATCTTATTACTTGTTCTTTTACCCATTGATTTTTGCATCCATTGATGGCGACAGCTATTACCTGTGGTGTTTGCCTAATGGTGGTTTTGTATTGCTCTAATTTCTTCTATATTTTTTAACGGGAATTCTTCTGCAGGCAAGATCTGTACTTCCCCTCTCATTTACCTGTTTGTTTGTTTATTTATTTATTTATTTCCGTATGGGCTCTTGGAAGTTAATTTTATTCTGTAGGTCATAATATAATACTAGCAGAATTTAGTTTGTGGCTCAAATGGCTCCAGCTTGGGCTGTTGGTAGCTCTTTCAGGTTGGTTCCTAAGTCCTTTTGACATACCCCTGTCATTTTTGAGCACTTCCTTCTGTCTGGTACCATAGGTTTATCTAGATTTTTTTACCTTCCCCAGTCGTGGACTCAAGTATTTCTTCAAGGAGTCCTACTTTCTTTTATTATAAATGACATTTAGAGGTTGCTGTTTATCATGGAACTTGCAATAGCAAAGGAACATACAAATTGTCTCACTCTTTGCACACGTACATTAGTGATTTTAACTTGAAAGAATTTGTGATGTACAGTGTAGATTCTGTTTTTATCTTTAGGTTTAATTTAAAATGTGGAATTTTGGTGGTCTGAAATATTTACAAGTCATTAGATCCTATGTTAGATTTACAAGTAAAATTTACAAGTAAAGTAAGTTAATTCACAAGTAAGATGCAGTTTATCTTACATGTGGTATTTCTCAATCCTTATACAAAATTAAATTAGGAGCATCTGCTAATTTTGGCTATCATTTAAAACCTTCAATTTTTAATTTCTTATACTCACACAGGATTGAGACATCATGAAAAATATTTATTGAGACACTTTGCTTGGTTTACACCACATTTAACAAATATCAACTTTGTGTAAGCATTAGGGATGCCAGACTGAACATGGCATATCACCTATCTTCAAACAGTTCACAAATTAAAACCCATTTGAGGCTCTTTTTATTTTCCCTGGTCCAGATAAATGTTTTTTCCTCTATGAATCCTTTTATTTACTATTTTTCCCTCTCATCATTCTTCTACTCCATAATTTATTTCCCCATTTTCTCCAGTTCATGTACTTCAACTTCAAAATTCTGCTTAAATTTCTCCTCCTATAGGAAGCCCTCCCCCATGAGCCCAATCTCACCTAGTTGTAACTTTCTCCAACCCCATAAGGCTAAGAATATTCTGTCCCACAGGCATTTTAAATTCAACATGAGCAGAATGGGACTCATCATATTCCCCTTGTCCAGCTCCCTCAATCTCATTTTCCTTTTGTGTCCCCATTTAAATGACACTGCTGTTATTCACCCAGGAATCCAAGCCAGAAACCGGGGTGGAAACTGAGACTCCTCTGCCTTCCCTAACCCCAGATTCAATGGGTCAGCAAGCAGGTCAATTCTACTTCTAACCATTTCTAGGCTTTGCTCCTGCTTTCTCTTTACCATCAGGCAACTGTCTTCACTCAGATCCTCCTTTCTTTTCTCAGTTAACATTTGTCTTAAGTGGGTCCCTTGCAAAGCAGACCCCAAAACAAGGATTTTGATGCAGGTAGTTTATTTGGGAGGTGATCCCAGCGAGGGCTCTGAGGGAGTAGGGAAGTGAGGAGAAGCAACAAATAACATGTTAATGAGTGGATCACAACTGAGGACAGCTGGGAGCCAATCCACAGGGACAGTGGCCCAAAAGAGACTTTGGGGAACATACTGCAGAACTATCTTTCTGGGGTGTGAGGAAGCTAGGGTATTTATTTACTGACCTGGGCCCTCTCTTGGGGCCAGAGTGTGCCCACAACAGAGACACACGGGAAGCCATTAGCTTGTGCAGGGACAGTCTGCAGAGATGTCTGGGGATGGGCAGGGGTGCGGTGCTCTGACACTGTTGGCTACACCATCAACGCCTTCTAATTGGTGGTCCTCCTTCCAATCTTTCTCCCTCCCACCCATTTACAACTACTGCCCTAGGTGATTCTTCTAAAATATCAAATAAATCAAGTTATTCAGCTGTTTGAAACCTGTCAGCGTCTCCCACTGCTTTCAGAAAGAAATCCAAATGGCCTGGCTTGATGTGCTAAGGCTCCACATGGTCTCACTCCTGACCCCCCTTCCAGCCTCATCTCCTACCACACCTCAGTACTTGACCCAGACCCCCAGGCCCCAGGCACATGACACCAGCTGTGGTTTCTCTCTCAAGCCACTCTCCAGGGGGCCCTGCACACAGCAGTTGCTCTGCCTAAAGGCTGCTCGTAAATATCCAACGAACATTTACCTGCCAAGCACCGGTCCACTACCTGGCAAGTACTGTGTTAGACACTGCGGATCAATAAGGAGTGAATCACAGTTCTCATCTTCAAGGTGTTTGCTCTCCAAAGGGGAGGAGACAGACACACATAAAGAAGTACTTATACCTCAATTAGCTGCTATATGAAAGAAGGGCTCTTAGAGAAAATGATGTCTTGGTGAAGACTTGATGGATTTAAAGAAGTTTATGCTAGGAGAGAAATGCACATAGATAGGAGGAAATAGCCTGGTATGTGCAGAAAAACTGCAGATTTCTGAATGGGGAAGGTGAGGTGTCTGGCAGGAAGGCATGAGGGTGAGGCTGGCCAGGTGGTCAGGATCCCTGCCACCTAGGGAGCTTGGGCTTTATTCTTTAAACCAAGACATAACCAGAGGGCCCCTTTTTCATCCTTCTCAGAAGCTTTCTGTATTCACTGTGGGACTGTCTTAGGTCCTTATCTTCTGTGGTCTTCTAGTGCCTCAGGGAACTCCTCTCTTGGTTATCAGGCTGGCTTGTGTTTCAAGACATATCTCACCCATAAGGCTGTTCTTTCTCACCTCTGTATCACAGAGCTTACTACAATGCTGAGACCTTCAGTTCAGACCTACTGCACACCTGAATGCTTTAAGAAGGCTAGGAAGAGTTGGAGGAGTGACGAATACTGATCCCGAGAAGTTCCCTCCAAGCCAATGGCACACATAAGTGCTCTCTGCACATGGTCATTGCCAAGCTGGGTGCTGGAAGTTGCTGGTGACACTGGACTTTAGGTGCGTGCTTTCAAAACCTGAACAGGGGATCTGATGATTTCCTAAAATTGGTTATGTTAGTTACAAAAAACCATGATGCTTTGCCAATGTGTTTTACAATAGCTGTGCTCTTAAATTTTTAAACTTATTCTTTCTTCCTTCTTCTCATCCTCTTTTTTCCTTCTTTCCACTCCGCAAAATTCTTAGACAAGGGCTTTGACATGCAGTGGGGGTTGGGAATAGAGGACTCTTAGGTGATACAAACATTGTTTTCATTTCTGCTTTGGCTGGACTTACGACCAAGTTCTCTGCCTGGTTTTCCGGAGTAGCCAACAGTATTTAGCTGGGTCTTTCAGTGTCCCAGTAGGGTCAGCTTCTGGAAAGGTGGGAGATGGGGTAGAGCAATGAGAGGGTGAAAAACTCTTTGGAACAGTCTGTTCTCATTGCCCTCTTCTGCCAGGGTGAATGACAGGTGGGAATACAGGAACCATTGCTCGCTGTTCCTCCCACCTCAGACTCTAGCCTTTGAAGGAAAAGTTTCAAACTCTTCTGTTTTTCTGGTCAAATGCAGCTGGCTTTGCAGCTTTGGGCAGGTTAAAAAAGCAAGCCTTTTCATATGGCTGGCTGATTTACACAATTTTAATGTGCTTTAAAAACCTCCCTACAGTCCCTGCTGCTGGTTCCTCTGAACACGGATATTGTGGGGCTCTGAGCAGAACTCCAGGTTTATTTTCTAGTGGCCGGTGTTTATGTGTCGCCTTTGTGTTGCATTCTTCCCAGTACATTGCCTGGTCCTTGAAGGAGGAGGCCTGTGAGCCTCCAGCTTCCTTTCTAACTTCCCAGTTCCTCTGCCCGCAGCCTCGCACATCTGCTCACCCACCCCAACCGCTTTGTTTTTAAGTACTGCCGTGCTGGATTTTTCATCTCCCAATGAAAATCATGATTTGGCTTTGTGTCTGTTGCATAGGCACCTCTGGGTACAGATACAGGCAATGTGGCCCCTGAAACTCTCCAGAGAGCAGCCTTCAGGATGCAAGGAGCAGCAATGGCTCACCTAATGACCCCCTGTGACAAAACCAATGACACGACAAAACAGAAAGGCTATCCAAGCACATCTCCTTTGCACCTCTCTCAGCAAAGGGAGCACGAGAGTAGTTCGGTGTTCAAGACCCCGGTGCCCACCTCTTAAGTTCTGTGACCTCAGAAGGTCACTCTAGAGCTCAGCTTCCCTTTCCTATTCTGTAATATGGGAATAGAAACTGAATCTACTTCTTGGGGATGTTGTAAGAAAATCATAAATCTAGCATATGCAAAATGTTCAGCACAGTTCAGCGCTCAAGGCATACTAGCTACGGCTATTAGTAATTAGGTATTACTAGTAGTAAAGATCAGGAGATTGCACTGTCCTGGGACGTGGGAGCTTGGCTGGCCAGCCTGAAAGGGGTCGCCCTACTCTCTCCAGGCCCCGGTTCGGACCGCCGCTGCTCGCAGGGGCCGGGGTCCCATTGGGCTTGGCCTGCGAGGGCGACCCGGCTGCCGCCCCGGCGCGAGCACAGGTACGTCCCTGACCACAGTGCGGACGAGGGCGCCGGCCAGCCGAAGTCTGGGGCACCAGGTGTGCCCCGAAAGCGGGGGCCAGGCCGCGACCCCAAGAGCCCGGCACGGGGTGCCTGGGACGTCCCGAAGGACGCCGCCTGGCACCGGACAGGGGCGACTGCTGACCTCGGGCCCCGGAGCCCCGGCCCCACCCCCGGGAGCCCCGGCCCGCCCCGCCCCCAGCGCCCCGGGTTGGCTGGAGCCGGCGGCCACGCGCGGCGATTTGCCACGCGCCGCGTCACTGCAGCCGCTGTCGGTCCCGCGGGCTGGTCAGGGAGGCAGCGGCGGGGGCGGCGGGCGCTGCAGGGCGCGACGTTGCGGGCCGCCCCACCCTGGGAGGCGCCCAGGCCTTCATCAAGTGACTAGTATCCCTTCCAGGAGAACAGGGTCCTTCAGAGGGAAGCGGGCTCCAGCCCGTGGCCCCGGCGCCAAACCGCCGTCATCTCCTTCCTGTGCCGGGTGATGTGTCTCCGCACCCACCCGGAAAAACATAGTCCGCCCCTCACGTCCTTGTGGGGTAGCTCTCGCTTCCAAACGGCGTGACTCTCTTTGCTCGCACCCTTGTCTTCGCATTCCAAGTACTCTAGGATCGCCCTCTCCCAACCCCCCCATGAGAATACATCAGCTCTGAAAAGAAACCTCGGGAGAAGAGAGAGGGAACCAGGGGAAGGGAGGGCGAGGCGAGGATGGCGGAGGGACACTGAGGGCCGCTGCGAAGTGCGCACGCGCGCCGACAGGAACGAGTTCCGGTCTGGCCGGGGCCTGTCTCCTAAAAATAGCCCCGGTGTGGGGATCCGTGCGCGGATGTCCCGGCGAGTCCCGGGCTGAAGGAGGCGGCTCCGGGCGGCGCGGAGCGCTGGTGGCGGGCCCGGGCTGCAGCGACTGTACGCCCGCCAGCTGCACCGGAGACCACGGTGAGGGCCGCGGCCGGCTGGGTTCCATCCGCGGGCCTGGTGGTGACAGTGGGGCGGTGTCTCGGCGAGGGGCCGGGTAGGGGCTGAGGGGCGCTGGGGCGGGGGGCACGACCGAGGAGGGGTGCCCGCGGGGCTCGGGAGACTCCTGGACTGGGCGGCGTCTGGCTGGCAGGGGGCCGGGGTCGCGGCGCGCGGCGGCCGGACGGGTGGGGCGCGGAGGGCGACGAGGGGTGTCGCGTCGGGGTCGGCGCCGAGGGGCGAGGCGCCCGCGGAGGTGGGGGCGGGGTGTCCCGAGGGCGGGCCCGGGTCTGACGGGCGCCGCAGCGCGACTGAGGGAGGTTCGGCTTCGCGGGCTCGGCGCTAGGAGCCTCCCTGTGCGCACACCGCGTCTGGGTCTGGGGGGCGGTGGGGGACGTCGCCTTCTTGAAAGTTGAAGGAGTTCCCCGGGGCCCGGAGCCTCTCCAGGGCGGAACGCCCGAGAGCCCTTTACTCCTCTTCGGCCTCCGAAGCCGGGGTCTCCTTGAAGGAATTGACCCCCAGTGCGGGGGGCGTTCTGTTTGTTGGGAAGAAGTTCCCCCACTTCTGGTTTGGAGACGGTTGGTGTAACCGGGCGGAACACGTAGGTCTGAGCTCTCCGTGTGTATGTGTAGATGTCGGGGGCCGCGTGAGTTTGGGTCCAGCCCGGGAGGTGGTCTGGGCCCCGGGCACCTGCGGGCTGCGGACGTTCGGCGGTGCAAGGAGACGTCGCGGGGAAGGAGGGTCTGCAGAGGGTACCGCTCGCTACTCTGCAAGTAGATCCCGGCTTGCAGGGAAGATTTGTGAGATAGAAACTTTGCCTTTTAGTTCGGTGTCATCGGTCTTTGAACAGTGACGATTCAATTAGTAGGAGAGAGTGTGCAAACAAGTTTGGAAAAAGTGAGCCTTTTTGAATCAGAAAAACAATTTTTCCCCCCTTGTGAAAGTATAACTATAAAAACGTTCTTCCGACCTTAAGTGTGATTGCTGAGATAGGAAGCGAACCTTCGTCATGGTCCAGTAGGGAACTGTGTGAATATTGAAGAATAGCAACATCGTGTTAACCTGCATTTTAGTTTACAACGAAGTTGAGATTCCAGTAAATGTGCTGTTAGGAAAGCCTGTTGTGGTATGTTTACTATATATATTTTTAAACAAATAGCTAAAATTTTTCGTGTTTCCCCCATGTGTTGTATCATCTATTCCTATACGAAGAGGCAGTTCTCTAAAGCTGTAATTAGGTGTACATTACACAAGAGTACTTTCCCTTTAAGAATCCAGCTGTGTTGTTTTGGCAACTGCCAAGGACTCCAGTTGTCAGTTTTAAAATCTGTTACCTTGGCAGTACTTGAAGAGTCTGGAAAAAGTAAACAAAACAAGCTTCAAAAATTTTTTTGAAAACACAACAATGGCATTTATCTTAGTATGGATTTAGGAAGTGAGGATAAAATAACCATATTGTGCTATTATGGCTTTTGTATGTACATTTTTTTTTAGTTTGGGCCTTTTTTGGTGTATTTTTGGAGGGCTCAGTTTTCTTATTTCTTTTGTTAGCAACTTTTGTTGTAGGAAAAAAGTCAAAAGTGTTTTCACTAAAGTGGATGCCAGTTTTAGACTATATCAAACGTAATAAACACGTGTGTTATTAAGGTTAGTTTTGTGTGATGATGCACTAATTGATTTTGGAATTTCAGTTCTCAATGAGCAGTTTTAAAAAATTGTGCTAATGGTGGCATAATAATGTAAACACTCTGAAGAGATAAAACTAGCTTTTTAAATAGACGCAGTCTTTAGATTAAAAATTCAGTTGGAAGAGTACTTCCAGTAGAAACTTATTTACTAAGCAGCAATGATTGCAAAGTAATAGTGAACTCTTTAAACACAAATATTTGCTCATCTATTTCAGTTAATCACACTATTGTTAACTGTAAAACTATGGTTTTATTTATACTGGAACAGAGGTGGTAACATATTTAACTCCTTAATTGCTTTCTGGCAAAAAAATTTTTTTTTATTACATTGTTAAGGTGAGTGGTGGGGGGTGTCCAGTGGAGGGAAAATAGCTCCTTGGGGCTCAGAAATAATAATTGTATTGTCACCATATTGAATTATGGTTTGAGAATGATCTCCATATTCTTGGGGTTTTTATGTTTGCTTAGTGGGTATGTGTAACAAATACTGCTTTTTGTAAATGCAGTTGAAATGCTCTGAAAGATGTTGAGTTGTTTCGAATGGTGATGTTTTATTTTTCAAAGCCATTGCATTATAGCTTTGTATTTTCTATTTGGAGTGCAGTGCAGGTTAATATTATTTTTATCAATATTCAGGCAATAGCAACATCACTCTAATTGGTTACCAAGAGAAATACTAAAGTGTATTCTGAGAGTGGTTAATTATGGAAATATTTATTAAAACATGATTTTGAAGTTTGAAATATTTCGATTTAATATTTTTTGTACATTTGTATTCTGATTTAGGAAAAGGAAGCTGTCAGCAACTTTATTAGGAGGAAGTAGCATGCTTGTCAGTCAGGTTTGGAAAGCTACCTTTTTTTCCTCCCTTTGCTGCTTTTAGTCTGGCAAGAGGAATTTAGTGTAACATATAGTGATGACGGTCCTAGGTTTTCTGTGGGCATTTCTAATTTCAGATATTCTGTCTCAGAATGTAATGAGACCAAATACCTATTTTTGTCTTTGAAGATTAAGTCAAGGTGCTTGTGAATATTTCAAAGTCTCTCTGATGCTTTCTTTTATCAGTGATGGGATGATGAAAATATGTGTGAATTGAAATGATAACCATTACTTTTTTTCTAGTTAGGAAAAATCTCAACATTCTTAGTAAATTGAGAAGTGGGTGCCCTCTCAATGTTTAAGTGATAAAAGAAGTGTAAATATGGAAAATCAAATCAGTCTTCCACTCAGAATCTTTCTTCCAGCTAAAGAACTCTTCCACATGTCCTGCTGATTTGCAAGTCCTCATAAAAGAAGACTGCTTGACTTTGCCATCGGATCATGGTTCAGATCCCAGCTCCACCACTGAAAAAGCTAGGCATCTTCTGCAAAGTGGGAAGCAGTTACGCTATCAGGCCCAAGGAATTGTAGAATTAAATGAAATAATGGGTGTGAAAGTTCCTAGCACACTGCTTGAAACTTAATATATAAATATGTGTATTGTTTTATCTCCCTTCATCCCTTCCTCTATACCTCCCTTCCTTCCTATGAAGATTACATAGGTACTCTACCTAGTACCTGTACATTTAGTGTCTGTGACCAAAGGAACTTTGTGTAATGTATAAATGAAGGAGAATGCTCATATATTTGTTTGAATAAAATGTTCCAGCATCTTAACTTCATTGTCAGATTGTACATAAAATGTTTAGTTGGCTGTTACACATTAGATTTTTGACTTCCAATCATTATTTGTTGCTACCTCCAAAATGTCCCCAAATAGTAAAAAAAGTTAAATACTCTCTACTTTGAGAAACAAAACACATCATTCAGGAATTGTCTGTGGAAGTGTTTGCAAGTATGGTAATTTGAAAAATTGAAATTAGAAAAATATTTTTATATCCTACCTGAAATAAATATATTTTAAAGTAGCTTTTCTTTGTTAGGTAATCTATAATTTTTTTTATACTTCATTTTAAGTGGAACTCTTTATATCTGGTACTCTTTAATAAATGGACTCTGTGTCCAACTTATTATAATAAAGAGTATAAACCCATTAGTTTCTCATGCATAGCAAGGGATATGTGTTGGTGCATATTTAATAAATACTATATTTCTTATAGAGATATTTGTTATTTACTGATTTTAATTATTTGTATTTATTGAGTTTAATTGATATTTACTGAACTTAATATTTTATCTAATACTGAGTAGTCTTAGTTATCATTCAAGATGAAATCCCAAGCATATAAGTTGAAAAAAGATTAGCTGGTATGTGAAGTGGAATACCAAATATTTGAACATTGGTATGACAACAGGTAATGTATTTCTTCATCAGTTTAATAATTGATGATCATGAAATCCAGAGGATCTGTTAACATGGGTGAAAAAGAGACACTAGTTGATCAGACTTCTGATAAATATCAACCAGGGTACATCTTTTTGTGGTTGTCTTGAATCAATACTAATTTTATTTTCTTCCTTATATAGAAATGTAAACTTTAATCTGTCAACTTAAAAAAAATTCAACCAATAATAAAGTTTTATGTTTTGAGAAATATTTTGTTAATGAGTGGTAAATTTATACTACATGGGCTGGACCTTTTTAACAGGTTATTTTTGTTACCAGCAACATGTATATGCAGGTTGAGTTGGATTAGTTTGAGAAATGATTTGTGGCCCTTACAGCAAAGGGATACTCTTCACTTAACCTGGTAAGGTAACTTGTAACTATTGGCTTATTAAAACAGGACTAATACTGTGTTTGCTTGTCTTACCTCTTATCATCACCCCTAGCAATTCCTCTTTTACAATAGAGACTGGAATTATATTTCTAAAATTCAAATCCTAATGTCATCCTTTTTTTCAGGAAAAGTTTGAAGGCATATAAAATCAGTAGAGGCAGTAATATAAG
Organism: Phataginus tricuspis; assembly: GCA_029783875.1. Taxonomy (NCBI): domain Eukaryota; kingdom Metazoa; phylum Chordata; class Mammalia; order Pholidota; family Manidae; genus Phataginus; species Phataginus tricuspis. The sequence continues at coordinate 9,444,092 of JAQQAC010017683.1, read as the reverse complement.
GGATAAGTGATTGGCCTTTAAAATCAGACTGCCTAAGTTAGAATATCCACTCTAGTACTTTGTGTTCTTTGGCAAGTTTTCAGTCTTCTTGAGGCTCAGTGTGTAAAATAATGATTATAACTTCATAGAGTTGAGAAAATTAAATGAGATGTGTTTTATAAAGCTTTTAGCACAGTGTTTGGAACCTAATATGCAATCATTTTCCCCCTACTCTTACTGTCATTACTACTAGTGTTGTTCCCATTACTAGTTATGGTTCACTTCATAGTATGATTCTATTCCTCTCTTTCCAGGCCCATTGTCAGAAGCTACCCTTAGGTTTCTGTGACACAGTTAAGACCAGCTGTTTGGTGTTCCCTGAAAAGGCCATGCCGTGTATTTACATTTTGGTGACTCCCACTTTTATTTTTCTAACCCAGAATTTTCCTGAGCTTGATATTCACTTGGAATCCTAGTTGGAATCACAAACATAATATTAGCCATATGACTAAAATACAGCTATTTATTCCTCTTCCCCAATCGTATTCCTCTTTCCTCCCCCTGAACCTTGGTGTCTTTGCTGGCCTTCTCTATTTCAGTAAATGGCAGTACTCAAGCCAAAACTTGATGCCATTTTGGGTTCTTTTCTCTCAAATCCAATCCATTCACACATTCTTTTTTATCTTCAGAATTTATCTTGAGCCTATCCATCACACAGTCTTTACTGCTACCTCTTTATTTCAAGGCATCATTATATCTTGCATGAATTACTGCAGTAGCCTCTTAACTACGCATCTCGTTTTCTTGCTTCTCGCAAAATCTTTCTTCACACAGCCCTAGGGATCATTTTAAGGGCCTAAATCATGTCATACCTCTGCTTAAAATCTTTCAGTGACTTATACTCTCTTGAAATGAAGTCTGTACTCCTTTCCATGGCCTGAATGGCTCTGAATGATCTTTCTCCTTCTCATCATTCATCCCTTCATTCATTGGATGCCAGCCACACACTTTATGTCCTTGTCTATCTTAGGGTCTTTTGCACTTTTTGTACTACTCGCTTGAGACACTCTTTTAAAGTTCGCAAACCTTTTGGAACTTGGTCTATCTCTCGCTTCCTTGCTCAGACCATCCTGTTTTATTTGGCACTCAGTTCTTCTCTCACGCATCTTGTTTATTTCCTTCAAGACACTTAATATCCTTTGTACGTATCTTGTTTGCTTATTTATTGCTTATTTATGGTCTTTCTCCATTACCTGAATGTAAACTCCATGTAGGCAGAGGCCTTGTCTGTCGGTAGCTGTATCCCCAGGCTTTAGTATACTGTCTGGCACTTGGAAAACACTAAATACTGGAATGAATACTTCTGTATCTTTGTTTATGTTTTTTGCCAGAATTAGAATGCTCCTTTGCTCATATACCCATTGAATTATTTATTCTTTAAGTTGTAGCTGAAATATTACATGATACCAATTTTAATTTCTCTAGACAAAGATTTTTCTCCCTTGCTCTTGATATACACACTATTTGTAGAGTAAAACCCATTTTAGAATATAGAGTATTGTAATTAATATCATTCTCTTCTGCTAGGCCAAGCTCCTATGTCAAAGAATATCCTGCTCTTTTTTGTATGCTCAGTACCCACCAGTAAATCATGGTACAAAGTGAATGCTCAGTAAATATAGAATTGAGTGGAAGTTGTCCTAATCAACTAAAATGACCAACCACAAACCAGTTTTCCAATTCAGACTTTAACAATTATAAAGGTACTTTCCAGACTATAAAATACTACCTAATGCATTTTTCTATAATTATTAACATAATGTCCAGCATTCTGGGTCAGGGTAGAAATCCCAGAGCTGTTGAGCATAAGAGGCATTTTCTGAGATTCCATTTTGCCTTCTTGCTGGGCAGTGAGTAGCTATCTTGTCTGAAGGCTGTATTTTCAGTTTGAAATGCATATCCCTATAAAAACTATCAGAAATTGTAACTAGGTACTAGTTTCTCCTTACTAACCAGCATCCCCTCCATTCCATCCCTTCATTTTATCCAGCTTGTTTCTCATTTCAGAAAGACTTGGGGAGGGGACTTTGCAATTTAACATAGTATTAATTAATATAACAGGAAATACAGTACTAATTTAACTGTATTGCTAAGAAAGATTTATGGACAGGAACCTAACCACTATTTGTAATAGTGAGAATCATTCCATGTTCTGAACAGCTGATTTACAAAGCTGCTTTTGGAACACCCCATTTGTAGGTTGGGGACCTTATCAAAATGTTTATTTTGCTATTTAAAAACTTTTTTTTTAATGGTGTTAAACTAATTTGACATACATTAGAGGGAAAGGGAGAGAATAATACGGAGTTAAATATTATTTTTCAGAAATGGCTCAGTTCCCCCAAAGTAAGGTTTTATTATTGGCAGAAGTTTGTGTGTTTGTTTTTTAACTTTTTGTTTTGGAAAAAAACTGAGAAAGTTACAGGAATAGCACAAAAACCTCTCATATACTTGTTACCTAGACTTACCAGTTGTTAACATTTTGGCACATCTGCTTTATCATTATTTGTATTTGCAGAGTGCCCCAAAGTCTGGAAACAGGTTACTATTTTATTTTATTTACAGTTTGAAGCTCCTTGATTACATCTTCTGGGTATGCCAAAGGTGGGAATTTGTTCAGTTAAAGTCAGAGGCATATCATCTGAGGCAAAACATCACAGGTGCATCCAAGGGATACGTGGAAATGCTGTATTAATGCCATTTGTGTTTTGCTAACAAGGAAACCACATTTTTTAAACATACAATGTTATTGAACGTAACATGTAATGTAATAGAAGGAATCCTTCTGTAGAATCTCCTTCCCCTTTTCTTTCTCTTCTTCCTTTTCTTCCTCTTTTTATTGTACTACTTATATTATTGTACTTACTTTTATTATTGTATTACTTATTATTTTATTATTGAATCATTTGAGAGCAGGTTGCACACATGGTGATCCTTTACCCCTAAATGCTTCAGCTGATACCTCCTTAGAACCAAGTATATTGTAGTAAGATGGATTTAATAAATTTAGTATTGATAATATAACTAAATAAACAGTTCATGTTGAAATCTCATCTGTTATGCCAATAATATCCTTTAATAGCATTTTTGCTAATTGAATATTATCCATTGCCTTGTAGCTGTCATACCTCATCTTCTTTAATCTGAAACAGTCTTCTGACTTTTTTTCTTTTTCCTGACATGAATAATTTTGAAGAGTACAGGCCTTTTGTAGATGCTTATCTGTTTGGGTTGGTCATATTACTTTGTTAGATTTAGGTTATGCATTTTTTGCAGGAATACCACATAAGTGATGGTATCCTCAGTGTTTCACATCAGGAAGCGATATGTTACTTGGATCACTTAGTTAAGGTCTGCATGCTAGTTTTCTCCTTATAAAAGTTATCATTGTCCTCTTGTTGAATAGGATGTTGGGAGACACTTTGAGACTATGTAAATATTTTGTTCTCTCTAAAATATTCTCATGATGGTTTTAGCATTCATTGATGATTCTTGCCTGAATGAGTTATTAATTACAGTTATTATTACAGACTGGTACTTTTCTATTATTCCTTCTACATTTATTAATTGGCATACTATTCTATTGTGAAGAACTTTTCCTTCTCTTTTGCTTATTTAATATCAATATAAATCCACAGGTTCTTTTTTATTAAGTAGGTTATACTGTCAGTATTCATTTTGATGTTCCAAATTAACTCAGATTTGGTCAGTGGGAGCTCCTTCAACTTAATTCATTGACTGTTTTGACATGTTCCTGTCATTTTTGGAGCACTTCCTTACTTTTAGGACAACAAGATACTATTCCAGGCTCATCTGCTTTTCCTGCCCCTGTCCTAAAATCAGCCATTTCTTCAAGGAGTCCTGGTTTCTTTTATTGAGTAAGCATATTTAGAAACCAAGGACTGGGCAGTGGGTATGCCCTTTGATTCTGGAGTTCCTTTGTTTTAGAGCCCTTTCAGCTGGCCAAGCTAAGAAATTTTGAGTTTATGTTGATTTCTCAGGCAGTAGATTGTAATTTCTCTTTTAAGTTCCTGGAACTCCTTAGAAGAAAGACTTTTTTGAAAGTGTTAACAATTTAAATGACTACTTTCACCTGACTTTTCTATTTAATTATGACAATGGTTGGGTCTTTTTTTCTAAAACATATTTTAAGCTTCTTGGGAGTTGGAATCCTGTTTTTCTTTGTATATTCAGTTAATATGTTCCATAATGCCTTGAATATGATCGATACCCATAGTTGTTTATAATATAATATGTAATTATAATAATGACTCAGTACTATCTTTTTATTCTTACACTATAATTAAGTATTCTTATGTTTGTTATTACATTTTAGGTAGTTTATGGAAACTTGTAAGTGAATTGGTGATGCACTTATCTTTTTTTCAATAACTTTGTTATCCTTGAAGAAGTGAAAATTTTTAACTTTATTTTTCAGTTAAAAAAATTATAAAACCTAATCCCTAAACTTAAAGTATGTAATTAAGGAACATCAAAATACCTGATCTTGGCAGTGCTGTTTTATAGTGTTTGTTCTCCAGCAAGTAATAAATTTTCTGGGCATCATTTTAATTATAAAGTGAGATGATCTCTAGATATTTTTAAACCTTACATTACTTGCTTTATACCTAATTAACATTGAATTGTTTATGAAAGCAAAAAAGTACCACAGAGTATAGTGGAAAGAATATTGTGCTCTTTAGCCAGGAGTCATGAGGTTCTTATTCTTTATAAGCATTGTGTTACTTTGGCAATCTAGGTAAGTTTGGTCTTCATTACCTTCTTCATTCAGTCCACTGGGCTAGGTTAGAGGAATACAGTGGATAGGCTCGGCTTTTACAGTCAGATGGGGTTATAGACATACATGTGTTCATAATCCACTTTGCTGTGTGCTTGATGAGATAGTGCAGAATGCTGTAGGACCACATAAGAGGGGTGAGTAACCCAGTTTCAGGGAGGTCAGGAAAATTTATCGAGACAAAGTGACACCTTCAGTTTGGTTGAGGCCTGAAGAGTGAATAGGACTTACCCTTGTAAAGAGGTGGATAGAGTTTACCAGACCAGTGTTAAGGACAAGAGATACACTTAGAGAGCTTGGATTGCTTGGAGAAACTCAGAGTGTGGTATGAATGGATCAGGCAGTACAAGAGAGGGCAGGTACCATAGGAATAGTGAAAGATGAGGTTGAAGAAGTAAGGGTCAGATTATGAAGAGTCCTTAAGCTATGTTAAGGAATTTGTACTTATCTATGGAAAATTTTATCTTAAACCTGAGAGGAAATTAAGTAAAAAGCTAATACTGATTTCAATGTGGAGAATTGTTTGGGGAAAGTTAAAATTCTCAGGCAGGAGAATAATTTAGTTGGGTGTTACAACAGACTATTTAAAAGCAGTAAAGTGGCCTAGACTATGGTAGTGGGATGAGGACTGAAGAAATAAGTGGATCTGAGAGATATATAGGATGTGGAATTGAAGGGCTCAGTGATGAAGGCATGTGGAAGATAAAAGAGAAAGAAGAGCTAAGGATAAAGATTAGGTTTATGGCTTGGGCAAGTGAGGGAATGAATGGGCAGTTTACTGAAATGGGAAACAAAGGAAGAAGAGCAAGGCTTGAGAGAAGTTAATGAGTTTACTTGTGAGAGTGCCTGGAAGGATAAAGTGGTATAGTGAGAGAGTGGGTTATATTTAATATCTGAAGTGGAACAGTTCCTGGCAGTGATAAGGCCTAAGGGTTTAGCCATGGAATAGGGTTTGAAGAGGAATGAAAGTGAAATGGACAGGATTTATCTATGAAAAAAGCCTACAGACATGTGTGTCCTAAGACAGAGGACCCTGTTTTAGATGATCTCAAGTTTTTCAATGTTTAGTCTTGGAAAATAGAAATGGAAAATTTTAAATCCAGTGTTCTCATAAGATTGTCTAAGTTAAAGAAACAAGCAATCAACCACCACAATATTAAAAACCTTTTTTCCAAACAAGGTGAGAGACTCTTTAATTGCCCTGGACAGCTAAAAATGTCAGTGCTTTTCAGTAATGGCTAAAAATTATGAAACATAACAGGCATACAAAAATTAAAGTGAATAGGTAATTAGTGCTATCTAGCAAGGTGAATGCAGTGGATATCTCTCAGTCCCACTGCTCTTTTTCCTTCTTCAGAGGTAATCATTATCTTAAAGATTTATCCTTCTCATTAATTCTTTTTTTAAAAACTATGTATCCATATACATTACTAAACAATATATATAGTATCTTTCATGTTTTACAACTTTATAAATGATACAGAACTATACATACCTTCTGCAGTTTATGTCTCAACAAATAATCATATTGCAACATTTATCTGTTCTTTCCAGTGTAATGAATTGTATGTTAACTTTGGAACAAAATGATGGGATATTATGTTATTGATAAATTATATTTTGAATTGCCATAGTAGTTGTCCTTATTTAGTAAATTTTTGCAAAACCTAGTAATGACTTCATGACTATTCCTGTTTTTTATACTCAGTAAAAAAAAAATTGTGGGATGTTAGAGAGAAAAATTGCAAAAAGTATTTGGCAGTAGTCTTTACCCAGCTTTCCCTAATGTTGTACAACTTACATAACCACAATATAATTATAAAAACCAGGAAATTAATATTGATATACTATTAACTAAACTAAAAACCTTATTTGAATTTTATCAGTTTTTTTCCTGATGACTTTTCTGTTCTAGAATCCAATCCAGAATCTCATACTGGATTTATTTGTCATAGTCTTCTCAGGTGTGATATTAACTCATTCTTTCTTGTCTTAATGACCTGGATACTTTTAAGGAGTACTGGTCGTTATTTTGTAGAATGTCCTTCAATTTGAGTTTCTCTGATGCTTTTTTATGAATAATTTGAGGTTTTACATTTTTGGCAGTAATATCACCAAAGTAATGATACCATATCAGGAGGTGCATTTTATATCTGGGATACATGATGTCAGGGTCTCATTGGTGATGGCAATATTGATCACTTAAGGTGGCCTCTGCTTGTTTGTCCATTGTAAAGTCAGTTCTCTTTGAAAATGATAAATACCTTGGAGGAGATAATTTAAGACGGCTGATTTCCGTTTTTCCTCATATTTTCACTCATTTTAGCATCCATCAGTGGAACTTATCTGCAACAATTACAGATTTTCCTCACTTTCTGAAAGTAGAATCTAATTTTATAATGAAATATTTAAAATGAAACCTTTTATAAGATGAAATGGCATAAAGCAAAGAGGCAGTTACCATTCATTTATATGGAAAAAGTTATGAGTGTTTTCAGACCCCCTAAATAACTTCTCTTAGGCTTTTCTGAAATCTTAGGATGCATCTTGCTAACAGATGCCCAAAATAAATTGAGATAAAGCACAGATGCTCACAGACATAGTTCAAAGCTCTTGCTGCTTGATTCTGAGAAGCTGTATGTAGTTGCCAGGGAAGGCGTTTTGGTGGTGCCACTCTCGCTGTTTGGGGTATGTGCTGCCTCGGCAATGGCTCATTGCAAAACAACGTTATGCTTGCCTTTTCTTATAAAAGAGAAAATCCTCTTTGGATTTATTTTGGTTAGTGAAAATAGGTACTAATGTAGGTCTTCCATAAAAGTGAAGTGGTGTAATGTGAGTTTTCAAAAAGTGGGGGATACTTGTTTAGTGTGATATTTACCTAATTTTGATTTTATAGTTTTTCTGTTCTTTTCTCATTTATCAATTGAAATTTTTTTGTCTCATCTCTTCTTTCTTTATTCATTTATGTCAGTATAAACTCAAAGATATTTATTTTGTAGGTTATAATCTGATGCTATTATTACTGATTTTATTGCTCAGATTATCTAGCTTTAGGCACTGAAAGCTCCTTCTGGTCGACTCTTGTGTCCTTTGATGTGTCCCCATCCTTTTTTGAGAACTTCCATACTTTCTGGTACTCTTAGAACTCAGGGTTCATCTTGTATTTTACCTGTCCCAACCCTAGAGTCATCCTCCTTTCCAAGGAGCCCTGGCCCCTTTTATTGGAGGATGGCATTTAGAAACCAAGACCTAGGTGCTAGGTGTGCTCATTGCTATTGGGCTGTCATTGTTTCTAGGCCTTCTCAGCAGAACTAAGAAATATACTTGTGTATGCTAACCTACATGTACACTCTACAGTCAGTTCTGCTGTAACGTGATGTATGTGCTCCTAAATCACTGTGCTTTGCAAAGTTGTGCAATAAAAACTATGGGCTTTGTGGGATCAGTGGAGTTAGGGGAAAAAAATACTCAAAAACTTGGTCAGTGAAAGGAGAGGAAATTAATACACCTATTTAAAACAGCATCATGATTTTAGATATGTTAAATGGTTAAGTAAAAATATGTAGTAAACATGGCACTTTGCTATGAAAAAGGCAGGAAATTTGCTTACCTGAGTGTTGTAAGGGTTGTGGCTTGTGAGTTATTGTGAAGTGGTGGTTAGAGAGTTACCTGAAATCAGATGAAACATAATATCAGATGTGGATAGATGTGGCTTATAACATATGTGGTGAACTGTGGTTGCTCATTTTCATTTGACTCAATTCTCTCTTGGGTACTTTGCAATTTTTCTTAATATCTGTAATAATTTTTAACTTTTTTCCATTTCTTTTTTGAATTGTCAGCTTTTTAAATTGCCCGTTTTTGTTTCACGGTTTTCTGAATTTCACTTTAATTTTGTTCATTTTTATGATTCTTTTTTTTTTTTTTTTTTTTTTTTTTTACTGTATTCCTAGTTTAATGGTGCCCTCCTCTGTCAGTACCAAACAGCCCTGTTACTTCAGTGGTTTTTATTTGTTTTAAATGGTTGGAGAAGGATTATGAGACTTCCAGTTTTATGATTCTCTTTGGTCTTGCATGACCTTAAAATTTACCCTTTTTCTTTTTCCCTTTACTATCCCATTGCCAAAGGACACTCCCCTTGCTTTTGCCCATTTTCTCCCCCAGAAGTTATGTGTTTCAAAGCTGTGCCCCTTTACATGGCAGCTAGTAAGTGGTATCTCTTCTTTTAAATGACTAGAACTTATAATTCTGTTTGCTATAGTCTGTGTTCTTATCTGCCCAGACACTCAACTGATATTTTCATATTTACGGTGGATTTAATATTTTTGGTGGTCCTTGTAAAATTACCTTTAGGCTCCTGTGCCAGCCTCCTTGCTACCAAGCCTTGTGGCTGAATGGGAATGGAGAGACAGGCTGACTGGGATTTGGTGATTTTTCTGTTTTCACTTACAGTTGTTTTGCAGCTATCCGCATTCTTTGTCTACAGGCTGTGCTGAAAGCATGGCTTGTGTAGAATTTCCTTTTCCTTTCTTGTTTTTTCATATGGTTTAGGGGAATATTTTTAGAGTTACTTAGATATATTACCACCATTGTCCTTGCTAACGTTTCTACTTTTGCAGGAAGAGTGGGAATCTACTGATTATGCTGTCAGTGCTTACAAAGCTTTTAGTTAGGAAAAGACAGAGGTAGTCAGCTTCCACTGGTAAGCTAAAGACTCCAGAAAGTACCTTGTAGAAGAAATAAATGAATTAAATTTAAATACTCTTGCAAGTTCTGGGTTATTACAAGGGTTTTAAGTGATTTTTTTGTAAAGCCAGGTTATTAATTTAATTTGTTTCTATTATGTATGCTGAGAATGCTTTAGTTTTATTATAATATCAATGAATTATAGCCCCATATTCAGCCAGAGGCTCCTTTGGTACTTATTTATTCTAATAGCAATATAATATGTGAAGTTTTCAGAGAAGGTAAGTTCTAAATTTGGGAGTTTATCTGATAGATACAAACCTCTTTGAATATTGAACTACATGTACCTCTTTTCATTCTTTTTATATTCTCACTTGCTTTTCTCAGTTTTATTTTATGATCTTGAGAATTGTCCTTTGATTACAATAAATGGTAGGTACGGTGTTACTCCTTGACTGTATACTTGTTCATGTGTTTAATAAGGTGATACTAAATCTGTTTATTATATCTAAAGTTAATTGGTTCCCTATCTTTTTATCTTTTTAACATGAGAAATTAAATGTGAATTTGTAATTATGCATGGAACTTCTTTATGGTTGGTTATGAAATTTAATTGCTTAACGTACTTACTGCCTTTCTTTCCCTAGAATTAACAAGTCTTTTGTTAGTGTTTTATGTTGTTGGAGTAGAAATTGACTTGTTTAGTCATTATGCATTTTTTTCGGTAAAAATATCAACCAGAATTAAAAGTCATATTGACTTTAAACATCAAAAATCTTTCATAATATAAGTTAAAACCAATTCTTCACCTGGTTTTCTAACGGTTTTAAAGGTAATCTGTACATATGCCTAGCTGTCTTTGGAACCTCATTTATAAGCTTTTACTTTTTCATAGTTTCCACTAGTCTTAAATAATAGTTTTCATAGTTTCCACTAGTCTTAAATAATAGTTTGACAGGCTCTTTGTTTTCTTTTTAATTGACCTCCTCTTTTTCTTTTAACTGATTAAATATGGTAGCCCCGAAACAGTGTCCATGGCCCTGCTCCCTTGCCCCCTCTTTTGGCCTCTATTCCTTACCTATCATCACTGCTTTAACTATTTCTGTATTGTTGATTCTGAAATAGAAACACATAGAAGATATAGCTCTTTGTTTCTTGGAGGTAATAACTTAGGAAGGGTAAACTCCATTCATTAATTACTGTGCTATATTAATTACCAAGTGATGCATAAATCTTAGATATAATGGATTAGGGTTTCAGGGTAGAAAGAGTTCAGATTGATCAGGAATGCTTCTTGAAAGAATTGATATTTGAGCTGGATGTCAAGTATTATTGTCAGAGATGTGGAGAAGATATTCCACGTAGAGAAAACAGTTTGCACAAAAGAGCTAAAACAGAAGGAGAGGTGTGTGTTGAACAGTTTGGCTAGACTGGAGGGCTTTTCAGAAGTAGAAGATGGTAGAATAGAAAAGAAAGCTCGAGGCCAGATTGTAGAGCACCTCAAATGTTGAGCAGTTTAGACCTTGTTCTTCAGGTAAGGAAGAGTTGTTGAAAGTTTTTAAGTTTGGAAGTGACCAAGGCTTTCTTTAATATGCTCATACAAGATAATGAAGATGATGTGTATGTCCTTTCTTACTAATAATTCTTGATTTCTTAAAGAACAATGCTCAACATCACTTTTCAAAAAAGCACTGTGCTAGGCTTGTTCTTTAATTTGATTGAAGGAAATTGGTGGGAATACACATCTTCCAAGTAGAAGACATAGATATAGATAGATTATCCTTTTGTCATCCTCTTCTATATCCCTTTTTGATATCCTTTTCCAGGCTAGACCAAATGTTGTCTCTTTAAAGAAATTCTTTATTAGAATTCTTGTTTGAATTCTTTATTAGAATTCCTTCCTATTAGAAAATGTTTTGGACATCCTGTAGTTCTTTGTATCTGTCTTACATAGTTATCATATTTGACATATTAAAGGCAACAGGCATATACAAACTGTATCTTATGCTTGTGTCATAGATCTTCTTACTTTCTTTTCATGTAGATTCTCAGTAAACATAGTAAATTAATCTATTAAATTGCTCTCTTTCAAATGACCCTAGATTTTGTACTTTACAAAAGTACAAATCTAGGATTTGGACTGAGCTAAGGTTTTGAAAAGATGAGTGTCAGTTCTACCCCTGCTGGTCTTGATCAATAGTTCTTAACCTTTTTTTCCTCTGTGAGATACAGTAGGTGAAATTTTGACACATGCACTCCCATGGATCTACTTAGTAGAGATGTAAAGTATTATAGTGATTTGTAATTGTCACAACTATCCTACGCTATGTTGTAGATGTAACAGGTAATAGTGTGCAGTTCTTAGAGCAGTAGCTATAACTCTTCCCAATTCTCTTTTCCTTAAGAAGAGTTATCAGGATGCAGGCAAAGGTGATGCTTTGACGAGCATCTGAAACCCTCTCTCGTTTTATTTTAAGGTTCAAACCAGCACTTCAGAAGTATCAAATTACTTGCAAGAGAAATCCCAACCTACGGTATCTGTCTTTCAAAACACTGTTAAGAACGTTTGGATTCCTTCTTTTCCATTTGTTCCCATGGCTTTTTTTTGTTTGTTTGCTTGTTTGTTTTAAATAGGTAGAACCCTATTTTTAATGTGGATTAGACCTGTAGTCTTGATTTTACCCCTGCGTTCCACTTCATGTCCATAAACTTTAGAGCTTGTGTCCTGAAAAGACTCTAACCCTCTTCCAGTTCAAAATATTAGGAAGTTGTAGAATATCATGAATACAGTGACCAAACGTTTTTTGGATTCTGGCAATCGTCCTTATATGGATATATGGTTGATAGACTTTGCCAGTTTATCAGTCAAACTGTTTAATCAAAGTGATGTATATTTGGCCATTATGTTAAGTGCATAGTGGCACATTTTAAAGTGTGCTTTTTTTAACTTTTTTTTTGTGAACAAAATGTGCTTATTGGAGTTTGGGTGATTGAGGACTGTAAAAGTGATAGGTTCTCGTAAGTGTATGCCTGAGAAGGAATACTGGGAGTGTTATCCCTTAAGGTTGGGATGAGGAAACTTCAATGTTTGAGAAGTCACATCCTCCACTTGAAGAATGACACCATCATCAGAACATGTAATAAATATTAATATCAAATATTAATGTGAAAATTGTCAGTATGGTTGCTGATTGTAGGTTGGGGTGGTAATTTGGAATAATAAACTAGGTGCTAGTAATTTACATAAAATCCCTAATTACTATGGTAATTAGATAAGTGTATCACTGTGGGTAAGTTGTTAGATACCATAATGAAGTGAGATAGAAAAAATCTGTATACACTCTAAATTTTTTATTATAAAAACAGAAGGTAGAAATGAATACAAACTTTCACACAGAAGCTTTTGTACATGTTCAGAGTAGCACTGTTCATAATAGGCAAAAAATGGAAACAACCCAAACATCCAAGTGATAAATGAATAAATAAAATGGTATTTTCATATAAAGGAATGTTTTTTTGCAATAAAAAAGAATAAAGTGTAGATGCATGCTATAACATGGGTGGATCTTGAAAACATTGTTAAGTGAAATAATCCATACACAAAAGACCATAATTTGTATGGTTCAATTTATATGAAGTGTCCAGAACAGGCAAATCTATAGAGACAAAAAGTAGATGCTCCACTGTTTAGGACTGGGCTGGGCCGTGGGGTGGTGATAGGGAATAGGGAGAGACTGCTAATGGGTACTAAGTTTCTTTTAAGGATGGTGAAAATGTTCTGGAGTTAGTGGTGATGGTTGCACATTCTTGTGAATATAAAAAAAAATTCAAGTATATACTTTAAATGGGAGAATCGTATGGTATGTGAATTACATCTCAATAAAGATAATTTCCTTTTTTATGTTTTTTAAAAAAGAACAAGCTATGTGAAGAGATGTTTTGGGCATCATGGGTAGTTTGGGGGATATAGTTGTAGGTGGAAAGGCATGGGGAAAATGGGCATTTTTTGGCCTAAGTACACTATCATATTATGACACAAATGCTTCCACACTGTGTCCACTACCTAAGAAAATAATAGGTTGTGTTTTAGTGGGGATTGTATAAGAACCCAGCTTTTTTACCTTACCTAGCACAGAGGCTGAATTTGTCCATTATTCCAGTAGGCAGAATTAGTGTTGCCTTTTTACCTTTGCATTTTTTTCGTCTTAAATTCAAATGCTTTCCTACTTTCGAGATAGTGCCTAATTATGTTCTGCCCATCTGTCCATCTTACACCCTGCTTTGCTCTTTTTGTTCACACCTACTAAGTTTATGTCATCTTTCTTTCATACCTCTTGTAATTGGAGCAGTCTGTAGTTTCATGTGTTCTTAAAAATCACCCTTTTCCTTAAATGCTTGCTTCTGTGAAATTTTACTGATGTATAAGGATATTGTTTCTTGTGACTTAGTGTCTGCTTACATGCTGATAAGTTTATCCTTTTAAGGTTTTAGTAGTAATTTTTTTCAGTTGTAGTTTCAGATACTAAATGATTGCAGATATACTTCAAAACTTCTAATTTGACTTTTGCAGTAGTGTTTGCCTTGCCTCCCTGATATTTTGAACAAAGTGATGACTTTTTTTTTAATCGATTTTTTTATTAAGGTATTATTGATACACACTCTAAAAGTGATGACTTTTTAATAGGAATGTTAACTAATTGACTTCCAGTGGTATTCTCCATCTGTTTCATTTGCCCATTTTCTGGGTTATTTTTTATGAATGTATTGTTCCCCTCCCCCCATAAATAATTATAATGATTTTGATGATGAGTTTTTAAAAAGCCCCAGTAATTAGTTAGCACTTGGCTCAAACTAATATGCCGGGCATTGAGCTGTAACATTATATGCTTATTTAATTCTCACAACTAAATTTATCAGGTATACCAACTACTACTGTACTAATTTATAGATGAGCACACTAAGACTCAAAAGATAATGCTGGTTGTTCTTGGTCTTTAACTTTGTAAAATCAAAAATCTTTTAGTTATGCATACATAGCTTTCCAATGTTAAGGAGTGGCTTTAATAACGTGTGAATTGTGAATCTTTGTGTGTTCTTTGACTCAAAATTTCACGAACTTATTCATAAATGGAATCATACAAAATGTATTCTTTATTGTCTGGCTTTTTTCCCTCACTAAAATGTTTTTGCCATTCATCCATGTTTGTGTTTATCAGTAGTTTGTTTTTGCTGTGTGTCTAGTGTTTCATTATGTGTTTCTACCACAGTTTCTCCATTCACCTGTCATGGACATTTTCGTTGTTTTCAATTTGGAGCTATTATGTATAAAGCCACTATGTACATTTGAGTACAAGCCTTTGTGTAGACATATGCTCTCATTTTTCTTGGGTAGATACCAAGAAATGGGATCTAGGTTATATGGTATTGTTTTACCTTATGAGAAACTGTTTTCCAAAGTAGTTGTATGATTTTACAGTCCCACCAGCAATGAAAGTTGCAGTTTCTCCATTATCTTCATCAACGTTTTGTGTTGTAAGCCTTTTTAAGTGTAGCCATTTTAGTGGATATATGTATGTGTTTTAATTTGCATTTCTCTGATGAGTAATGATATTAAATATTCTTTATTTTACTTATTCAGTACTCATGTATCTTTGGTGAAATATGTGTTCAGATCTTTTGCCCACAAGGTTGGGTGGTTTGCCTTCTTATTACAAACTGTAAGAAATCTTTATTTAATTTTGGGTAGATATTTTTGTTGTAGTTCTCACTGATATTTTCTATCAATATATGTCTTGATTTTTATCTCCTTAATGGTGTATTTTAAAGAGAAGGTTTTAATTTTGATAAAGTGCTGTTAATTTTTTCAATCGTCAGTTCAACCTGCTTTTAGCAGCTTGACAAATCTTTGTCTTATATGAGAGAGTGGAATTTTTTTTTGTCTTTTATTTACTTTTGGAAGTTTTATAGTTTAACTTTTACATATAGGTCTGTGATCCATATAGGGTTAATTTTTGTGTTATGAGGTAATGTGAAGATTCATCTATTTGTTCTAGTACCAGTTGTTGATAAGGCTTTCCTTTTTCCGTTGAATTATCTTGGCACCTTTGTTGAATATCAGACGATTAAAAAAAGTGTGGGTTTATTTCTGGATCCTCTGTTCTGTTCTATTGGTTTATGTTTATTTTTATTTGATAGCAGTACACAGTATCTTCCAATTTCATTTCTTTTCAAGATTGTTTTTGCAAATTTTGAATTACCTTTATGAATTTTTACAAGAATGCTTGCTAGGACTTTGATTGAAGTTGGGTTGAATCTGTAGATCAGTTTGGAGAGAACCAGTATCACAATAATATTGATTGAGCATTTGGATCCATGAACATTTATCTTTCCATTTCCTTAGGTCTTCCTTAATTTGTCAGTAGTGTTTTCTAGTATTCAGGATAATAGTCTTGCACATACATTGTTAAAGTTATTTCTTAAATATTTCATACTTTTGATGCTAAAGAGAGTGGTATTTTTTAAAAGTCTAATTTTGCATTTGTCACAACTAATATATAGAAACAGGACTTAAAAAAATATTGAACTTGTATCTTACACCCTTGCAAAACTGACTTTGTAGTTCCAGTCACTTTACTGTAGATTTTTAGGGATTTCCTAAGTGTGTTGTCATGTCATGTGCCAATTCTTTACTATCTAGATAACTTTTCTTTCTCTGTCCTTCTTTACTGCACTTTTTAGGACCTACAGTAAATGGTGAATAGAAATGATGCAAGTGGGCTGTCTTGCTTTGTTTTTAATAATAAAGGGGAAAAATCAGTCTTTTACCATTAAGTATAATAAGTATAATGTTAGCTGTAGGTTTGCGTAGATGCCTTTCCTTAGGTTGAGGAAGTTTCCATCAATCCTACTTTGCTGAGTGGTCCCTCCCACTCCTCCTCCCATGAATGGGTATTTTATCATGAATAGATGCTTTCTTACATCTATTGAAATTAATGGTTTTCTTTTTTTAGTATGTTAATGTATTGAATTACATTGTTTTTTAAATACCAAACCAAGCTTGCATTTCTGAGACAATCCCTTGTGTTGGGGATATTTTCCTTTTTATATATTGCTGGATTAGCAATATTTTATTAATGATATTTGCATCCATATACACAAGTGATATTAGTATGTGTTTTTATTTTTTTTTCCCTCATGGTCTTCCTGCCTTGTTTTGGTATCAGGGTTGTGCTAGCCTTATTAAATATGTTAGGAAGTGTTTCCTCTTCCTCTGTTCACTAAAAAGTTTGTGTAAGACTGATGTTATATCTTCTTCAGATGTTTTAATAATTTACCAGGGAAGCCATCTAGGTCTGGAGTTTTCTTTGTGGGAAGCTTTTTGATTTTGAATTCTATTTTTTGTTAGACAGAGGGTTATTCAGACTTTTTTGTGTCATTTTTGATAATCCATGTTTCAAGGGATTTTGTCTATTTCATTTAAGTTATCAAATTTATTGGCATAAAATTGCACTTAAAATTACTTTAATATGCCTTTAATATTAAATACTTGTAGCTCTGTCCTCTCTTTCGATTCTGCTGTTGGTAATTTGTGTCTTCTCTCTTCTTCACCAGTCTAACTAGGGTTCTTTTCAAAAGTTTTGTTTTCATTAACTTTTTATCTATTGTCTCTTATCTTTTTCACCAATATCTGCTTTTATCATTTCCTTACCTCTACTTTTAAAGTTTTATTTCTATTTTTGTAACGTGGAAGCTAACTTAGAATACTAATACTAGACTTCCATTCTTTTCTAATATAAACACTTGAAAACTGCAAATTTACAAGTGTCCTTAGCTCCACTCCATATAATTAGATAATGTGTGTATTACATTCAGTTTAATAATGTATTTTTTAATTTTCTTCATGATTTCTTTGATCTTTTGAGTTATTTAGAAATGTGTTAATTTCCAAATATTTGGAAATTTTTCCAATATATTTTTTATTCTTTAATTCTTTTGTGGTCAGAAAACACTTTCTGTATAATTTCAGTTCTTATAAATATATATGTGTCTTGTTTTATAGTCCAGCATATGTTCTTTCATTGACTATACCAAGAGACGTGTACAACTGAGTTACAGAGTTCAGGTAGGTCTATCTGGTTCATAGTGTTGTTCAGGTCTTATGTATCTTTACTGATTTTCTACTTGTTTCAGTGATTATTGTCACAAATCTCCAAAATGTTTTCCAATATATTTATTGAAAAAAAAATCTGCTTATAAGTGGACCTGTGTAGTTTGAACCAATATTGTTCAAGGGTCAACTATATTCTTTCCTCTCTCCCTTCTCCCCCTCTCCCTGCCCTCCAATATCCCCTATTATTAACATCTTGTATTGGTGTGATATATTTGTTAAAGTTGATGAACAAATACTGATACATTATTATTAGCTAAGTCCACAGTTTACATTAGGGTTCACTTTGATGTACAATTCTACTATCTTTTTCTTCCTGAAGAACTTTCAGTGTTCCTTGTAGTGCAGGCCTGCTGGTGACAGATTCTCAGCCTTTTTTTCATCTGGAAATCTTTATTTTCCCTTTATCTATGAAGGATATTTTTGCTTTATGTAGATTTTGTTGACAGGCTTTTTCTTTTTAGCCTTTAACAGTGTTGTTCCTTTGTTTTAAAGCTGTTTGTAGTACTTTCTATAAGGAGTGGCAATTCTCATCTTTGTTCCTCTGTGTGAAATGTCTTCCCCTACTTTGGCTGCTTAAGATTTTCTCTATATTATTGAATCTCAGCAGTTTGATTAATAATTATGAACTTTGATGTCATTTCTTTGTTCTTACCCTGTTTTTTGTTCATTGAGTTTCTTGAATATATGGGTTCAGTTTTCTTCAAATTTGTAAATTCTCTGTCGTATTTCTTCAGATATTTTTTCTGTCTTCTCCATCCTTCTCAGGCTCCAATTACACCATTTTAGACTGCACTTGATACTCTCATAGGCCCTTGATCTGCTCTTTGTTTCTTTCTTTTTCTTTTTTTTTCTTTCTGTTTTTACATCTTCAATTTAGGGACCTTTTTTTCCCTGCCATATTTAATCTATTGCTAAGACTATCCAGTTGATTTTCTGTTTTAGTACTACATTTTTGATCTTTAGAAATCCGTTTAATTCTTTTCAAAATAATTCCTTTTTGTTTCTCTTTAAATCCTTTAATAATGTTCAGAATATTTTAAAGTTGTGTCTTTTAAAGATCATCTTTCTTGTTTCTGGGTGTTTCTTTTTGTCAGGTTTTTTCTGTTATTGGTTATACATCTCTCCATTTTCTTATGTTTAGTAAGTTTTGGCTGACTCTTGGACATTCATCACATTGTTGTCTGGATTTTGTTGATTTCCTCTCAAGAAATTTCAATTTTGTTAGGCTGTTATGTTTCTTGTGAATCTGTTTGAAACTTCTGTGGCTTTCTTTTTTTTAACTTTGTTCTGGCAGGTCTGGTGTGCCTTTACTCTCTGATTAGTTTAGTACAGTTAAGGGGTGATCCTACTTCACTTCCCTACTGCTGCCCATGGTTTCAGTGAGGTCTTTCTCCCTTCTGGTTGGAACAAGAATATCCCCCATTTTATGTAATCTCTGGGAACTTTCAAATGTACTCCTTCCTGGTCATTGTTCTTCACCTAGTTGTGTAGAGTTTCACTATACTCATACATAGCTTTATGTTCAATGAAAAAACTGTTCTCAAATATGGTAGCACTTAGCCACACATTGCTAATTAGAGCTTGAATTGTGGCCAGTTCAAATCAAATTGATATATGCTGTATGTGTAAAGAACACGCTGAATTTTAGGAGCTTATTATGTTTAAAAAAATGTAAATTATCTGTTATATTAATTATATCCTGAAATAATATTTTGAGCATATTGGATTACATGAATTAACAGTAGTTTAACTGGTTACATTTTAGGCTCATGTTATTTTTCTTTTGCACAGAGCTGCTGTAGAAACGTCTCTGCAGATTTTAGTAGTTTTTCTTCTTGAGCTCCATCCTCTCTGCTACTCCACCATGTAGATTCCCTCTACCTCAGCCTCCCTAAATTTTATTCACTGTCTGTTCTACTCACAGAGTCCATCATAATCTGCTTGGTTTCCCATTCCTGCACTGCCCTCCTGACTGTGCCTCCAGGCATTACTAGGGGACACTTTCCCTCTTTTCAGGTATCACAGGGCTCAGCTGCTGGTTGTCTTATGTATTTTATGGTTTCATATATTTGATAGGTTTTCTGTTTGGGCTTGTTGGGAGAACATGTCCCGTGCTAGTTATTGCATCATGGCTGGTAACGGAAATCTTTTAAGGGCATGAGTCGTTTAATGCCCATATATGAGAACTGACCCTCATTTGAATTAAAACACCATTGCTGCTAAACTTATGTTTTGATTACAAAATGAAATTCATATTTAAGTGAATATCTACCTTTTATTGTGTTTATAGACTTTTTCATGTTTTTTTTTTTTCTGTTTCATTTTTGTCTTAATCTCTATTGACTTTGGAGCTGTTTTCATAGAGAAACCTCTTTTCTTTGATACTGGTTATGCATAGCTGTTAAATGCATGTCTAGGTCCTAATCCTGGCTTCACCACTTTACTAGTTTAGCTGTATGACCTTGGCAAGTTGCTTAGTTTTTCACTTTCCTCTTGAGAATAACAGTGGAACTATTGTTGGCTCTCTGTCAGTTAACATGCGTAAAGCAATTAGGATACTGATTAGCATATGATCAACACTCAAATGTTACTGCTGCTGTTGTAGTTATTATTATTATTATTGCATTAAGCCTTCACTGGATGCTTTTTCTCAAAATTTAATCCCCTCCCTATGACAGTACTTCATTCCCTGCTTTATTTTTTTTCTCATTAGGGACTTTCTGTCATATCCCTCATTCACTGTTTATCATAGGTCTCTTCTGCAAGAATGTAAGTTCCATGAAGTTAGGGATAGAGGTAGGGATTTATCCCTAGCACCTAGAAAAGTGTCTGGAATATATTGGATGATCAGTGAGTATTTTCTGAATGGATTATATTGAATTACATGTCAGGTATTGACTAGATATTGGGGATATAAAAATTAAGAAAGTATAGAATTCCTTCTCTTCAAAAAACAATGTATAAAAAAAGAGACTTATGTTTAGTTTTCTAACTGTAATCATGTTGCTCCCCTGGAAATGATGGTGAGGTCAAGGTATCCTGAGTTTGCCCACATGGAAGGTGTCATTGAACTGGACATTTGATCCAGATAAGAGACGGGGAAAGGCTGTTTCCAGCAGAGGTTAAAAGTTGAACTGAGTTATAGAGCTTGACAGTTTGAGAAACAGCTTGTAGTCCAGGTTAACAAGAATTTAGGTTAACTTAAAAGTAGAGGGAGCTAGGAGCTTGACTGAAACAGGTTTGGGTGGGATAGCAATTAGAGGTACAGGTTGTCTAGCTCTTGCCAGGACAGACTCTATGGGATTTGAAGGTTCAGTATATGAATTTAATACCTGGCTGCAGCACTAACATTTTGGTTAGTGGTTTTGGGTTTATTTTTTGAAACTTAGAGTGTGTTTCAAAATAGGTAATTGTTAAAGAATTCTAAAAATTTGACTTTTAGAGTTTGCCTTTTAGAAACTATTTGAGAACTGTGTATAATACAGGTTGTCAGTAACAGTTCTTTTATAGAATTGAAGAATGAGTTTTGATATAAGAATAAGTACTATGATGTCTAACTATCAAATTTATGTTTACTCCATTATTTACCATTTTGCTCAGCTAATTACCAAATTGCTAAACTTAATTCCTATTGTGACACTGATACAAAGGTGATGTTATAAAATACATTTTAAAATAGTTTTGTTTAGGTTGAATATATATAAATACCCATATAGTTTCATTTTGAGTTAGTGGATTTTGAAGTTGTTTATGAAACTATATTTGAGGAGTTTTTTTTCCTTCTTTACACTTTAGTACAATAGATTAAAAGCTGAATTTGGCTTTCTAAAACAAGCTCCTTTTTTTAAAATTTATTTTAATTTAATTTAATTTAATTTATTTGTTTTTTATTTATTTATTTATTTATTTATTTTACAATTTATTTTGGTATCATTAATCTACAGTTACATGTGCAATATTATGGTGATTAAACTACCCCCTTCATCAGGTTCCCCCCACAAACCCCATTACAGTCACTGTCCTTCAGCGTAGTGAGATGCTATAGAGTCACTACTTGTCTTCTCTGAGTTGTACAGCCCTCCCCGTGCCCCTGCTACCTTACGTCTGCTAATCGTAATACCCTTTTTACCCTCTTATCCCTCCCTTCCCACCCACTTTCCTCAGTCCCTTTCCCTTTGGTAACTATTAGTCCGTTCTTGGGTTCTGTGAGTCTGCTGCTGTTTTGTTCCTTCAGTTTTTTTCTTTGTTCTTATACTCCACATATGAGTGAAATCATTTGATACTTGTCTTTTTTGGCTTGGCTTATTTCACTGAGCATAATACCCTCTAGCTCCATCCATGTTGTTGCAAATGGTAGGATTTGTTTTCTTCTTATGGCTGAATAATATTCCATTGTGTATATGTACCACATCTTCTTTATCCATTCATCTACTGATGGACACTTAAGCTGTTTCCATTTCTTGGCTATTGTAAATAGTGCTGCAATAAACATAGGGGTGCATCTGTCTTTTTGAAACTGGGCTGCTGCATTCTTAGGGTAAATTCCTAGGAGTGGGGTTCCTGGGTCAAATGGTATTTCTACTTTGAGTTTTTTGAGGAACCTCCATACTGCTTTCCACAATGGTTGAACTAATTTGCATTCCCACCAGCAGTGTAGGAGGGTTCCCTTTTCTCCACATCCTCGCCAACATTTGTTGTTGTTTGTGTTTTGGATGTTGGCCGTCCTCACTGGTGTAGGTGATATCTCATTGTGGTTTTAATCTGCATTTCTCTGATGACCAGCGATGTGGAGCATCTTTTCATGTGCCTTAAAACAAGCTCCTTTTAACCTTGCAAAAAAAAAAAAAAAGACTTATTTGTGTGTTTTAAAATTCAAGCTCTTAATTTTAATTCATTGATATAAAAAGAATAGTTGACAGTTTGTGGTTTTTATACCCTTTTCTGGAGGAGGTGTTCATTTAAAATAGAAATAAAATTACAGTATCAATAATTAATACTGATGAATCAGATTCAAAGACTGGTGTTTGTGTGGCAAAATTACCATTTTCTTTTGATGAAGCAGATTTACTTTTGGATTGGTAGAATTACCCAATCATGTAATTGCAAGTTACTAGATTAGCATAATTGATCCTAGTCAATCTGGGTGAGGAGGGTGTGGCTTTTATCATCTTTCCCTTTTCTACCTAAATATTTTGCTACTATTTTCAAGCAAAATGTAGCAGGACTAGATTATTCTTTATGCACTAATCCATTGGTTACCATTCACCAGTGTACATTTATTAATGTGAATTATCAGCATTGATCAGTTTTATATTCATTTTCGGCATTTTACTTTCATTATATTCATTTCATTGTTCTCAGTTTTTTTTTTTAAGCTGGTGATCTTTTGATAGTGCAAGCTACAGGTATACACATTGTATGTACAAACATTTTATAGCAACACAAATCAGTGACCCATTGACAGTTTTCTAAATAAGAACATAATTCAGTGAATACTTTGATTTGTTTTATCAAAACATAAATTCAGTAGGCTGTGTGTATCAGGCAAATACAAAGCATATCATGTGATATGCAGAGTAGGAAGATGGGATGTAGGAAACCAATTTGTGAATCTTGAAGAACATAGAATATTATTGAACATTTAATAATATTTCCTGAAAAAATGGGTCAGTGACATTAGAAATGCTCAGTGCTAACATGTTTTCATTAGCCAAATAAAATCTCTGACTTTTACAATATTATTTTTCTATTATTCAGCAAATATTTGTAGAGCTGATAGGCATAGTATTGAGAATTGGAGTTTGTAAAAATGAAGTGTATATTTAATTGTTATAGAGTTAAGAACAGTTACTAACCCATATCTTACTTTTTTCTTTATTAAGGAATTGCATTTTGTGAAAAAGGAACAAAGGATTTCTGCAAAGATCATATATATAAGTGCACTTTTGCTGATACATCATTTCTAGTAAGACATATTTCCTTCTATATTATGAAGTAAATGAACACCATGGAAATGCTTTTTTAAAAATTAGACTGTCTTGTGAGCTTGAATGGCAGTCATTTTGGAGTTTATTTTGCAGATTAGATTAATTAAGGAAATTTATAAAATCCAGCTGTGCATAATATTGTATCATGACAGTTTCTCCTATATTTTGTGTGAGATAATCTCAGAGTTTTTCATCTTTCTCATTTCCACCTTCCAAATCAATTACCCTTATTTACAAAAAGAAGAAAAAAAATTTGAAGTAGGTGTCCATATTTACCATGACAATAATTAGGAAGAACAGTTTGAGGACAGGAGTTACATAAGCTAAGGAAAGATTTTCATATGAAACATGAGGTGGATTATTCTAGCCTTATTTCTTAAGAAGTTGGAAGGGTCAAAAAAAAAATTAGGTAAATTTAAGCGATCTTTTAAAAATGTGGGCTTTTTTTTTGGTATCATTAATATAAAATCACATGAGCAACCTCATGGTTACTAGATTCCCCCCATTATCAAGTCCCCACCACATACCCCATTACAGTCACTGTCCATCAGCATAGTAAGATGCTATAGAGTCACTACTTGTCTTCTCTGTGCTATACTGCCTTTCCCATGCTCCCCCCTACATTATGTGTGCTAATCGTAATGCCCCTTTTTCCCCCTTATCCCTCCCTTCCCACCCATCCTCCCCAGTCCCTTTCCCTTTGGTAACTGTTAGTCCATTCTTGGGTTCTGTGAGTCTGCTGCTGTTTTGTTCCTTCAGTTTTTGCTTTGTTCTTATGCTCCACAGATGAGTGAAATCATTTGGTACTTGCCTTTCTCCACCTGGCTTATTTCACTGAGTATAATACCCTCTAGCTCCATCCATGTTGTTGCAAATGGTAGGATTCGTTTTCTTCTTATGGCTATATAATGTTCCATTGTGTATATGTACCACATCTTCTTTATCCATTCATCTACTGATGGACACTTAGATTGCTTCCATATCTTGGCTATTGTAAATAGTGCTGCAATAAACATAGGGGTGCATATGTCTTTTTGAAACTGGATGTAAGTCCAGGGAGAGGAAATCCCAGGGCAAAATACCTCTAAAAACTGAAATCAGCCAAAGGGAGAAATAAAGTTTAAAACCTGTTTATTGCTTACAAACTGCAGTCCAGGGCCATCTCTCTCCTCTGCTCCTGAAGAAGCAAACAAGCAAGCTAGCCCCTCTCTTTAAATTCTCAGGTTCAGACATGCCCTCTGTATCCATTGACATGGAGATGAACTTCTTTCCACCCCTGAGGATATGCAAATGAACTAAAGCCTTACTTCTCTCCACCCTTGAGCGCTTGTTGATATGCAGATGTACTAAAGCCAGGCAAGATAGTCTGGAAATATTACAATTTTACCCACACTGGGATTCTATGTTCTTAGGGTAAATTCCCAGGAGTGGAATTCCTGGGTCAAATGGTATTTCTATTTTTGGTTTTTTGAGGAACCTCCATACTGCTTTCCACAATGGTTGAACTAGTTTACATTCCCACCAGCAGTGTAGGAGGGTTCCCCTTTTTACACATCCTTGTTAATATTTGTTGTTCCTAGTCTTTTCTATGTTGGCCATCCTAATTGGTGTGAGGCGATATCTCATTGTGGTTTTAATTGTATTTCCCTGATAATTAGCGATGTGGAGGATCTTTTCATGTGTCTGTTGGCCATCCGAATTTCTTCTTTGTTGAAGTGTCTGTTCATATCTTCCGCCCATTTTTTAATAGGGTTATTTGCTTTTTGGGTGTTGAGGTATGTGAGTTCTATATATATTTTGGATGTTAACCCCTTGCTGGATATGTTATTTACAAATATATTCTCCCATACTGTAAGATGCCTTTTTGTTCTGCTGATGGTGTCCTTTGCTGTACAGAAGCTTTTTAGCATGATGTAGTCCCATTTGTTCATTTTTGCTTTTGTTTCCTTTGCCTGAGGAGATATGTTCAGGAAAAAGTTGCTCATGTTTATATTCAAGAGATTTTTGCTTATGTTTTCTTCTAAGAGTTTTATGGTTTCATGATTTACATTCAGGTCTTTGATCCATTTTGAGTTTACTTTTGTGTATGGGGATAGACAATAATCCAGTTTCATTCTCTTACATGTAGCTGTCCAGTTTTGTGAACACCAGTTGTTGAAGAGGCTGTCATTTCCCCACAGACTTTTTTTTTTTTTTACTTTGAATTTACCCTAAATCATAGGCTCATATTTGCAAAAGCCTGGAATAGGATTTAAAAACTTACATTGGCCTAGTAGGTTAATGGTTCAAATGTCAGTAAGATATGTAGTCCTCTCAAAAGTTTTCATGAGTGAAACGTCATCTGAATTCCACCTTCTATTCAAAATGTAAAATAAATGGATTATATTTTTACTTTATATTATTAGTTTATATTTATGCATATAATATATTTATATAATTACTTTAAAGTAATATCGTTTTGAAAAATGTTAGTAGGGGATAATTTTTGGTGTGTTATAATAACTTAACATTAACATTTTAAATATTAGATATCATTAATAAAGTGGAATGATTTTGTCAGTAAAAACTTGGGAAAGGTACTTAGGACATTTTGTTCTTGTCATTTTGAAAATAGCTTTTCTATTTAACAGAAGTTCTAAATTTTTCATTGAATAATTAAATGATAGTAAGAACTTTTATGAATTTAAAGAATGAGTTTCTTGTTAAAACACTGCATTCTGATATGAGTTTCTTATTGCTTATATATTTTTGTTGTTAAACCTTGGTTGAAGAACAACTCATTTAATGATGTCTTTCAGTTTGGGGAACTAGAAGAAAAGGCATTATTTTTCCCATTGAAGCAAAGTATCCTTCAGTCCAAAACTTGCATACGTACAGGATGGGAAGGATGAAGTTTAATTCATATTTTTAAATATAAACCTTGACTAGTCTTCTGTAAATCTTAGAATGTAACCTTTTTCTTTTTTTCTTTTATTTTCATTTCTCATATATTTTGTTATTGTGTGTGTTCATATACATGGAATTCAAAGAACTTTTAAATTCTTTTGTGATTTTGCTTTGACCTATTTAATTTCTAAATATTTGGTTAATTTTTCCAATATCTGTCTCTGATAGATTTCTAACTTAATTCTGTTGTTGTCCAAGAACATACTTTGTGTTCTTACTGTAAAGTGCAGAATATGGTCTGTGTTAATGAATGTTTGTATGCACTTAAGAATGTATATTCTGCTGTTGTTGAGTGGAGCTTTCTGTAAATGTTAATTAAGTTGATAGTGTTCTTCAAGATTTATTCCCTTCTGATTTTCTATTGTTCCAGTAACTGCTACGAGAAGAGTGTGGAAACCTTTAACTTTAATTGTGGATTTGTCTTTTGAAGCTTTATTATTAGGTGAATGCATATTTAGCATTTTTTTTTCCTTTGTCTTCTTGATGAATTGGGTCCTCTATCTTGAAATGCCTGTCTTTATCTTTGGTAATATATTGTGAAATAGTTTGCATAGTTCCTGACAGAAAGTCTGCTGTTATTTCTTATTTTGCACCCTCACATGTAAATTTTCTATTTTCTCTGTTCCTAATACTTTTGATGATGGTGTTTCAGTCATTTGATTATGATATGCCCTACTATAGTTTTCTTTGAGAAAATCTTGCTTACAGTTTTTATGGAGTTTTTTTTTTAAACCAAATTTGGAAGCATATTGGCCACTATTTCTTCAACTCTTCCACCTACTCCAGGGTCTTTTTTTGTTTGTGGGAGTGTGGGAATTCCAGTTACACATTTGATATTGTCTCTCCTGCCACTTATATTCCTTTTATTTTCCCTTTGCTTTATTTGGATGGTTAATACTGTTATGTCTCTAAATTCACTGGTCTTTTCTTCTGCAATGTATGATCTGTTCTTAATCCCATCCAGCGTATTTTTTATTAATGAGAATTATTTTTCACCTCTAGAAGTTTTTTTCTTCCATTTCTCTCCTCATCATGTTCTTATTTTCCTTTACCTTTTCTAACTTAGAGAGCTTATAAATAATAATTGTTTGAATGTACTTATCTGTTAATTCCATTAACTTTTCATTCCTGAATCTCTCTATATTGATTGATATTTTTTCTTATTATGGGCCACATTTTTCTTCTGTTTTCCTTACCTATGAATTTTTTTTGCATGCTAGCCATTGTGTTTTGACATTGTTGGGTGAAGACATTTTTTGTATTTTTTAATAGTGTTGAACTTTGTTTTTGTACACATACAAGTTACTTAATATCAGTTAAATCGTTTTGGGGCTTTCTTTTTTTAAAGCTTTGCCAGCATTGGTCCAGAGCAGCCTTTACTGTAGGATTAATTTAGTTACACATTAAGATCATACTTTTCTGATGGTTATAGTCCATACTTGTTTGAGGATTATTCTCAATTCAAAGTAATCCAAATCAGTACTATAAAAACTTTGTTAGCTTGTCTGTTTTGGTTTTGTGTCTTAAGGAAATTTTGTGGCCCAACAATAGCTTTATGTAGTCTTGAATGAGAAAGATCAAAGTGGAAGGACTTTCTCTACTCAAAACGTATAAATCTACAATAATTATTTCTATGAAATAATGCTACAAGGATAAACTAAAGAATAAAAGGCATAGAAGAGGACCAGTGTGTATATGGACACTGGCTTTATGACAAAACCAGCACATTAGAGTAATAGGCAAAGAATTATTCAATAAATGATACTGGATCAATTGGTGATCCATACAGAAGATGACTCATACTCTATATCATATATAAAAACCAATTTAAAATTGATTTGTACATCTCAATGTGAAAAGCAAAATTCCAAAACCTTAGAAGCTTTTTTTAAAAAAATTAATATATTATTTTAATTATTTTTCTTTAACAGGGAAACCCTTAGCTGTGTACAAAATCTTTTATTTTCTTTTTTTTTCTTAAGGTATTATTGATATACACTCTTACGAAGGTTTCACATGAAAAAACAACGTGGTTACTACATTTACGCATATTATCAAGTCCCCACGCATACCCCAGCACAGTCACTGTCCATGAGTATAGTAAGATGCCACAGATTCACTATTTGCCTTCTCTATGCTACACTGTTTTCCCCTTGATCCCCCACACCATGTGTACTAAACATAATACCCCTCAATTCCCTTCTCCCACCCTCCCAACCCGCCTCCCACACCCCTCCCCTTTGGTAACCACTGATTCCTTCTTGGAGTCTCTGAGTCTGCTGCTATTTTGTTCCTTCAGTTTTGCTGCATTGTTATACTCCACAAATGAGGGAAATAATTTGACACTTGTCTTTCTCTGCCTGGCTTATTTCACTGAGCATAATATCCTCCAGCTCCATCCATGTTGTTGCAAATAGTAGGATTTGTTTCTTATGGCTGAATAGTATTCCATTGTGTATATGTACCACATCTTCTTTATCCATTCATCTACTGATGGACTCTTAGGTTGCTTCCATATCTTGGCTATTGTAAAAAGTGCTGTGATAAACATAGGGGTGCATATGTCTTTTTGAATCTGAGAAATTGTACTCTTTGGGTAGATTCCAAGGAGTGGGATTCCCGGGTCAAATGGTATTTCTATTTTTAGTTTTTTGAGGAACCTCCATATTGCTTTCCACAATGATTGAACTAGCTTACATTCCCACCAGCAGTGTAGGAGGGTTCCCCTTTCTCTGCATCCTCGCCAGCATTTGTTGTTCTTAGTCTTTTTGATGTTGGCCATCCTTACTGGTGTGAGGTGATACCTCATTATGGTTTTAATTTGCATTTCCCTGATGATTAGTAATGTGGAGCATCTTTTCATGTGTCTGTTGGCCATCTGAATTTCTTCTTTGGAGAACTGTCTCTTCATATCTCCTGCCCATTTTTTAATCAGGTTATTTGCTTTTTGGGTGTAGAGGCGTGTAAGTTCTTTATATATTTTGGATGTTAACCCCTTGGCAGATACGTCATTTACAAATATATTCTCCCATACTGTAGGATGCCTTTTTGTTCTGTTGATGGTGTCCTTTGCCATACAGAAACTTTTTAGTTTGTTGTAGTCCCATGAGTTCATTTTTGCTTTTGTTTCCCTTGTTCGAGGAGATGCGTTCAGGAAGAAGTTGCCCATGCTTATATTCAGGACATTTTTGCCTATGCTTTCTTCTAAGAGTTTTATGGTTTCATGACTTACATTCAGGTCCTTGATCCATTTCGGGTTTACTTTTGTGTATGGGGTTAAACAATAATCCAGTTTCATTCTCTTGCATGTAGCTGTCCAGTTTTGCCAACACCAGCTGTTGAAGAGGCTGTCATTTCCCCATTGTATGTCCATGGCTCCTTTATCATATATGAATTGACCATATATGGTTGGGTTTATATCAGGGCTCTCTAGTCTGTTCCATTGGTCTATGGGTCTGTTCTTGTGCCAGTACCAAATTTTCTTGATTACTGTGGCTTTGTAGTAGAGCTTGAAGTTGGGAGCATAATCCCCCCAGCTTTATTCTTCCTTCTCAGGATGGCTTTGGCTATATGGGGTCTTTTGTGGTTCCATATGAATTTTAGAACGATTTTCTCTAGTTCGTTAAAGAATGGTGTTGGTATTTTGATAGGAATTGCACTGAATCTGTGGATTGCTTTAGGCAGGATGGCCATTTTGACAACATTAATTCTTCCTATCCATGAGCACGGGATGTGTTTACATTTATTGGTATCTTCTTTAATTTCTCTCATGAGTGTCTTATAGTTTTCAGAGTATAGGTCTTTCACTTCCTTGGTTAGGTTTCTTCCTAGGTGTATTATTCTTTTTGATGCAACTGTGAATGGAATTGTTTTCCTTATTTCTCTCTCTGCTAGTTCATTGTTAGTGTATAGGAATGCCACAGATTTCTGCGTATTAATTTTGAATCCCGCAACTTTGCTGAATTCAGATATTAGATCTAGTAGTTTGGAGTGGATTCTTTAGGGTTTTTTTATGTACAATATCATGTCATCTGCAAACAGAGACAGTTTGAGTACTTTCTTGCCAATCTGGATGCCTTTTATTTCTTTGTTTTGTCTGATTGCCATGACTAGAACCTCCAGTACTATGTCGAATAGAAGTGGGGAGAGTGGGCATCCTTGTCTTGTTCCCGATCTTAGAGGAAAAGCTTTCAGCTTCTCGCTGTTAATTATAACGTTGGCTGTGGGTTTGCTATATATGGCCTTTATTATGTTCAGGTACTCTATACCATTTTGTTGAGAGTTTTTATCATGAATGGATGTTGAATTATGTCAAATGCTTTTTCAGCATCTATGGAGATAATCATGTGGTTTTTGTCCTTCTTTTTGTTGATGTCGTAGTTGATGTTGTTGATGGATTTTCGAATGTTGTACCATCCTTGCATCCCTAGGATGAATCCCACTTGATCATGATGGATGATGTTTTTGATGTATTTTTGAATTCGGTTTGGTAATATTTTGTTGAGTATTTTTGCATCTACATTCATCAGGGATATTGGTCTGTACTTTTCTTTTTTTGTGGTGTCTTTGCTTTGTTTTGGTATTAGAGTGATGCTGGCCTCATAGAATGAGTTTGGAAGTATTCCTTCTTCTTCTACTCTTTGGGAAACTTTAAGGAGGATGGGTATTAGGTCATCACTAAATGTTTGATAAAATTCTGTGGTGAAGCCATCTGGTCCAGGAGTTTTGTTCTTTGGTAGGTTTTTGATTACCAGTTCAATTTCGTTGCTGGTAATTGGTCTATTCAGATTTTCTGTTTCTTTCTGGGTCAGCCTTGGAAGGTTGTGTTTTTCTAGAAAGTTGTCCATTTCTTCTAGGTTATCTAGTTTGTTGGCATATAATTTTTCATAGTGTTCTCTAATAATTCTTAGTATTTCTGTGGTGTCCATAGTGATTTTTCCTTTCTCATTTCTGATTCTGCTTATGTGAGTAGACTCTCTTTTTTTCTTGATAAGTGTGGCTAGGGGTTTATCTATTTTGTTTATTTTCTCAATGAACCTGCTTTTGCTTTCATTGATTCTTTCTATTGTTTTATTGTTCTCGATTTTATTTATTTCTGCTCTTATCTTTATTATGTCCCTCCTTCTACGGACTTTGGGCCTCATTTGTTCTTCTTTTTCTAGTTTCGTTAATTGTGAGTTTAGACTGGTCATATGGGATTCTTCTTCTTTCCTGAGGTAGGCCTGTATTGCAGTATACTTCCTCTTAGCAAAGCCTTCACTGTGTCCCACAGGTTTTGCAGTGTTGAATTATTGTTGTTATTTTTCTCCATATACTGCTTGATGTGTTTTTATTTTGTCATTGATCCATTGTTTATTTAGGAGCATGTTGTGAAGCCTCCAAGTGTTTGTGGGATTTTTCATTTTCTTTGTGTAATTTATTTCTAGTTTCATACCTTTGTGGTCTGAGAAACTGATTGGTACAATTTCAGTCTTTTGGAATTTACTGAGGCTCTTTTTGTGGCCTAGTATATGATCTATTCTTGAAAATGTTCCATGTGCACTTGTGAAGAATGTGTATTCTGCTGCTTTTGGGTGTAGAGTTCTGAACATGTCTGTTAGGTTCATCTGTTCTATTGTGTTGTTCGGTGCCTCTGTCTTCTTATTTTCTGTCTGGTTGATCTGTCCTTCAGAGTGAGTGGAGTGTTGAAGTCTCCTAGAATGAATGCATTGCATTCTATTTCTCCTTTTAATTCTTTTAGTATTTGTTTCACATATGTAGGTGCTCTTGTGTTGGGTGCATAGATATTTATAATGGTTATATCTTCTTGTTGGATTGACCCTTTCATCATTATGTAATGTCCTTCTTTATTTCTTGTGACTTTCTTTGTTTTGAAGTCTATTTTGTCTGATATAAGTACTGCAACTCGTGCTTTTTTCTCCCTATTATTTGCATGAAATACCTTTTTCCATCCCTTCACTTTTAGTCTGTGTATGTCTTTGGGTTTAAAGTGAGTCTCTTGTAAGCAGCATATAGATGGGTCTTGTTTTTTTATCCATTCAGTGACTCTATGTACTTTGATTGGTGCATTCAGTCCATTTACATTAAGGGTGATGATTATGGATAGGTAGGTACTTACTGGCATTGCAGGCTTTAGATTCTTGGTTACCAAAGGTTCAGGGTTAACTCCCTTACTATCTAAGAGTCTTAACTCACTTAATATGCTATTACAAACACAATCTATAGGTTCTTTTATTTTCTTCCTCCTTTTTCTTCCTCCTCCCTTATTTATATATTAGGTATCATATTCTGTACTCTTTGTCTATCCCACTTGATTGACTTTGGGGATAGTTAATTTAATTTTGCATTTGCTTAGTCATTAGCTGTTCTAGTTTCTTTACTATGGTTTTATTACCTCTGTTGACACTATTAAACCTTAGGAACACTTCCATCTATAGCAGTCCCTCCGAAGTACACTGTAGAGATGGTTTGTGGAGGTAAATTCTCTCAGCTTTTGCTTATCTGGAAATTGTTTAATCCCTCCTTCAAATTTAAATGATAATCTTGTCAGATAACATATTCTTGGTTCAAGGCCCTTCTGCTTCATTGCATTAAATACATCATGCCACTCCCTTCTGGCCTGTAAGGTTTGTGTTGAGAAGTCTGATGACAGCCTGATGGGCTTTCCTTTCTATGTGATCTCATTTCTCTCTCTGGCTGCTTTTAATAGTCTGTCCTTATCCTTGATTTGCCATTTTAATTACTATATGTCTTGGTGTTGTCTTCCTTGGGTCCCTTGTGTTGGGAGATCTGTGCATCTCCATGACCTGAGAGACTATCTCCTTCTCCTTCCCCTGATTGGGGAAGTTTTCAGCAGTTACCTCCTTTGTGACACTTTTTATCCCTTTTTCTCTTTCTTCTTCTTCTGGTACCCCTATAATGCAAATACTGTTCCATTTGGATTGGTCATACAGTTCTCTCAATATTATTTCATTCATAGAGATCCTCTTTTCTGTCTGTGCCTCAGCTTCTTTGTATTCCTCTTCTCTCGTTTCTATTTCATTTATTGTCTCCTCCACTGTATCCAATCTGCTTTTAATACCCTCTGTTGTGTTCTTCAACAATTGGATCTCCGACTGGAATTCATTCCTGAGTTCTTGAATATCTCTCCATACCTCCATGAGCATGTTAATGATTTTTATTTTGAACTCCCTTTCAGGAAGAGTCATGAGGTCGATGTCATTTAAATCTTTCTTGGGAGTTGTATTAATAATTTTACTCTGAACCAGGTTCCTTTGGCGTTTCATATTTGTATATGGCGCCCTCTAGTGCCCAGAAGCTCTTCTCCCTGGAGCTGCTCAGCCCCTGAAGCAATGTCAGGAGTCACAGGGGAGTGGTATTGGTGCCTTGAGGGAGGAAAGAGCTGTTTCCTGCTTTCCGACTGCTATGCCTGTCTCCACTGCCTGAACCAGTGGGCCGAGCACACAGGTATATATTGCATATTCTACGCTTTGCGTTTGTAGTTGCTGTAGACAGATGTTCCCTCTAGCTGGGCTAATGCCAGGGTAGGGTTTGCCATTTTGCGAGCCAGGTGGGACTGGCTGGGAGAATGGCGCAGTAGGCTGCATATCCCGGCGGGGGTCCTTGGAGCTTTGTAGCCAGCCAGGGAGCTGGAGCTCTTGAAGATCAACTAAGGAGGAAGATTGCTTTTTCCTCCTTAATTGTGAGAGTCTATACATCAAAGCTCCCAACCTTCTGGGGAATGTATCCAGACAATTTTGTCTACCTGTCCTCTCTCCTGAGCAGTAAGCTCTGTGCAATCTTTGCCTCTTTAGCAGCCCTCTTGCTAAGCGCTTCCTTATTAGGAAGTCTCTCAGACTTCCTGCCTTTCTTTTGTCCCAGAGCAGCCGGATATGGATCCCTGCTTTCCACAAGCGGCTGGAATCTCACTCTCCAGGAATTCTGCCTGGCTTACTTTTCCAACTCCGTAATTACAAGAGTATCATGCAAGCACCATGAAATGTAGGTTTGTGCTCCCAGAGCAGATCTCTAGAGTTAGGTATTCAGCAGTCCCACGCCTCCACTCCCTCCCTGCTCTGTTTCTCTTCCTCCTGCTGGTGAACTGGGGTGTGGGAAGGGCTTGGGTCCCGCCAGGCCACAGCTTTGGTACATTACCCTGTTCTGTGAGGTTTGCTCTTTTCTCCAGGTGTATGCAGTTTGGCGCAGTCCTCTTTCCTGTTGCTCTTTCAGGATTAGTTGTATTAATTATATTTTCGTATTATATGTGGTTTTAGAAGGAAGCCTGTGTCTCACCTCTCACGCTGCCATTTTTAATCCTGTAGAAGCTTATATCAGGAGATTATGATCATGATCTTTCAACAGGCAAAGATTTCTTAAAAAGAATTAAAAACTACTAAGACATGAAAATAATCAATACATTTGATTGCCTTAAAATTAAGACATTTTGTTTTTGCAAAGTTATCAGTAGGAGAGTAGAGAGGCAAGTTAGAGTGGAAGAAAGTATTTGCAATACTCAAAAAAGGCATACATCAGAATATTCAAAGTAGTTCTATAAATCAGTGTGACAGAGACAATCCAGTAGAAAAATGGGCAAGAGACATAAAAAGGCACTTTATAAAAGAAATCCACATATTCAGTAAATATATGAAAAGGTGTTTAACTTCATTAGTAATCTGAGAAGTATGGAGAGATGCTTCATAAGTCACTAGAATAGCTAAAATTTAAAAAGAGGTTGATGGTACAGGTTTTGGAGAGTATGTTACATTATGGTAACTCAGTGGACACTGCTGTTGGGAATGTGTGTTATTACAAACCACTTTAGGAAACAGTTTGATATTTGCATACTCTGTGACCCAGTAATATGTTTCTTTGGGCATACCTGAGAGTGATGCATGAGCATGTGCACTAAGATGTGTGTTAACACTGGTAGCAGCAGTATTTGTTATAGCTTCTAACTCAGTGCGTTTTTCAATAACAGTTAACTGGATAAATAAAATTTTGATATATTCATATACTTCAGTACTTTATAACAATAAAAATGGATGAAGCACAGCTAACATTACATAAGTATCATGAATATGTTTCTCAAAAGAAACCAGAAACAAAAGACTTAATAATATGTAGTTCCATTTTTGTAAAGTCAAAACACAAAAAGCCGGTAAATGTATAAAGTTTACGTTTGTATACATTGAATTTTAGCACCAAATATGCCAATTCCTAGTTCTGTTGCTCACATGCCCACATTTCTATACTCTCTTCCACATTCATTTAGAAATATATGATTCTGAGTACAATTATATGGTATGCCCTAAATCATAAGTTTAGACCTAGAGTAACATTTACATACAGGTTTCATTCAGGTGAAGGGAAGTTAAAAGTTTTTAGTATATTTAGTGTTTTAATCATCATGTAGAGAATTGAGGTGATTTCTCGTAACAATAATCCTTTACACAAGCTGTAATTATTGGCGAAGCATTTTTTCCTTAAATCATTATGATAGCCTGAAAAGAATTTGGAATAGGTATAAGTATTTACGTTTTACACATTAGGGAGTATTAATATTGAGAGTGAGTTGTTGGTGATGGACTGGAAACTCATTTTCATTTCCACATCTTGTCTTGCTATATATCCTTTATGTCTCACTGGAAGACAGGACATTGCTCTTTTGTAGGTGTAATTAATCTGGGAATGAAAGGTTATGTATGGATGAGCTTTAGTCTTAGTAAGGGCAGTTTACAAAGTCTCCTTTCTAATAATGATTGTAATAATATTGTGCCTATCTGTTAAGGATCAGAAGGTGCCCTGTGGTTATATCTGCACACTTTCCTATAAGAGTTCAAGCTATATATTCTTGCTTCACTTTGTAGAACTGATTTAGGTAATGAAGAAGTCAATCACTGAAAATAATGTGACAGTTCATTGATATATCTAGAAATAAAATAAATTTTATAAACTGGTTTTTCTGTTAAAAATTTGAAATTGTCTTTTTAGTTTGAATTAACATGATTGGATTTAAACTATCATTTTTAAATAATCATGTGTCTTGCTGTAAGGAAGCACAATTTAAAAAACTATAGAGTTAAATGAAGGGAGTGATATTGACATTAAAAAACTACTTCAAGTTTCCATCAAATTTAGTTAATTTCTGTAGCAAATTTAAGATGCCTTCCTGACCAATATTTGTGAACATAATTTTCAGCACCATATTATGT
This sequence comes from Phataginus tricuspis, assembly GCA_029783875.1. Classification (NCBI taxonomy): domain Eukaryota; kingdom Metazoa; phylum Chordata; class Mammalia; order Pholidota; family Manidae; genus Phataginus; species Phataginus tricuspis. The sequence continues at coordinate 9,407,255 of JAQQAC010017683.1, read as the reverse complement.
GTTCGGTAAAACAAGGTGTATTTTTTTTAACAGGAATAGAGCCTAGTAGGAATAGACTCTATTTTAGTCTTAAGTTTATCTTCTGATATTTTAGTCTTTAGCTTTAGAACGTTTGCAATCTAGAAACATAGGGTTGAAACATATAAAAATACATAACCTGTTACTAACCAGAGAAATCCAAATTAAGATAAAAAGATACCATATTTAAACATTTTAGATTTTTAGAAGACTTCTTCCTTCTCCCCAACCTGTATATGGTTTTCTATGTTGACAATTTTACCTAAAGCATTAGAAATATAAACATGTAGTTTATGATTTCAGGTACCAATATTCAGTATTTCAGTTGTTCCAACTTTTCTAGCAAGTCATTGTTTGGCGGTTTCTTAGGCTATCGCTAGCCTTTGCAATGTTAGAAAAAGGCTCTTCTGTTTGGGTGGATGCTTCCCTCTGCTCGGGTTCAGGGCTTAAATAGTAGAGAACAAACTGGATTTCAGCCCCACTTGCATTCTGTTAGCCCAGTGTCCTTGTGCAGGATATAACCTTCACCAGTGTTCACAGTGGCCTTGAATCATATGATTTGTCTGTCTTTTGATAGATTTATAGCATTTGAATTGTTTTGCAGGCCAGAATACTGTCATGATATTAACAACCTAATATAAGTCAGAACTTTGTAAAAGTGAGTGTGAATGTTTGTAAGGCAGGGTTCTACCTTTTTGAAAGTTATATACAGCAAAACTACATTTTAAGTAATAACCATAAATGTTTGAGCTGTATATTCAAAGTAATGTTTATTTTCCTTAATGAGTCGTTTCTTTAAATACTGACTTAGTATCTACCATTGTGTTCATACAACATACAATTGCATTTTTAAAATATGTAATTAGATATTATAGCTTGTACAGTTCTGGCTGAAATGAAATGCTTTAGTCACTTTACGTAAAGTAGTAGTTTAATGATAGTCTTAAATTAATTTTGAATTTGAATTTCTGCCTGGATTTAATTGTTTGTAAACAGTAATGAAAACATTCTATTTTAGAGAGAAGAAAAATGTTCTTATATTAAAAGTAACTGAAAGATAATTCTCTAAGGGCAGAGAACCCCTGATTGCATTGCAAATTACAGTAAGATATTTTTGTTTGTCTGACAAAGAAAAATGTAGAGTATGAGTGGTTTTGTTTGTATACTTTGTAAGGGAATGTAAGTCATTGTGTGCATGTGCGTGTGTGTGTGTGTGTGTGTTTGTGTATGTGTGTGAGAATGATGTAGCTTCAATTGAACAGTAATGAAATTGGGATTAAAATTATTTGGCATTCCTTTATTCTGATTTTTCAAGATCTTTTAGCAAAGTGAATAGCCACTAGGTTTTCTTGCTTGTTTAGATCAAATTTTTTTCCCTTCTAGGAGGTAATAATAAAAGAACCCAGTGTGTTCATACTTAAGTGCAGTAAACTTTTCTAATTACTCTTTTTTTAAATATCATTGAAAGGTTTTCACATCAAAAATCATGTAGCATGCAGGCAGTGAAATCCATAAATGAAATCAAGAAAACAATTCCATTTAAAATACCATCAAAAGAATAAAGTACTTAAAAATAAATTTAACAAAAGAAGTACAACACCTGTATACCAAAAACTACAAAACATTGTTGAAAGAGAGAAATTAAAGAAGACCTGAATGAATGCAAATACATACTGTGTTTATGGATTGGGAGACTTAATATTATTAAGATTGCAGTATTTGATGCAATCCCTATCAAAATCTTAGCTGGCTTTTTTTTGCAGAAACTGACAAGCTGATCCTAAAATTCGTATGGAAATTCAAGATGCCCAGAATAGCCGAAAACAATCTTTAAGGAATAATAAAGTTGGAGGACTTCCATTTCCTGATCTCAGAACTTACTATAAAAGCTATAGTAATCAGGACAGTATGGTACTGGCATAGGGATAAATATCTCGATCAGTGGAGTAGAATTGAAAGTCCAGAAATAAACCCATACATTTATGGTCAACTGATTTTTGGCAAGGGTCTCAAGAACATTCACCATGAAAAAATAGCCTTTTTAACAAATAGTGCTATCTAGGTACACCTAGATAGCCACGTGAAAAAGTACAAAGTTGTTTCCTTAATTTATACTATATACAATAATTGACTCAGAATGGATTGAAGACTTAAATGTAAGATCTAAAGTTATATAGGCTTAAATCATCATGACCTTGATTTAGTCAGTGGCTTCTTGGAAACTATACTAAAGGCACAAGCAGCCAAAGACAAAATAGATATATATGAAAAGACAATCCAATTTATAGTAGGATTTGAATAGATGTTTTCCTAAAGGAGATAGACAAATGGCGAATAGGCATATGAAAAGATGCTTTGTATCATTAGTCATTAGGGAAATGTAGATCAAAACCACAGTGAGCTACCACTTCACACACACTAGGATGGTTGCAATAAAAAAAAACAGACAATAACAGGTGTTGTTGAGAATGTTTAGAACTTGGAACCCTTGCGTATTGCTGGTGGAAATGTAAAAGGGTCCAGGTGCTTTGGAGAACAGTCTGGCAGTTCCTCCAGAAGTTAAACATAAGAGTTGCAATACGAACCAGCAATTCTGCTCCTAGCTATATACCCAAGAGAAGTGAAAACATGTCCACATAAATACTTGTGTACCTGTTCATAGCAGTTTTATTCATAATAAAGGGGGAAAACAACCCAAATTTCCATCAGCTGCTGAATGGATAAACAAAATGTGATGTATTCACAAAATACAATATTTTATAAATATAATATTACTTAGCCAAAAAAGGAATGAAGTACTGATAATACTTAACACAAATGAACCTTAAAACATCATGCTATGTGAAAGAAGCCAGACATAAAGGGCTGCATATTGTATGTTTCCACCTATATGAAATGTCCCAAATTGGCAAATCCATAGAGATAGAAAGTAAACTAGTAATTGCCAGAATTGGGGAGATGAGATGTGGGGAATGACTACTAATAGGCATTGAGTTTCTTTTGGGGATGATGAAAATACTCGAGAATTAGATAGTGCGGATGGTTGTACAAGTTAGTGAATAACAGCAAAGAAAACCCTCACTGAATTATATACTTTAAAAGCCCACTTAAAATCACATAGAAATGAAAACAGTGGTCTATTTCTGATCTAATTTATTATCACAACCTGGACATTTTTGAGAATGAGGAGGTCTCAGTTAATAATTATACCCATACAATAAACATAAAGTTGGCTGTCCCAGGTAAACCAGAAGGTGTGTTCTCCCTGCCTCTGGTGTATTTAAACTCTTTTCTTTCCCCACATAAAAGAAATATGAAGGATATAAAATTCTTCTTATATAACCTTCTTTATCAAATGTGGGAAAAAGGAAAACACCAAGAAAGCTAGGTAATTCAAAGAAATGGGAGAGATGGTATTTCTTTATGGAAATGAGCACAAATGTATGTATGAAGTACAATGTATAGATACAGTACAATTAGGATTTTACTCATTTATGTGATTTTTGTCACTTGAGTCTCATATATAGCCAGTCAGTGTTTGAATGATTAAGTTGTTTAGTGTTGTAATATAATAAAACAGTTTCTCTGAAGTTAGGAATGTGCTTCATCATAACCTGTGGAACTTTTAAAAATTACTCTTGCTTGGGCATTAGCATTAATTTTTATTTGATAATTTTGTGGAGCCAGGATAAGTTCCTGCATGCAAAATACATGTTTTACCTCCTAATTGAGTCTAGTACCCATTTAAATTGAGAGCCACTACATTAAATCAATGAGTTTCATTGAAATAGTTATTATTGTTTTGTGCATAAATAGTAAACAGCCATAGGAACTGAGAGAATGTCATACCCACCTACCAACTACCATTTCCCTTCACCCAGAGCCAACCCTGCTTGTTGTTAATGCAGAAATTGTGATTCCTCTGTTCTCTAAGAATTGAGATTGGGAGGAATCTTTTTGTTTATTTTACTAGGTTACCTTGAAGCAAGAGTAGTAGTGGAAAGTAGGTGGAAGCTTGAGTTCCTTTGCAAATATTTGAAACAATATCCTTGGTTGGCAGGGAAGGGTATCACCATCACTGTGCAGAAAGGAGGGATTGGGAGATGAAGCCCTTTTAGGAGGTCTGAACTCTAAGTTGGCTGATAACTGCGCAATCCTTTGTATTTTGATAGCTTATTGTACTGTCAGATATATTGCCCTCCGATGTTGGAACTGGGGGAGGACATAATATATGTCTTTTCACACCTCTAGTTTCTTTTGTGCAGCCATGCACAACTTAGTAGAAATTATCTTAGTATTCTATCACTGAAAATTGGTTAGATGGCTCCTTGAAGATTTTGTAGTTCAGTTTATCTAATGAAGGCTCATACTCATCCAAAAATGTCCCTATGACATCTTTGACTGATAGGCTTTCTTCAGCCACTACTTAAATAGTGGTGATGCTATACTGTTATACTATACATGGTGTTAGAACCAAGATCTCAGGTCTGCCTCCGTGTGACTGGATGAGTACTAGTCATTATGGTTCCCAGTTGTTTCATTCAGGAAATGGAGCAAATACTACCTAACCTCACAGGGTTATTGTGACTATTAAATGAGATGTCATGCATTAATGTCCAACACAGCCATTGGTGCATGGAGATACTGGGTAAATGTTAGTTATATTTCCTTTGCAGTTCAGTGAAAAACAACTGACTACCTTCAAAAGGTTAGTTCTTAGAGAATTTTCACAGCATGGGTCCTGAAATCTTTCTTACACTTTAATTTATTGCTTTCATTTATTAACTAAGCAACTGTTTATTAAGTGTTTATTTTGGGCTGAACACTTTGGTAGCTCCTGGGGTCCTAGGGGCAAATCTAACAGACTTGATCCTTTCTCTCACTGAACTAACAGGCAGGGAGAAAAAAAAAGAAATTAAACATTTAATTGTACAAGTAACTAATTACAATTGTGGTAAATGCCATAAAAAAGATGTAATGTGTGCTCTGAAAGTGTATTAGAGTCCTAATGTAGTTTGGGTGTTAGAGAACATTTCATGGAGGAAATAATGGTAATAATACTGAGATACAAAGCATGTGTAGGACACTTAGTAAGGGGAGGTGTTTAGGATGAGACCTAGCCAGACACACAGAGTTGTATGAAGGCCCTGCAGTAGAAAGGAGTTCGCAGCTTTATAAAGTACAGGAAAACCAGTGCCTGCAAGTTTTATGGGCAAAATGAAAAGTGGCAGGGAATGAGGATAGTGGGTAGATGCAGGTGCAAGATTAGACAGGGCTTTCTAGACCATGTTAAGGTCTTGGACTTTAAGAATAGTGCTAAGTGACGTATTTGCATTTTAAAATCTCCCTAGTGAAAATGGAGAAACTGGGTCTGAGAGGAATAAGAAAGCTTACTGAGCCCAGTTAACAGATTGCAAGGCCTAGGCTAGAGGTGGCAGTGGCTGTCTGTGGAAGTAGGGTACTGCCCTATGACTGGAACCAGATCTTGTAATAACTTTAATCTTGTAGGCAGCGTGGAGTCAGTGGAGATTTTATGAATGGGGATGATTTGATTAGGTAGGATGCGTAGAAACATTACAGGTAGCAGTGTAACCATTGGATTGGAATGGGACAGTAAAGGTGTGAATACAGAAAAGGAGTAGACTTGATGTGTTTGGTTTTAAAAAATGTTGGATTTGGAGATACCTGTAGGACACTCAGGTAGAGCTGTTGAGAATGTGATGAGAAATGGAGGGCCCATTAGGCTAGTGATACAGCTCTGGTGTATTGGTGGTGACTGAGAACTTTAGTAGTAGGTTGATAACCTGAGTTCTGGTATTTGTCATTTATGCATGTTTCACAGCAATTTGAGTGCATCTATGATGATTTTAACATTTGTAAACTTGTGATGCATACTAGGCTGAGTAGTTTATATGTGTTAGGTCTGTTAATTCTTACAAGTTCATGAACATTATTATTATTCCAATACTTTTAAGATGTGGCATGAAGCTCAGAGAAGTTGAATAACTTCCTAAAGATTACACATGTAGGAAGTGGTGAAGCTGAGGTTTGGATCCAGGTAGGCTCACTGCAGAACCTGTCCTCTACACCACTACCAGATGCCACTCCTCTGTGGTATTTGAGCCAAACAAATAAAACTGAGAATGACTGAGTGAGAAAGTGTTCACTGAACTTTTATGGAAAACTGTGTACTGTGCATTGATTGTATTATAGATGCTTTAATATTCTTTCTCATTTACATTAACATTCATATGCTCTGTGAAGTATGTGGTACCTGCTCCATTTAAAAAATGAAGAATCTGTAACCCAAAGAGGTTAATTGACTTGGTCAAGATCATTAATACTAGTTATGGCAGAGCTAGGATTTAAAATTGGCTCTGTTGACTCCAAGGCTAGTGTATTTTCTATTATACTGTTTAAGAACTGTGTTGACTTAAAAATAAGAACTTTTCCCTTGGGGAACATGATTGGATTTAGTGGTTATGTACCAAACTACAGTCTCACTCTTATAAACTATAGATATTCAGTGTTTAAAAATACACATTGAACTTAGAGGATAAACATGAGAAAATTGAAATACTTAAAAAAATAATAATAAATAGATTTTACATGTATACAAAGTAAAGATTTCTTAGTTAAAAATTATTTTAGAAGAGACAGTGGGAAAATATCTAGCACAATAATGTCCATTTTATAGAATGTCTGAAGAAATAAGAAAATATCTTGACTGGCTTTTTATAGTCACTGGGTAATTGTTAGCATTTGTATGGGACTGCATCTTGATCTTGCTCAATTCCATTAGTCATTTAATTTTACTTCTTTTTGTTTCTTTAGTTTTGAGGGGGCTTACCTCTTAATACTGGCTTCTCTTAGCACCAGAGTTCAAGACTTTTGTCTTACCAGTACTTATTACTGCCTACTAAAAGTCAGTGAGAGGCAATTAAGCTTGGTCTTTATAGTCTAGCTCCATATTCAGGATCTGGCTTTGTAATATTCTTTTTCAGTAAGCCTTTTACAGACTCAATCTGTGACATATTCTTAAAAAAACAAAAATATTGCCTCTATCATCTGCCCTCATCTTTATGCTGTCAGTTGATGATGTGTAAAGTCTTTTGGGTACTGTATACCTGTAAAGTAATGCTATATTCGGGTTTCTTTTGGTTGATGGATACACTTTTAGAGCTGTGGCCACGGAATTTCTTATACTGTGAAGATAAAACCATCTCACTATGCCAGCAGAACCTTTCAAAAACAGATAATGAATTTTGATTGGTTGGTTGGATGTGAGAGACTTTTGAAGCAGCCTTGTGAGGTACTTTTGAATTTAGGAAGCAGTAAGTAGCTAAATCAACAGGCTGTGTTCCAGTCTTTATCTTTGTTATAGTCATTTATTAATTTGCCCTTTATTTTACATATAACTGATTAGTGTATATTACAAGAAGTGATTGCTTATCTTTGAATGCTAGCTTCTGTCTCCCAACACTGCTGTTGCTTAGCAATTTTTAGTTGACTGCTCAATTCACACATCACTGTTTCTTGTAAAGACTAAGCATAGTTTTAAGCATAGACTGGGTACCTATAAGGATATCACAGATAGCTTTCTTTACTACCTATGCTTCATTTTTAACACTTTGTGTTTTGTTGTATGGTTTATATTTATTTACAAAACATTGTTTTCTGTTTCTAGCCTGCTGTATCATCTGGTATTTTCACTTAGATTTTAGTCTTATGAGCATTTGAACATCTTTATGTCTAGAATAAAAATTATAAAATGAAGTGATAGATCAAGGAAAGAATATTTATGATTTTATGTGAAAATAACCTATCATAAACCTTTTTAAATGCCCTATAATTGACTTGTCCCTTTGGGAACCTATTATAATCAGCTCTTAAATTATTTGCATATATATATCAGGTAGGATACTTTCTGCTGCAAGTAACAGAGAAGCTAACCAAAACAGGATTTTACAATATCATCTAACAAGAAGGTCAGAGTTAGGGTGGTTCCATGGTTAGGTAACTTGGGTCCCTCTTCTGTCTTTTCATGTTCTACTGTTTCATTCTAAATTTATTTAGTTGTCCTTCCCTACTAGTATAGTTCCTAGGTAATGTGTGGTTGACCTGGACTGTGTTTATGCCTCTGGGGAGAAATAAGCAATAATTGTCATAAACTTTGCTCTAGATTATGTCTAAAGACACAGTGTTTTATTTTCTGTTTCATCTTTTATTTTCATTATTGAAACTAAAGGAATGTGAATTATCTTCTAAGTGTCTAATGATGCTTATTTTTTAAATTACATTTATATATTAAGGAAAACAAACATTAGAAAAAGCATAGAATAATGGATGTTTCTCTCTGTAATCAGAAGCCTTTCAGACAATAAAGAATCCTATTAAATCCAGTTCACTTATTTTGATGTCTGTGATATAAAATTAGAACATGTTAAAAAGAGTAAATGCTTTTGATGAAATTCCAATGCATCTGAATCATGAATTTTCATTCCAGGTAAATTAAGAGATGATTCTGCCTTTTCTTAAAAGAGAACCACAGGTTTATTCCAGATAGTTAGCTCTTCCTCCTATTATAAATAGAAATTTTTTATAAGTTCATAATATGTGATGAATTTTTCTAAATATATTATTAAATTAGCAGAATTTTAAATTAATCTTTCATTCACTTCTCTACCCTCTTTTTTGGCTACTTTGCCTTTTAGATGCTTCCTAGGTGGCAGTAAAGCCTATGCTGCCCTCATTATTTTTATGTTCAACAAATGTGTACTTGGAATTAGAATAAACTGAATGATAAAAGTGAGTATAATTTTTTAAGCACTTGATATATGCCAAGTGCTGAACAGGTACTTTATCTCGATGAATCCTCAGAAAACCTATTTGAAAATTATTATTCCCATTTTGCAGATGTGAAAAAGAAGGATAAGTAGAAATTTACTTGATTGTTGCCCAAAGTCATGTATCTTATAAATAACTCTGATGGCTGGAAAATAGACAGGAATTTGTGTTAGTGTATCACCAAGGGGGCCTCTCTCACATTTTCGGTAGTGTCCCCTAATCTTTCTTGGATCACATAGAACAGGTCTGTGGAAAAGAGCACATTTTCCTTTGACCTGGGTTTCCAGAGGTTCTAAACTGTCATTACTAGCACACTCAGCCTTTAAGAATACATTAAACTATTAGCTGATTTCTTCTTAATAGCTTTTGTGGAAGCAGCCTCCCGTTCTGCCAAAGGTGAATCAGTTTGTATATCCCGCCACTTCGAAAGGTTTGTCATTCTTTGGAATTCCATTCACTTGGTTGTCTTCAACCTTAGCTTTTTGATAGGTTCAAGAAAAGTTAGGCTTTTGTAGATTATTTGGCTCTTCCTATTTGTTGGGATAGAAGCAATCTTATTTTGAGGCTTTTTTTAACATCCTTAGCTGAGGTTGTGTAAAGTGAATTTTTTTTGGATAGTTGGTCTTTAAAATCCTTTCTTGTGTAAAAATGAGAATATTGCTAAAAATATTATATTGATTAGGTGACTTACTCCCATTGCTAAATGCATGTTCTCTAAAGTACATAATACCTTTTAGGTAGGTTTGTGGTTTCAACTAAAGTTTTGGAGGTAAATAATTAGTTGTAATTGAAAGTGATGGAAATACAACAAAATTTCTTGGAATGCATTTGTTTGTTCTTAATTGATTATATACAATAATCTTTCCTATAAAGAATAAATTGCTGTCCTGATTTCATTTAGAAGTGAAAGGTGGAACTCTGTTGGGAGTTTTCTTTTTATTTATAATGGCCATAAACTTGTTAGTAAAACTAAGCTGATTACAGATTTTTGTTCCGTGGACCTTTTATATTCTATGTCTGCAGACAACAATGATCATAACTTGGGATGCCATATAGAACTAGAATATTCTATGGGAATGTATAAATCTTCTCTTCTGTGCTTTTGATGTATTTACCATATTATTATTCAATATAACTAAACGTTCAAACACTTGAGATGTTCCTTGGCTGTTCTGAAAATACATTTCTCTCTAATGGTAGTCAAAAAGTACCTTATCAAATGAGGAAAATTTCACTGAATTTGAAGAATTCTTTTTATGATTTTGTCTGTCTTACTGTCTGGAAATAGAATTATCTTGAAAACATGCAAAGTTTTACCTTTAGGGGATTGTCCTTTCCTCTAATTATATATGTATATATATTTTTGACAATTTATTTTGGTATCATTAATCTACAATTACATGTGCAATATTATGGTTGTTAAACTACCCCCTTCATCAAGTTCCCCCCACCAACCCCATTACACTCACTGTACATCAGCGTAGTGAGATGCTATAGAATCACTACTTGTCTTCTCTGAGTTATACAGCCCTTCCCGTGCCCCCCAACATTATATCTGCTAATCGTAATGCTCCCTTTTCCCCCTTATCCCTCCCTTCCCACCCATCTTCCCAGTCCCTTTCCCTTTGGTAACTATTAGTCCATTCTTGGGTTCTGTGAGTCTGCTGCTGTTTTGTTCCTTCAGTATTTTTCTTTGTTCTTATACTCCACATATGAGTGATCATTTGACGCTTGTCTTTTTCAGCTTGGCTTATTTCACTGAGCATAATACCCTCTAGCTCCATCCATGTTGTTGCAAATGGTAGGATTTGTTTTCTACTTATGGCAAAAAAATATTCCATTGTGTATAGTACCACATCTTCTTTATCCATTCATCTACTGATGGACACTTAGGTTGCTTCTATTTCTTGGCTATTGTAAATAGTGCTGCGATAAACATAGGGGTGCATCTGTCTTTTCAAATTGGGCTGCTGCATTGTTAGGGTAAATTCCTAGAAGTGGGATTCCTGGGTCAAATGGTATTTCTATTTTGAGTTTTTTGAGGAACCTCCATACTGCTTTCCACAATGGTTGAACTAATTTGTATTCCCACCAGCAGTGTAGGAGGGTTCCCTTTTCTCCACATCCTTGCCAACATTTGTTGTTGTTTGTGTTTTGGATGTTGGCCACCCTCACTGGTATGAGATGATATCTCATTGTGGTTTTAATCTGCATTTCTCTGATGATTAGCGATGTGGAGCATCTTTTCATGTGCCTGTTGACCATCTGAATTTCTTCTTTGGAGAAGTATCTATTCATGTCCTCTACCCATTTCTTAATTGGATAATTTGCTTTTTGTTTGTTGAGGTGCATGAGTTCTTTGTATATTTTGGATGTCAACCCCTTATCAGATACGTCATTTATGAATATATTCTCACATACTGTAGGATGTCTTTTTGTTCTACTGATGGTGTCCTTTGCTGTACAGAAGCTTTTCAGCATGATATAGTCCCACTTGTTCATTTTTGCTTTTGTTTTCCTTGCCTGGGGAGATATGTTCATGAAGAAGTCGTTCATGTTTATGTCCAAGAGATTTTTGCCTATGTTTTTTTCTAAGAGTTTTATGTTTTCATGACTTACATTCAGATCTTTGATCCATTTTGAGTTTACTTTTGTGTATGGGGTGAGACAGTACTCCAGTTTCATTCTCTTACATGTAGCTGTCCAGTTTTTCCAACACCAGCTGCTGAAGAGACTGTCATCTCCCCATTGTATATCCAAGGCTCCTTTATCAAATATTAATTGACTCTATATGTTTGGGTTAATGTTTGGATTTTCTATTCTGTTCCACTGGTCTGTAAGTCTGTTTTTCTGCCAATACCAAATTGTCTTGATTACTGTGGCTTTGTAGTAGAGCTTGAAGTCAGGAAGCATAATTCCCCCTATTTTATTCTTCCTTCTCAGGATTGCTTTGGGTATTCGGGGTCTTTTGTGGTTCCATATGAATTTTAGAAATATTTGTTCCAGTTCATTGAAGAAAGCTGTTGGTCGTTTGATAGGGATTGCGTTGAATCTGTAGATTGCTTTAGGTAGTATAGCCACTTTGACAATATTTATTCTACCTAGCCAAGAGCATGGGATGAATTTCCATTTTTCAGTGACCTCTTTAATTTCTCTTAGGAGTGTCTTGTAGTTCTCAGAGTATAGGTCTTTCACTTCCTTCGTTAGTTTTATTCCTAGGTATTTTATTCTTTTTGATGCAATTGTGAATGGAATTGTTTTCCTAATTTCTCTTTCTGTTAGTTCATCGTTAGTGTATAGGAAAGCAACAGATTTCTGTGTGTTAATTTTGTATCCTGCAACTTTGCTGAATTCAGGTATTAGTTCTAGTAGTTTTGGAGTGGAGTGTTTAGGGTTTTTTATGTACATTATCATGTCATCTGAAAATAGTGACAATTTGACTTCTTTTTTACCAGTCTGGATGCCTTGTATTTCTTTGTTTTGTCTGATTGCTGTGGCTAGGACCTCCAGTACCATGTTGAATAACAGTGGAGAGAGTGGGCATCCCTGTCTTGTTCCTGATCTTAGATGAAAAGCTTTCAGCTTCTCGCTGTTAAGTATGATGTTAGCTGTGGGTTTGTCATATATGGCCTTTATGATGTTGAGGAACTTGCCATCTATACCCATTTTGTTGAGAGTTTTAATCATGAATGGATGCTGAATTTTGTCAAATGCTTTTTCAGCATCTATGGAGATGATCATGTGGTTTTTGTTCTTCTTTTTGTTGATGTGGTGGATGATGTTGATGGATTTTCGAATGTTGTACCATCCTTGCATCCCTGGGATGAATCCCACTTGATCATGGTGTATGATCCTCTTGATATATTTTTGAATTCGGTTTGCTAATATTTTGTTGAGTATTTTTGCATCTACGTTCATCAGGGATATTGGTCTGTAATTTTCTTTTTTGGTGAGATCTTTGCCCGGTTTTGGTATTAGAGTGATGCTGGCTTCATAGAATGAGTTTGGAAGCATTCCCTCCTCTTCTATTTTTTGGAAAATTTTAAGGAGAATGGGTGTTATATCTTCTCTATATGTCTGGTAGAGTTCAGAGGTAAATCCATCTGGTCTGGGAGTTTTGTTCTTGGGTAGTTTTTTGATTACCGATTCAATTTCGTTGCTGGTGATTGGTCTGTTTAGTTTCCTGTTTTTCCCTTGGTCAGTCTTGGAAGGTTATATTTTTCTAAGAAATTGTCCATTTCTTCTAGGTTTTCCAGCTTGTTAGCATATAGATCTCATAATATTCTCTTATGATTCTTTGTATTTCTGTGGGGTCCGTCATTATTTTTCCTTTCTCATTTCTGATTCTGTTTATGTGTTTAGAGTCTCTTTTTCTCTTAATGAGTCTGGCTAGGGGTTTATCTATTTTGTTTATTTTTTCAAAGAACCAGCTCTTGGTTTCATTGATTTTTTTCTATTGTTTTATTTTTCTCAATTTTATTTATTTCTTCTCTGATCTTTATTTTTTTATTTAAAAAAAATTTTTTAGGAGACCAAGGTACAGGCTTTTATTTAGAAATAAAATGATAGGACAGAGCTCCCAGCTCACGCCAGGAGGGGACAAGAGGGTCCCTCTGATCTTTATTATGTACCTCCTTCTGGTGACTTTGAGCCTCATTTGTTCTTCTTTTTCCAATTTCAGTAATTGTGTCTTTAGACTGTTCATTTGGGAATGTTCTTCCTTCTTAAATAGGCCTGGATTGCAATATACTTTCCTCTTAGAACTGCCTTTGCTGCGTCCCACAGAAGTTGTGGCTTTGTGTTGTTGTCATTAGTCTCCATATATTCTTTGATTTCTGTTTGATTTGGTCGTTAATCCATTGATTAATTAGGAGAATATTGTTAAGTCTCCATGTATTTGTGAGCCTTTTTGTTTTCTTTCTAAAAATTTATCTCTAGTTTTATACCTTTGTGATCTGAGAAGTTGGTTGGTAGAATTTCAGTGTTTTTGACTTTACTGAGGTTCTTTTTGTGGCCTAGTATGTGGTTTATTCTGGAAAATGTTCCATGTGCACTTGAGAAGAATGTGTATCCTGTTGCTTTTGGGTGTAGAGTTCTGTAGATGTCTGTTAGGTCCATCTGTTCTAGTGTGTTGTTCAGTGCCTCTGTGTCTTTACTTATTTTCTGTCTGGTTGATCTGTCTTTTGGAGTGAGTGGTGTGTTGATGTCTCCTAAAATGGCTGCATTTCTTTTTATTTCCTCCTTTAATTCTGTTAGTATTTGTTTCATATATGCTGGCACTCCTATGTTGGGTGCATTATATATTTATAATGGTTATATCCTCTTGTTGGATTGACCCCTTTATCATTATGTAATGTCCTTCTTTATCTCTTGCTACTTTCTTCGTTTTGAAGTCTATTTTGTCTGATACAAGTACTGCAACACCTGCTTTTTTCTCCTTGTTGTTTGCATGAAATTTCTTTTTCCATCCCTCCAGTTTTAGTCTGTGTATATCTTTGGGTTTGAGGTGAGTCTCTTGTAAGCAGCATATAGATGGGTCTTGCTTTTTTATCTATTCTATTACTCTGTGTCTTTTGATTGGTGCATTCAGTCCATTTACATTTAGGGTGATTATCGATAGACATGTACTTATTGCCATTGCTGGCTTTAGATTTGTGGTTACCAAAGGTTCAAGGGTTGCTTCTTTACCATCTGACAATCTAACTTAATTTTCTTGTTACGTTATTGTAAAGACAGTCTGATGTTTCTTTATTTCTCTCCCCTCTTATTCTTCGTATTTGGATGGTCTGCTTTCTTTGCTATGATCTTATTTTCTCTGGTGACATCTTTTTAGCCTTAGGAGTACTTCCCTGTAGAGCAGTCCAATTAAGGTATCCTGTAGAGGTGGTTTATGGGAGGCAAACTCTCAGGTTTCGCTTGTCTGTAAATTGTTTAATCCCTCTGTCATATTTAAATGATAATTGAGCTGGATACACTGTTCTTGGTTTGAGGCCCTTCTGTTTCATTATGTTAAATATATCATGCCATTCTCTTCTGGCCTGTAAGGTTTCTGTTGAGAAGTCTGATGATAGTCTGATGGGTTTTCCTTTGTAGGTGATCTTTTTTCTCTCTCTAGCTGCCTTTAATACTCTGTCCTTATCTTTGATTTTTGCCATTTTAATTATTATGTGTCTTGGTGTTGTCTTCCTTGGGTCCCTTGTGTTGGGAGATCTCTGGGCTTCCGTGGACTGCGAGATTATTTCCTTCCCCAGCATGGGGAAGTTTTCAGCAATTATTTCTTCAAAGACACTTTCTATCCTTTTTTCTCTCTCTTCTTCTTCTGGTACTCCTAAAATGCGAATATTATTCCATCTGGATTGGTCACACAGTTCTCTTAATATTCTTTCATTCCTAGGGATCCTTTTATCTCTCTCTGCCTCAGCTTCTCTGTATTCCTGTTCTCTGATTTCTATTCCATTAACAGTCTTGCATCTAGTCCAGTCTGCTTCTAAGCCATTGATCGCTTGTCTCATTTCTGCATTGTCTTTTCTTACTTCCCTCACTTCCTCCCTTAGCTCTTGCATATTTCTCTGTAGATCCATCAGTATGGTTATGACTTTTATTCTGAATTCTTTTTCAGGAAGATTGTGCATGTCCATCCCATCAGGCTCCCTCTCTGTGGTTGTCTGGCTAAGCTTTGTTTGTACCATATTCCTATGTCTTTTCATGGTGAAAGAAGTGGTCAGAAAATGAAAAAAAGAAAAAAAAACGCCCGCCGCGTGTAGAATCTGTGAGGATGCTGTAGGTGGCATTGCTGCTCCACTATTCTGCAGCCACGGCCGCTCCGCCAGGCCCTTTGAGTCTCTGGCCGGGGAGGGAATCAATGGGAGGCGGCTGCTTTTTCCCAGCTGCTCGCCAAGGGGTCGGAAATTCCTCAGGACTCCAAGTCTGCTTGGCTGAGTGTGCTGGGACGATCCTGCTCCTCTGTTGGGCCCCTGTCTCTTTAAGACCTCTAAAAAAAAAGCGTGCGCTTTACTTTTGTCCCGGGAGTCGGCTGAGAAGACCCGCTTGTGTTCTCTGTCTCAGATCCTGCACCTCTGTCTCTCCAATCTCTGATACACTGCGTGATATGTGTCAGTGCTCCCGGCACAGATGACCAGGGCTGGTTATTTGGCGGGCCTGTGCTTCCACTCCCTTCCCACTCTGATTCCTCTCTGCCCGCCTGGTGCTCTGGGGTGGGGGAGTGCTTGGGTCCCGCCTGGACGCAACTTGTATCTTACCTGCCTCGTTGGGTGCTGAGTCCTCTCAGGTGTAGATTCAGTCTGTGTGCTGTCCTGTATCTTCTGGTCTCTCTTTTAGGAATAGTTGTATTTGTTGTATTTTCATAAATATATATGGTTTTGGGAGGAGATTTCCGCCGCCCTACTCACGCCGCCATCTTATCGGAACTCCCTAATTATATTGTTGAAATCAGATCCTTGCCTGCATAAATGTGTAAAATAGTATGTTGTGATGCTTTAATCAGTCCTACTTCTCTTCCTGGCCAGCTTTGGGGCTTTAGGTAGGCTTCCTGTTGTCTCTTGCTACAGTTTACTTCTTTGTAACAGAAGGAGATTGGGATCTAAGTCTATTTCTAACTGTTGGATATTAAACATATAAACTAATCTGAAGGTTTAGGATGAAGTTTAGTGCAGGTGAATGTTATTAATTAGAACTTTTATGGGTGATATTCTGCATGTCTAGTTAAAGATGGGAAATTTTCCTCCATATTCATCTTCAGATACCAGTGAAAAGTAGTAGTGATTGTTTTCCTGGCTTTGATTATTGATGATTGTCAGTTGGTTTTTTTTGTTATACTTTTTAGCTGCAATATATATAAACTGAAAGAATTTTTTTTGAACTAACCAATGCAGACTTTTGGAAAGGAAAAGTAATGGTTCCTGTAGGCAACTATAGAATAGTTATTGTGTCCCTAATATGTGGTTAGGCCAGACAGATTCTTGCCTTGAGTTGCAGTGATTACTGTGAGAATGACAGCAGAGGTACAGTAGAGTTTTCATACTTGATTTGAGACAATTTGGGAAAATTGAGTAGGAATTTTTTTTTTTTGTCCTTTGTAGTATTAGTGGTTTACCTAAAAGTATGAAAGAAATTTTGTGTAGAAGTCATATATGAACAGTGAAGAAAAGTTGGACAAGTAAAACTTTTTTTTCCTGATAATGACATCTTTAATAACACTTCTGGATGTCCTTCAACTTTATACACTACATTTTCAATGATGATTTATGTTGTCTGCATAGTATTTATAAAGATATAATAAACCTTTGTTCAGCAGATACTATAATCTTCAAATGATATTGTAGATTTTATTTTTAGAGGTGTTCTATAAATATTAATTAGAACTATGGAATGTTAGAAGTGAAATACTGGCTAACATAGAATATTTCATACGTGCTTAGCACTTTTAATAAGAATTTTATATATATCATTGCATGTATTCTTCAGAATACCCATATGATACATGTTATTATCTTTTTTTTTAATTAAGGTGTCATTGATATACAATCTTACGAAGGCTTCACATGAGCAACATTGTGATTTCAACATTCACCTATATTATCAAGTCCCCCCCAACCCATTGTTATTATCTTTACAGTTCAGTATAGAGAAGTCATATGACATTTCCAAGACCACACAATTAATGGCAAAGTCAGAATAAAACCATCTAAAACTAAAGTCTGTATCTCCTGCTTATCTTTTCAGAACCGTCTTTTCTCTTTCTTCTGCAAATGACCAGTGCCCCAGCCATTCTAATATCCTGTTCTTTCATACTGTGTACCCTTAATCCCAATAAACATATTAACAAACTTGAAATTAAACAAACCAATGCAACAAATTGCTCCCTCCTTTACTATGTTTGTAAAATATAGGTTTGTAACTGAATGTAGCTCAACATTGATATTTATTCACATTACTCTTGCAGGTAGAAAGCTTTTTTAAATTTTTATTATTTATTTATTATCATGGTATGGTATTAATATGCAATCACATGAGCAGCATTGTGGTTACTAGATTCCTCCCATTATCAAGTCCCTACCACATACCCCATTACAATCACTGTCCATCAGCATGGTAAACTTTTTTTAAAAAGCTCATCTTTCTTTAATATTTAGTGTAGTGCTTAATAAATATTTGCTAGTTATATCGCATATTGGATTGAACTTTGCAGCTTTGAGACTGTTGCTTGTAAACCTTAGTTTTTTTTTGTTTATAAAGTGAATAATTTGGATGAGAATCTCTGCTCTTCTCTTTTAAAATTTAGTACTATGAGTTTTATTGTATTGCATATAATAAAACCATATCAAGTTTTTGGTTTAGGCTTCTTTCAAAGTATTATGCTAATAGTATACTCTATAGTGATAGTCATTGAAAAAATGAAGATGATCTGTGAACTGAAAGAGTATGTTAAGTACAGGATATAATAAGTGAAAAAAGCACAGCTACAAAAGAAAATATAGTGTGTTACTTTTGTGTAAGAAAACATAGATTGACGTAAAGATAGCGGCATGAGAGATGAGACAGAAACCTCCTCCAAAAACCACATATAATATGAAAATATAGCAAATACAACTAATCCTGACAGAGCAAGGAAAGAAGTTACTTATTCCTTTGATTAAGAATTAATTTTCAGTATTTCATCCCTATCAAAGAAGGTTGCCCAAATCTTTTCCTTTTTTGATTGTGTGAGATAGGATTTTTTTATCTGGTTTACATCAAAATTAAAAATTGGAGTTGTCTTCCTAAGTAAAATAGAGCTGAATTCCTCTTTAATACTAATTTTTTACATTACTGTTATTTTCAAGTATGCATTTTTGCAAATCAGGTAATTTGTTACTTGTGGTTACATTATTATATACATATTATATATTATATGTTTTATATATAAATATATATGTGGTTACCATATACTCATAATACTTTATACATGTATAAATTGTTATATATATGTATATATATATATAAAATGGTATTTTATGCATGTGTATATTGTATAGCATATACAATATTGTATGTTACATGTTATATATGTATTTACCATATAATCATGGAAACTAATATTACCATGACCAAAAATATACATATGTACATGCCAGCATTATATTTAATTGTTTCCATTTTACTTAATTTTAATTATGTTTTCATTATTTTTAAGGCTCTTTCATTTGTGGCAAGTTATACTAATTTTTCTGTTATAACAGTAATAAAGTGTTATACTTAATACATTTATTAAAGTGAAAAAGGGAATTGGTATAAGGAAAAAAATAGCTAAATAATATGTGCAGTGAAAGATTGAGATGTTAGTATACGAATGACTGTAAAGTTAAATAATTACTTCTGTGTTATAATATAGAAAAGTCCCTGGCTGTTTGAACTGACTGAGTCTTTGGATGGTTCATTTTTCTCCTTGGATTTCAGTTTCTCCTTTGCTGAAGGAGTAGCAGTTATAATACAAGATGATTTCTGAAGTAATTTGAACATTATAGGTAGGAATCTACTCATTTTCAAGCAGCTTGGTTGAAGTTTGGGTTAATAAAAGGTTTAGATTAAAACAAGTCCTGGAACGGTATTGACTCAGCACTCTTCGTTCCCTTTCTTGTCATTTATAGACTATTTGCAGAAAAAGGAAGATATTGGATAAGGATACTAAGCTTAGAAAAAACTTTAAACTAGATATGAACTATATATAAATTTAAATTTATACTGTATAAATATTATAGGGTGCTAATATAGTACTAATATGTAGTACTAATAAAGTACTAATATGTAATATATGTATTAGTACTTTTAACTATTTCATGCTCTTTTTTTATAAGGTATAACCTTATATTCCAATTTAACATTCTGTTATTGGTAATTAGTTACAAGGTAATGTTTTGCATTAAAATTTTTCTCCTGATTTCTATTGTATATGCAGAAAAAAGGTATTAGTATGTTTCAAGGGAAGTAAATAAGTGAAAAAGCAAGCAGACAAGAAATATTCATTTTATTTTCTGATTATAAGTATTAATAACATGTTTATACCATACTGGGAAATATATTTGTTAGAAGTAACAATGAATCATTTTCCCTCATATAATTGCAAATGTAAAGCATTTTATTCTAGCCTTGTGTAGTATACATAATGTGTGTAATTTCAGTTTTCCTATTATAAAAACAATTACTTTTACTTAGAAATTATCAAGTACTAAAGCTTATGCAGCTAGTTTAGTGACGTGGGTTGGGGCTAGGATTCAGGCTTTCTCACTTGTTTATTGTAGACCTTCTCAGCTTTGAAATTTCAAGCAAATTGTGAAGAAAGTGTCTGGAAATGGCAAAAAATGCTAAAGTAAAAGGAACATTTCATTAATGTTTAAAGTTCATTCTTTCTGGCTTTCAGGACTTTATTCATCTTAATTTTAAAAGCTGCCAATAGTTTTTGTTGTTTGTAATAACTTTTTTCCTTATTACAACAGTGGTGTTTATTTTAGAAAAAATAAGATGAAGATAATTTTTAAACACTGTCCACAAATTATTTACTTCAGTAATGTAAATATATGGTGCCACCTTTTTTCTGTGCACACCATATCTACAGAATTTCTAAAAGCATACTACAATTATATATTGTTGGTCCAGACAATATATTGTGGACATTTGTTGTAATAATGTTCAAACTTTTTAGTAGCTACCATATTTTAGTGTATGGACAGACAATAAAGTATTAATTTTATTTTCTGATTATACATATGCTTGAAAATATATTTGTTAGTAGTAATAATGAATCATTTTTCCTCATCTCTATATGCTTGCATAGTATTTTCCCTCCATGTTATGCATATCTGTATGCATACATTTTTTTTGTCACTGTTTATTATTTCTGTAGAATAAATTCTTGAAAGTAGAATGGATTTTTCAAGGGAAGCTGAAAGTCATGATGATTTCTTTTTGAAATCTTTTTAATAAGTTGGCCAAGTTGTTTAAAAACTTTATGTCTAGAGGGTAGTTGGGCTTTTCGTTTGCAACAATAATAAATATTTCGTTCCTTGGGGCTTTTGCTCTGTTTTCATTTTACATTTTATCCTAAGTAAGCACATTGTTTCCTACAACATGAATATTATCTATATGCCGAACACTCCCAAAAGCTTATTTTTACCTCTATCATCTGAGTATTACATCTAGCCTCCTATTTGATATTTCCAATTGTATGATCCATGACCATTTCAAATTAAGTTTTTAAGTTCCCCTCTTTAAAAGAAGTGAAGCATCATTAAAATTTTTTATCTTGCTAGATACCAGTCTACTTTATTGAAAGGGTTCTGTTGTTGATTATACATAGTTACTTTAATTGCATAGTTTATTTTGGTAGCTTCTGAAAAAATTAATACACAATTGATTTGCCAGAGTCATCAAAATGGGTGTTCTGATCTGCTCAAAGATTGGTGCATATTTCATTAGGGCCAAGTTTAAAAAGTAAAGTTCACCCTCTGTTTAAAGTCTATGTTCTTAAAATATTTATTTACTTAAGCAACAAGGTTCTTTAAAACAGTAAACAAAACTGATTTAAAAAAACAGAACATCTGTGATCACTATTACTATGAATTGGTCTGATTTTGATTGCTAGATTCCATGATAGCTCTTAAATTAAGATAGCAGAGCCCATATTAGGAATCTTTTTATAACTCTAGTTCATGTAAAAAGCAGCATACTAAACAAAATTTCAGTTAAATAAGAGTTCAGTTTAAACTAATTTTTTACTGTATTATGTTGCCTGAATCCAGATAAAGGCCTTGGAATTTAGAGATATTCCTTTTTTTTTCCTCCCCAGGACAAGACGTATACTTTCTCTGTGGGAAAAATGCCCATCTGTGTTTGCTAAAAGTAGGTCTTAGTTCTAAAGATTTTAAATGTTCCATTTCCACTAAACCTCCTTTATTAGTTTTATTATGTAGAAAAATCAGCAGTCATTTGACTTAAAGAGTTAATGGTTAGCTTGAATCAGTAAAATCTGAGTCTTGTAATTATTTTAAAGGTGTGTGCATACTTTTTTGAAGTTGTGGTAAAATATACATAACATAGTATTCACCATTTTAACCATTTTTAAACATACAGTCCTATGGCCTTAATAAATTTACATTGCTGTCAATGATCACCATCATTCATCTCTAGAACTTTTCATCATCTCATACCGAAATCTGTACCCATTAAGCAATAACTCCCCTTTTCTCCCCTCCCATTCCCGGCAGCTACCATTTTACTTTCACTCTTTATAATTTGACTGCTCTAGTTACCTCACTTACCATAATATTTTCAGGGTTCATGCATGTTATAGCATGTGACAGGATTTCATTTTTTAAGGCTAAAAAATGTTCCTTGTTTGTATATACCACATTTTGTTTCTCCATTCATCTCCCAGTGATATTTAGGTTGTTTCCATCTTTTGACTACTGCAAATAATGCATCTATGAATGTTGGTGTACAATTATGTTATTCAGGTTCTTGCTTTCAGTTGTTCTGTGTATATTCTTAGATCAAATGATAATTCTGTATTTAGTTTTTTGAATACTGACATACCATTTTCTACAACAGCCATTCCATTTTACGTTCCCAAAAATAGTGCACAAGGGTTCTAATTTATTGACATCCTCATTAATGCTTGTTGTTTCTGTTTTTGTTTGTTTATTTGTTTTGATAATAATGACCCAAATGGATGTGAAAGTGGTATCCCATTATAGTTTTGATTTGTGTTTGCCTAATGATATGTGATGTTAAGTATCTTTTCATGTGCTTATTTGGCTATTTGTATATCTTTGGAGGAGAGTCTATTTAAGTCCTTTGTCCATTTTTTAAATTGGTTATTTATTTTTGTTTTTGAGTTTTAGGGGTTCTTTGTATATTCTAGATATTAATCATATCAGTTATGTGATTTACAATTATTCTCTCCCATTCAGTGGTTGCTGTTTTATTCTGCTGATTCTGTCCATTGATACTTTTTGACATTTGGCCATATATGCATGGATTTATTTCTGGGACTCTCCCATTCCTTTGGTCTGTATGTGTGTCCTTTATGTCAGTACCATACTGCTTTGATTACTGTAGCTTTGTGAAAAATTTTGACATCAGGGAGTGTGAGTCCTTCAACTTTGTTCTTGTTTTGGTTATTTGGAGTCCCTTGAGATTCCATATAAATTTCATGATGGCTTTTCTGGTTTCTGCAAAAAAAAAAAACTCATTAGGATATTGATAGGGACTGCATTGAATTTGTAGATTGCTTTGGGTAATATTGACATGCTAACAGCATTAAGCTTTCAATCTGTGACCATGGACATCTATTTATTACATCATCTTTCATTCCTTTTATCAGTGACTGAGTTAATTCCTGAGTACTTTATTCTTTTTGATGCTATTGTAAATGGAATTATTTTATTTCTGGCTTTCATTGTTAGTGTACAGAAATGCAACTGATTTTTGTGTGTTAATTTGTTTCCTTACTGCATTGATGAATTTATTCTAACAATGTTTTTGTGAAATCTTTAGGGGATTCTACATTTTAAATTATATCATCTGCAAACAGAGGTAATTATATTTCTTTCTTTCCACTTTGGGTGCTTTCATTTCTTTTTCTTGTTTAATTGTTCTGGGAAGAACTTCTACTACATTTTTGAATAGAAGTGGTGAGATAAGTCATTCTTGTCTTCTTCCTCATCTTAGAGGGAAACTTTTAGTCTTTCACCATTGAATATGGTGTAACTGTGGCATTTTCCTGTATGATTTTTAATATATTGAGGTGGTTTCTTTCTATTCTTAGTTGGTTGTTTTTATCATAAAAGGGTATTGTATTTTGTCAAATCCTTTCTCTGCAGTTGAGATGATCGTGGTTTTTTTTCCTTCATTCTTTCAATGTGGTATAGCACATTGATTAATTTTAGTATGTCAAATCATCCTGTATTCCATGAATAAAACCCTCTTGGTCATGGTATGTAATCCTTTTAATATGCTGCTGACTTTGCTTTGGTTTGCTAGTATTTTTTTCAGGATTTGTGCATCAATATTTATAAGGGATATTGGTCGGTAGTTGTCTTGTAGTGTCCTTGGCTTTGGCATCAGGGCAACACTGACCTCATGGAATGAGTTCCTCTTCAGTTTTAGAGGAGAGTTTCAGAAGTATTGGGGTTAGTTCTTTAAATGTTTGGTAGAACTCACCAGTGAAGCCATCAGGTCAAATACTTTTCTTTGGCAGGAGGTTTTTGATTATTAATTCAATCTCTTTACTAGTTACAAGTCTATTCAGCTTTTCCGTTTCTCTTTGATTCAGTGTTGGTTCTAGGAATTTGTCCATTTTCTCTAGGTTATCTAATTTATTGGCATAGTGTTGTTTATAATACTCTTCTTACAATCATATTTATTTCTATAGAATTGTTAGTAGTGTCCCTACTTTCATTTCTGGTTTTAGTTGAGTCTTCTCTTTTTCTTAGCCCATAGAGCTAAAGTTTGTCAAAATTTTTTAACCTTTATGAAAACCAAATTTTGTTTTTTTACTTTTCCCCCTCTTGTTTATCTGTTCTCTATTAATCTCTGTTCTAATTTTTATTATTTTTTTCCTTCTGTTAGCTTTGAGTTTGCCTTCAGGGCAAAATTACATCATCTTATTGTAGTAGTTTTATAATATAATAAGTGATGGTTGTGTGAGTGTTTTAGCTTCACCCTTTAAAGTAAACTTGGCTATTCTTACTCCTTTGTATTTCCAAATGAATTTTAGAGTAATCTTGTCAGTTTCTGTATACAGTTTAAAAGAAAACTGCTGGCATTTTTATTAAGATTATACTGATTCTCTAGATTAATTTGGGGAGAATTGACATCTTTACAAAATTGGAACTTCTGATAAACTGAAAACATTAGTTTATTATTTAATATATTTTAAATTTCTCTTAGCTTAGGATCAAGACAGTCTTTATTTTCTGTGTTTTGTTTTAGGTAACTGAAGTAATAGCATATTTTATTATATTTTATTTTATTGGTACTGGGAATACTTGAGTATAGAAGATAATTTTGATGTTGAAGGAAAGAAAACAATTATTGCTGGAGCCAAGACCTAAACAGGAAGGAAGGCATAGTACTATATGGATATATGAGTAGTATAATCTCTTCTGATTGCTTTTTTGTTCTGTCAGTTGAATAGGTAGCAAAGTCATCAGCTGAAAGTGAGGATAAGGGGTGAGTGCTAAAGATGTGAAGAGAGAATATGGTATAAAATAATCAACCAGGATATTGGGAAATGGAAGACTGCTGGGCAGTACAAAGGGGATAATTTATAGTTCAAGATTCATGATCTTCATGTCTTCATGAACTTAAAGTCAGACTAATTATCATGGTAGTTTATTCTCCAGCCATATTCAGCTACATGGGAGCAGATCTCAGGGGTGGATTCATCCCTGGGGATGAAGGGGTTGGATGCAAAGGAGAACAGGGGCCTAGGGAGTGAGGATATATGAAAATTTAACTGGATAAGGAGAGGCACAGGGAACACCAGGTGGGTGAGGGGCAGTGAAAAGGTGGTAGGTGTTAATAAATTTTAAGACCTAGTGGGATCCAAAGATTGTTGCAATTAGTTTATTAGAGTATGTGAGCTGGAAACATGGGAGGTGGTTGGTTGTTCAAGTTATACATGCCAGTTTCATTTCATTATAAATAATTTACTGTCAGATTTTGTTGGTTATGTATTAGTCTTCATGTGATAAATTTGTGTATAGGACAGTTAGGAAAAAACAGTCCATATTTTTTTATTTAAGACCTTTTGGTCCAGGTATGTTTTGTATTCTTTTTTCTATTACTCTCTCTAAGGATTTAACAATTTTATTAGTCCTTCCAAGGAACTAACTTTTGGCTTTGCTGATCTCTATTTGTGTGCTTTTTTTCAATTTCATTACTTTTTGCTCTTAATGTTTATTTCTTCATTTGTACTATTTTTGATCTGTTTTATCCTTTTTATAATTCTTCAAGTTTCTGAGAACAGTGTTTTTTGGCTTTCCCCCCATATATATGTGTGAGTACATATGTATTTTATGTTATATATATATTTCTATTATAAATATATATTTTTAAAATATATATGTTACAAATATATATTAATATACATATACTATAATATATATATATATTTAAAGCTATCAGTTTTCCTCAAGCATGGTTTTAGCTGCATCACATACATTTTGATAATTAGTTCCCATATACATAAGAGTTTCCTAGTTATATTGTTAGTAATTCATAGCTTAATTCATGTGAGGTAAGGGAAACATGTCTGTCCTTTGAAATTTGTTTACACTTAGTTTGTGGTCCAGCATGTGGTCACTTTTGTTTAATGTTTTTTATGCACTTACAGTGAAAATACTTTCTGCATTTGTTAGGTATAGTGTCTATATATCAGTCACATTGTTCATTGTGCAGTTCAAAACCTTTTCTGCTTCTTCTGGTCTGCTTGTTCCTTGCTTTGGTGTACTTGTTCCATCAGTTACTGGAAAAGCTGTGGTAAAATCAGCTTATGAGGATCACGGACTTAGTTCTTTTGTGTGTTGGCTTTATGTACAAGGCATACTCTTGTTTCTTAGCTGAAGTTTATTTAGAAACAGTGTATTTTTACATCTGCAAATGGAAATTATAGAGCATTATAATTATATGTAGACATTTGAAGCATGTGCATGTGCTAAATATTAACAGAAGGAATGTGCTTCTCTGATGTTTCTGACAATAAAATAAGAAAGATGCCTTTGAGCAATTATCTGCCATGTGTATTTGTCTTGAATAAGTTTCTAATTACCTTTCATATTTGGCCCTTAATTTTGCTTAGATTTATAGCACGTAGAAAAAAATGTCTGAAAGTGTTAAATTGTGGACAAAGAAACAAAACCAGTTAGAAAATTACTGTATATGAAGTCAGGTAGTAAGCATTTTACATTCTGACTGAGAATTTATTATAAATGGACATTTCCTGTGTTTTAGTTGCATTTTAAGGAAAAAATGGTTGGGGATTATGAGCTGGTATGTAACATAATTTTTTCTATTTAAAGTAATGGAAAATAAGATCCTGTATAGGGTTTTGCACAGAATATCTGATTTTTAAGAACAGATTCTTGACTTTAAGTTTTATTGGGTGCATTCAGAGTTAGAATTACTATATCTTTCTGGTGAATTGAATTTTTATTGTAATGCATTGTCCAGTATATATTTCTGTCCATGTATCTCTATGTGTCTATCTTGTGCATTATTTACTATGATAAAATATAGCCACACAGCCTTTCTTTTGGTTCATGCTTTATATAGTACATCTTTCTTTACTCCTTCATTTTCATTCTTTCTGTATCCCCATATTTCAGATGTATCCTCTATAATCATATGATTGGGTTTTGTTTTGTTTTGTTAATTCAGTTTGATTATTTATTAATCCATTCTTTCCTCCTCTTATTAGCTTGTTAGCTATATATACTTTTACTATTCTTGCAGTGGTTACCCCAGAGATTACCATGTGCATCTTTGACTTACTGAAGTCCAAAGTAAATGAATGCTTTTTTCATTTTCTAGTCAATGAAAGGATTTTAAGAACATTAATATTAACTTATTTACTACCCTCCCTAATTATGTACTATTACTATTGTATTATAATATTATGTTATATATTTTATATTATAATATTATAAAATACATATAATATTTTAAATTCCAAAAATTATTATTGTATTTAGTCGATATTTACGTAGAGATACTAATGTATTTACCCTATTCATTGTACTTCATTTTCTGGTGCATATCCAAGCTGTATCTGGGATCCTTTTTTTTCCTTTTACATGAATAAGTCCCATTAGTGTTTTCTGGTGACAGGTTCTCTGTTTCTGTTCAACTAAAAATGTCTCTATTTTCATTCTTTTCTGAAGGGTATTTTTTTTGCCAGATATAGAACTCTTGGCATTTTACCTGCTTCCAGCACTTTGAGGATATCATTTTGTTGTCTCCTGGCTTCTATTATTTATGCAAAGTCAGCTATGAATCTTACTGTTGTTCAGATTGTTATTTTATTCTTCTGGTTGCTTTTAAGATCTAGCTGTGGCTGTCTCTCTCTCCCTACTCTCCCCTTTACTTTGATGTGCCTGAGTGTGGCTTTCCTTGTATTTGTTTGCTTTAGACATTTTATATGAAAAATGAAAAGATAATTTAAATTTCTGGATGTTATCTTTTTTGCTGGTAAGATGTACTTTTGCTAAAATCTTTTGAGAAGATTTTACCAGCATGCAGGTAGGGTAATGACGCTAGATAGTTCAGATTACCTTAAGCTAATCAGGGGTTGAAATGCTTTGAAGCTATACCTCCCTTCTTGTGTGCCTGGTCTATTTCTGGCTTACTTTTATACCTAGGGTGTAGTTCTTTGGATTCCCTCTAGATTCCTGGTGTGTTTATGGGGGTTATTCTTCCTTGGCAGGATCTGAATCTAATTTTTGTGCCCCCGGCCATAGATCTTGAAAGCTCTGGTCAGCTTCCAAGTCTCTCAACCAGTGTTTTAAGAATCTTCAAATTACTCTAGTAGGAAAATGAATCTAAAGTCTGGTTTCACTTGTTGCTTCCAGATCTCAGCCTTGAAAGTTCTCCAGTGATTTTTAAACAGATTTCTTTTTGTTTTGTTCTCCTTGTTCTCAGAGGAAGGTTGGTTTGAGTCAACTTACTTCACCATTGTCAAAGCAAAATACTCAGACATCATCTAGAATTCAGAATTTTTCACATTATGCAAGATAATACAGTACATATACCTTATAGGCATTAGCATAATATCTCTTTGGTGAAATACATTAATATTTATCTTGCCTCCTACAGTGCAAGTTTTCATAGTGGAAATTGGGTTTGATGTGATCTACTACGTAACATAATATGGAATAAGCCAACTTACATTGTTTATATTGCAGTCTGTTGAGACAACAAAAACATTCTGCAGCACAGCTACTTGTTTGGTTCCCACCAGTGACCAGCCATCTTTCAGTTCCTCTAATATTCACTGCTCCCTGTTGTCATGGGGTTTTGCACACATTATTCTCTTTGCCGAGTGTGTAACCATCATACTCCGGTTTGAGTGTGAGGCATGTTCTCGGGGAAGCCTTCCCTGGCCCATGAATTTAGGTCAGATAAATGAACTTTTAAATGTTGAATTGGCACAACTCATTTTTATGAGGGTTTGATTAATGTCTATTTTTGCCTATTTGACTCTGAACTCTGTGAGATCAAAAATCATGCCTTTTTTCTTGACCATTTTATCCTGTGAGCCTACTTCAGTGTCTGAAAGTACATTTTTGCAAGTAGGTGATCAATTAATAGGTTATCAGTAGTCAATAGATGGTCAATTAATGTTTGTATGAATGAAGAAATAAAAGAATGAGGGAAGATATGTAAGAAATCCCAGCTGATGATAATGATGATAGTGATAAGAATTGAAAAACTCATTGCTTTTGAGCAAAAGCCAGGTTAAATAAAAACCCTGGATTTGCACAGTATAATTTAAGTTGTATACATATACATAAGCAATACTAAAAATACTTCAGTAAAATTCCCCTGAGAATTAAGTATTGCAAATATTTTAGCATTTGTCCCCCATCTCCCTGTAAATATTTTATTATGTAAGTTTTGAAAGCACTAAGTTTTTGATACAGCTATCATTCAGAGCATGACAAATATATCACTGCCAGTCATTCTACCATAGAGATAAATGGTATAGAAGATCCTCATTCTTGAAGGATTCACAGTCTCAGAGGAAAATGGACTTGGAATTTATATACACATACCCACAGAGTAAGGTGCTGTAGTTTGTTTTTTCAAGGGGAATTGGTCTTGGCTTCATCAGGGAGATTATATTCAAACTGAATCTGGACTGGTCAGGAGGAGATAATTAGATGGCTAAAGGAATAGTATTTCATTTAGGTGTATATTATTACAAAAGTTGTACATAGTGACTTTATGGATTGACAAATAGTTATTTTGCTGGCAGCTCGACAATTTGCCTGAATTTTTAAAAGCTGACTGGAGCTATCCAGATTATTAGTTCATTCTTTGACGTGGAGGCTATCAGATGCTTTTAAGTAATGTTTAAGAGAAGTTCTGGAGCCAGACTACCTAAGTTCATATTCTAAGCTCTGCCCTTTACTGTGTGGATACATTACTTGGATACATTACTTAATATGTCTGTGCCTCAGTATCTGTTTATGAGTGGAGATGGTAGTTGTAACTAGTTTAGAAGATTAAAGTTAGGATTAAATGAGTTAAGACATAGCAGGTACTTATAAAAGTGTCTAGCACATACAAAATCTCAGCAAGTGTTGGCTCTTGTTGTAGCTATTATTATATGTATTGAGAAAAACTCAAAGGTTGTAATTGCTCTCTTGTAGCCAGAACTAGAGGCAAGAAAAGATTCAAGAGGTATTTTAGGAGTGAAATTAAGAAGGTTTCAACTTATGTACTAATTTTGCATAACCAGAAATTTCAACTAACAATGCAATCTATCTGAAGCATAAAAGCAGGTGTGAATTTTGTATAACATTTTCATGATTTACAAACTTATAGAACTTAAATTTTCTAATTTGTGTTTTCTTTTAGATCTTATAGAAAATTTCAGCTGTAGCCCTTGGACTAGAAGCTGAAATAATAGAAGCTGTGTATGATGCATTAGGGTATTGAAGAAAATTAATTTTTGAATTAAATATTTGGAATATAAGGAAGGAAAGGTGACTGAAAATGGGGCGGAAGAAAATACAAATCACACGCATAATGGATGAAAGGAACCGACAGGTAAATGAAAATTTTAACTTATCTATAAGTTTAACTGATATAAATACTTCTTTTAAGAAGGAACATATGTTAAAATGGTTGGATTTTTCTTAAATTTAATGCAAGTCCAAATATTTTTATTTCCAGACTAAATTTAAATTTTTAACAGTCAAAAACTTTTCATTATATGCTTTAGAAAGACTTTTTCTTTATTGCAGAAATCATTTGTGTTAATTATAGAAAACAGACAAAAAGAAGAAAAGTAAAATCACTGCAGTCCCACCACTACTGTCCATTGTGTATATTTATCATAATATAGTCTGTACATTTGATTATGTTAGTTTTCTATATATTAATCATTAAATTATCACCTCTGTTTTTATAATACTGTTTAACCGTAGTTATCAGTGAACATGTTAATGGTCAGTAAATTTTCTGGTTAACCAACAAATAATGATAATTTTTTTTACAACTCTTATTACAATATTTCTAAAACATTTACATATATATGTAATTAAGGTTTAACTGATTTTAATTTAATATATTGGACTTAGTTTACAGTACTGTCAGTAAACCCTTCCAAATTCAGGACAATTATAATGATACTGATATATGAAGACCAGAAATAATAAAAGTTTAGAGCTGGGGTTGGCTCCCTGTTTATATAAATAAAGTATTATTAGAACACTACCATGCCTATTTGTTTACATACTATGTGTGGTTGGTTTCACATTACAATAGTTGAGTATTGCCCCAGAATCTGTATGGCCTGTAGGCCTAAAATTTTTACTCTTTGGCTCTTTAATAAAAAGTTTGTCAGCTCCTTGGTTTAAAGGAAAGAAGGAAAATTAATTTTACAGAACATTGTAAATGAACAACTATTTAAAACGGGTAGAAGGGAGAGATGCTGTCTCTGGAAAGGTTGCACATTAGGAGCAGTTTCAAGAACAGCTGGTTTCTGGAAGCCTGCCAGGAATAGAGCAGTACTGAAGAAGTGTTCTGCAAAGTCTGAGTAGTAGTTCACCTAGTAATATGGATATAATTGAAGACAAAACTCAACTGAGAAGCTGGTAGAGAAGTTAATGGGAGTGATTAGGGTTGCTGATAGATCAAATTAAAGAGTTCTCTTGAAGATTCCTTAGGTAAAGTATAAGGCTCACACATATGATTCATTATGAAGGTTGATAGAATAGCAAAGACTGATTAAGTAATGCATTCATTCTTCCAAAGGAATGATTCTAAGTAAGGTGGCAAGTAAAATTCCCTTAACAATCTGAGGATTGGGACATATAGAGGAGACAGGGGAACCTGTTTCATGAACACAGGCAATATCAATGTAAGTAGAGTTTCTTAGGGAATAACATGCATTTAGAGAGGTAGCAAGGCACATAAGATCTCCTGACCTCTAATTATCCCATAGAGAGTTATGTTTAAATTGAGCATAGACTGGACCTACCAGTGGAAAGGACCCCTCACGTTTAGAGGGAAAGAGGAGCTTGGAATTTGTGACTATAATGGAATTTTTAAGTTAAGGAAATGACCTCATTAAAAAGATGGAGCTTGCACTACAAATTAAAATTAGCTTGTTCCTACATTGAATTTACCTGCTGAGTCAGCTTTTTGCCAAGCTGTCAAATGGGGCAAAGGTATGTGAATTTCTTCTCAGATGATTTTGGCAAAAAAAGGTAAAAGAATATAGAAGAAG
Organism: Phataginus tricuspis; assembly: GCA_029783875.1. Classification (NCBI taxonomy): domain Eukaryota; kingdom Metazoa; phylum Chordata; class Mammalia; order Pholidota; family Manidae; genus Phataginus; species Phataginus tricuspis. Next base: position 9,374,878 of record JAQQAC010017683.1, on the reverse strand, counting down.
TAGTTGGGCAGTTTATTTTTCAGATTAGATTAGGCACAGGATTTGTCATAAACTATAAAAGGATATCTTAATTTTGCTGAGTTTTTAATTTGAGGATTCTGAGTTAAAAGTTTATTCTTGCATTAAAAGGGGAAAATTGTTTCTATGCAGAAGAGATGTGATTTATTCATCCAACTTGAATACCTACTGTATCTGAGAGACTGTTAGATACTGGGAGCTCATTAAAAATATTTAGCCTATATAGGAGATGTAAGTACATGGCAAATAGAACTAAGCTTAGGTGATGGGAGATTTTATGGAAGGAACCACTAACCTCTGGTGGACGGTTAGTTCAGAGAGTAGTCACTGAAGTATCTAATAGCAAATAGAATTTTAAATTACTAGAGTTTTTAAGCTAGTAAGATAAAATCACACTTCAGAGTCATTGGAACAGTGAATGAAAAATCTTGGGAGTGACACTTTAAGAGCTACTTCATTTCCCTTATATTTGGAAGCCTCTGGTGAAACTTGTGTTTGTCATTCTTGATTTAATATGCTTCTTTTTAAAAAGTAAACTTTGCATTAAAGTATAACATAAAGAAAACCCCACAAAAGTATATGTCTCTGTGAATTTTTGCAGAAAGAACATGGTCATGTGGCCAGCATACCATAGTGTACCACCCCAAAAGCACTCATTTAATAACCCTACTGTGGCCTTTAAGTGTTCAAATGAAAGGAATATCTCTCACTTTATTTTTAAAGTAGAAATGATTAAGCTTACTGAGGAAGGCATTTTGAAAGCTGATAGGCCAGAAACTAGGCCTCTTGCGCAAAATATTTAGTAGAGGACAGGGACTGCTGAACACCTAACCCGGGAGATCTGCTCTGGGAGCATGAACCTACATTGCATGGTGCTCTGGTGATTAGTGGTGTTGGAAAGCTAAGACAGGTGGAATACCTGGAGAGACTGAGAATTCTGGTTACTTGTGGAAAACAGAGATCCACATCCGGCTGCTCTGGGACAAAAGAAAGGCGGGCAGTCTGAGAGACTTCCTAACAGCAAGAGGGCTGCTAAAGGGGCAAAGATTACACAGAGGTTACTGCTCAGGAGAAAGGGTAGGTAGACAAAATTGTCTGGGCTCACTCTGCCCAGCAGGTTGGGAACTTTCAGGAACTACAGGTGTTCCATTCCCCTGGCTGGATAGGTAGTTCCAAGGCCCCCCACCATGATACAGAGCCTGCTGCACCTTCCTCCCGAACAGCCCGCACCTGGCTCGCAAACTGGCAGCCCCTGCCCTGGCATCAGGCCAGCCAGAGGGAAGCCCTGCCTATGGCAACTACAAACGCAGAGCATAGAGGCTTACACCTATTTGTTCAGCCCACTGGTTCTGGCAGTGGAGGCAGGCATAACAGCCAGGAAGCAAGAAACAACTCTTTCCTCCTCCCAGGCACTAGTACCACTCCCCTGCCACCCCTGACATTGCTCCAGGGGCCAAGCAGCTCCAGAGAGTAGAGCTTCTGGGTACTAGAGGGCACCACATACAAATTTGAAATGTCAAAGGAAACTGGTTCAAAAATCCATCAAACACCTGAAAAAGGATCAAGTGAAGCTGATCTCATAAATCTTCCTGAAAGAGATTTCAAAATAAAAATCATAAACATGCTCATGGAGGTACAGAAAAATATTCAAGAACCCAGGAACGAATTCCGATTGGAAATCCAATCATTATGGAACACAATGGAAGGTTTTCAAAGCAGATTTGATATGGTGGAGGAGATGATAAATGAAACAGAAATTAGAGAAGAGGAATACAAAGAAGCTAAGGTACAGAGAGAAAAATGGATCTCTAGGAATGAAAGAATATTGAGAGAACTGTGTGACCAATCCAAACGGAACAACATTTGTATTATAAGAGTACCAGAAGAAGAAGAGAGAGAAAAAGGGATAGAAAGTGTCTTTGAGGAGGTAATTGCTGAAAACTTCCCCAATCTGGGGAAAGAGATAGTCTTTTAGGCCATGGAGGTGCATAGATCTCCCAACACAAGGGACCCAAGGAAGATAACACCAAGAAATATAATAATTAAAATGGTGTAGATCAAGGATAAGAACAGACTATTAAAAGCAGCCAGAGAGAGAAAAAAGATAACATACAGAGGAAAGCCCATCAGGCTATCATCAGACTTCTCAGCAGAAACCTTACAGGCCAGAAGGGAGTGGCATGGTATATTTAATGCAATGTTGCAGAAGGGCCTGGAACCAAGAGTTCTCTGTCTGGCAAGATTATCATTTAAATTTGAAGGAGGGATTAAACAGTTTCCAGATAAGCAAAAACCGAAAGAATTTACCTTTGACAAACCATCTCTATAGTGTATTTTGGAGGGACTGCTATAGATGAAAGTGTTCCTAAGGCTAAATAGCTGCCACCAGATGTAGTAAAACCACAGTAAAGAAAGTAGAACAATTAATTACTAAGCAAATGCAAAATTAAATCAACTACCCCCAAAGTCAATCAAGGGATAGACAAAGAGTACCTAATATATAAAGAATGGAAGAGGAGAAAAAAGAGAACCTTTAGATGGTGTTTGTAACAGCATACTAAGTGAGTTAAGTTAGACTCTTAGATAGTAAGGAAGTTACTCTTCAACCTTTGGTAAGCATGAATCTAAAGCCTGCAATGGCAATAAGTACATACCTGTTGATAATCACCCTAAATGTAAATGGACTGAATGCACCAATCAAAAGACATAGAGTCACTGAATGGATAAAAAAACAAGACCCATTAATATGCTGCCTACAAGAGACTCACTTCAAACCCAAAGGCATACACAGACTAAAAGTGAAGGGATGGAAAAACATATTTCATGCAACCGATAGGGAGAAAAAAGCTGGAGTTGCAATATTTGTAATAGACAAAATACACTTCAAAACAAAGAAAGTCACAGGGACAAGAACATTACATAAATGATAAAGGGGTCAATCCAACAAGAGGATATAACCATTATAAATACCTATGCACCCAACACAGGAGCACCTACATATGTGAAACAAATACTAACAGAATTAAAAGGGGAAATAGAATGCAATGCATTCATTCTAGGAGGCTTCAATACTCCACTCACTCCAAAGGACAGATTAACCAGACAGAAAATAAGTAAGGATACAGAGACACTGAACAAGACATTAGAACAGATGGACCTACCAGGCATCTACAGAACTCTACACCCAAAAGTGGCAGGATAAACATTCTTCTCAAGCGCACATGGAACATTTTCAAGAATAGGTCATATACTAGGCCACAAAAAGAGCCTTGATAAATTAAAAAAGATTGAAATTGTACCAACCAGCTTCTCAGATCACAGAGGTATGAAACTAGAAATAAATTACACAAAGAAAATGAAAAATCCCACAAACACACGGACACTTAACAATATGCTCCTAAATACCCAATGGCTAAATGACCAAATAAAAACAGAGATCAGGCTATATATGGAGACAAGTAACAACAGTAATTCAACATTGCGAAATCTGTGGGATGCATCAAAGGCCATGCTGAGAGGGAAGTATATTGCAATACAGGCCTACCTCAGGAAAGAAGAACAATCCCATATGACCAGTCTAAACTCATAATTAATGACACTAGAAAAAAAGAATAAATGAGGCCCAAAGTCAGTAGAAGAGGGACATAATAAAGATTAGAACAGAAGTAAATAAAATCGCGAAGAATAAAAAATAGAAAGGATCAATGAAAGCAAGAGCTGGTTCTTTGAGAAAATAAACAAAATAGATAAACCCCTAGCCAGACTTATCAAGAAAAAAAGAGAGTGTACACACATAAACAGAATCAGAAATGAGAAAGGAAAAATCACTACAGACACCACAGAAATACAAGGAATTATTAGAGAATACTATGAAAAATTATATGTTAATAAACTGGATAACCTAGAAGAAATGGAAAACTTTCTAGAAAAACACAACCTTCCAAGGCTGACCCAGAAAGAAACAGAAAACCTGAATAGACCAATTACCAGCAATGATATTGAATTGGTAATCAAAAACCTACCTAAGAACAAAACGGGTGGACCAGATGCGTTCACTGCTGAATTTTATCAAACATTTAGTGAAGACCTAATACCATCCTCCTTAAAGTTTTCCATAATGTTGAAGAAGAGGGAATACTTCCAAACTCATTCTATGAGGCCAGCATCACCCTAATACCAAAACCAGGCAAAAACACCACAAAAAAAGAAAATTACAGACCAATATCCCTGATGAACATAGATGCAGAAATACTCAACAAAATATTAGCAAACCAAATTCAAAAATACATCAAAAAGATCATCCATCATGATCAAGTGGGATTTATCCTAGGGATGAAAGGATGGTACAACATTCGAAAATCCATCAACAACATCATCTACCACATCATATGGGTGAATGTAGTAACCATATTGTTTTTTCATGTGAAACCTTCATAAAGGTATCAATGATACCTTAATAATAAAAAAACTCAAAAAAAAGATAATGAGAAAATGGTGATGTAGAAGCTGTGGCAATTTACCCAGAAGATCTAGCTAAGATAAGGTGACAACACTGAACTACAGATTTACCGTGTAGGTGAAACAGCCTTCTCTTGGAAGAATACACTATGTAGGATTTTCAGAAGTAGAGAGAAATCAATGCCTGGCTTCAAAGCTTCAAAGGACAGGCTGACTCTTCTTATTAGGGTCTGATGCAACTGCTGACTTTAAATTAAAGCCAATACTTATTTACCATTCTGAAAATCCTAGGGCCTTTAAGATTATGGTTAATCTACTCTGCATGTAGTCTATAAATGGAACAACAAAACCTAGATCATATCAGTTTATAACATAGTAACATTTTAAGCCCACTGTTAAGACCTACTGCTCAGAATAAGATTCCTTTCAAAATATTACTGTTCATTGACAATGTACTTGGTCACGCAAGAGCTCTGATGGAGATGTGCCATGAGATGAATGTTGTTTTTATGCCTGCTAACACCACATCCATTCTGCATCATGTGGACCAAGGAGTAATTTTGACTTTAAAGTCTTCTTACTTATGAAATTCATAAGGCTATTTAGCTGCCATAGATGATGATTCCTCTGATGGATCTGGGCAAAGTAGATTGAAAACCTTCTGGAAAGGATTCACCATTCTAGATGTCATTATGAACATTGATGATTCATGGGAAGATGTCAAAATATCAACACTAATATGAGTTTGGAAGAATTTGATACCAGTCTTCATGGATGACTTTTAGGGATTCAAGACTTCAGTGGAGGAAGTAACTGCAGATACAGTGGAGATAGCAAGAGAACTAGAGTTAGAAGTGGAGCCTGAAGACATGACTGAATTGCTGCAATCTCATGAAAAAGCTTTAAGGATGAAGAGTTGCTTCTTAGGGATGAGAAGCAGAGAAGGTGGTATCTTGAAATGAAATATACTCCTGGTGAACATACTGTGAAGATTGCTGAAATAACAACAAAGGATTTAGAATATTACATAAACTTAGTTGATAAAGCAGTATCAGGAATCTTTGAATTGTACAGTGAGAAATACATTATTGTTGTTTCTTTTACATGTACACACATTATATTTGTAATGTAAGAATATATTAAATTAATTTTATGCCTGTGGAAAAAATTGTGATGGATCATAAAAGCAATCCTCAGCTGCCTCGGTAGTTGCTGAAATGATTGATTGTAATAGGTAGACAAAGTTCATAGGAACAAAAGCATGGTAGCTGTTGGTAGGGAGAGAAAATGCTGCACTTTGTTTATATGTTGTTTCACAATTCTAAGGACTATATAAAGGTACACTCTTAGGGACATTTTTTTTTTACCCTTTTTAAAATAAACTTTATTTTTTAAAGCAGTTTTTGATTCACAGCAGAAATTGAACAGTTTTAGATTCACAGCAAAATTGAGCAGAAGGTTCAGACTCATTGGGGTAGATAAGATACTAAGGAGTGCAATTGCTGGGTCATATGGTAAGGGTATGCTTAGTTTTTTAAGAAACTGACAAATTGTCTTCCACAGTGGCCGTACTGTTTTGTTCCCAATAACAATGAAGGAGAGTTCCTGTTTTTTCATGTCCTTGCCAGAATTTGGTGTTTGTTATCAGTGGTTTAGGTTTTTGCCATTCTAATAGGCATGTAGTATCTCATTGTTTAAATTTGCAATTCCTTAATGACATATGATGTTGAGCATCTTTCCGTATGCTTTTATACCATCTGTATAATCCTCTTTGGATCCTCTTTGATAAGTTGTATCTTCATTTTCATTTAGTTAAAATAGTTATAATTTCTCTCAAGATTCTTCCTTGCCCTGTGTGTTATTTAGAGATGTGCTGTTTAACCTCCAGTCATTTCAGGATTTTCAGCTATCTTTCTGTTATTGATTTTTTGTTTAATTCTATTGTCAGCTGAGTGCATATATTGTATGATTTCTATTATTTTATATTTGTTAAGGTGTGTTTTACATTCCAGATGCGTGGTCTTAGTGAATGTTCTGTGAGAGCTTGAGGGTAATGTGTATTCTGCTATTGTTGGATGAAGTCAACAGTTGGATGATGTCAGTCATATTCAGTTGATTGATGATACTGTTGAGTTCAGTTATGTCTTTACTAATTTTGTGCCTGTCAGATCCAGTGTGCAATATTTCTGATAGGGATGTTGAAGTTTCTTACTGCAATTATAAGTGAGTCATTTATTTCTCCTTGAAGTTCTATCTGAGTTTGCCTCATATATTTTAGTGCTCTGTTTAATGGAGGTTCATATACTTCAGGGATTGTTATCTTCTTGGAAAACTGACCACTTTAGCATTATGTAATGCTCTTCTGTGTCCCTGATGATTTTCATTGACTTGCAGTCTGCTCTGTCTGAAATTAATATAAATACTTCAATATTCTTTTGATTAGGGTTCACAGAGTATAGCTTTCTCTATCCCTTTACTTTTAATTATGTTTGTCATTAGATTGGGAGTGGGTTTCTTGTAGACAACATATAGTTGGGTATTGTTTTTTGATCCATGGACTGTCTGTTTTGTTTAACTGGTATATTTAGACCATTGACTTCTACTAAAGTGATTGTTGATATAGTTGGGTTAATATCTGCCATATTTGTCATCTATTTGCTGCCCTTATTCTTTGTTCCTATTTTTATCTTATACTCTATTTCTGCTTCTTGTAGTTTTAATTGGGCATTTATATGATTGCATTTTCCCTAATTTTTAGTATATTAGTCATACTTCTTATTTTAGTGGTTGCCTTAGGGTTTGCAGTATACATTTGCAACTAATGCAAGTCTACTTTCAAATAGCACTATAGTGCCTCACAAGTAGTACAATTACCTTATAATAACAAAGTATTCCTAATTTCTTCCTTCCATCCCTTATATTATTACTATCATTCATTTTACTCCTGCATAAGCTATAATCACTTCATACATTGTTGCTATTATTATTTTGAACAAACTATTGTCTGTTAGGTCAATTAAGAATAACAAGAATAAAAATTTTTACTTATTCCTTCTATGATGCTCTTTCTTTATGTATATCTAAACTGCTGATTTATTTCATTTTCCTTTTTGAATAACTTTTTAAACATCTCTTGCAAGGCAGATCTACTGACAATGAATTCCCTCAATTTTTGTTTATCTGAGAAAATATTTCTGTTGAAGTAAAGTTTCTCAAGATACAGAATTTTCGGTTGGAGGGTGTTTTCTCCTTAACATCTTGAATATATCACTTCACTCTCCTCATTATATGATTTCTGAGCAGAAATTGTATCTAATTCTCTATTTGTGCTTCTAAGATAAGGTGTTTTTTTCTCTCTGGCTTCCTTCAAGAATTTTTATCTTTGATTTACTATATTTTATATCTAATATGCCTAGGTGTACTTTTTGTTTTTTATAGTTTTTTTTCTTTGGAGGGAGTCATTTCTTCCTGAATCTATGGTTTGGTGTCTGACATTAATTTGGGGAAGTTCTCAGACATGATTGCTTGTAGTTATTTCTTCTGTTGCTTTCTCTTTTGGTGTTCACGTTACACATATATTACACTTTTTCGGTTGTCCCACATTCTTGACTGTGGCATTCCATTTTTTTCAGTCTTTGCTTTTCAGTTTTGGAAGTTTCTGTTGACATATCGCTCAAGTTCAGAGATTCTTTCCTTACTAGTTTCCAGCCTGGTGATGAGCCCATCAAAGACATTCTTCATTTCTGTTACAGTGATTTTTATTGCCAACATTTAAAAATATAAGACTTCTCATTTCTGTGATTATATTATCTACCTATTCTTGCATATTGTCTACTTTTTCCATTAAAATCTTTAGCATGCTAGTCATAGTTATTTTGAATAGCTTGTCTGATAATTCCAACATTTCAGCCATATGTGACTCTGCTTCTGATGCTTACTCTGTCTCTTCATACCATGTTTTTTTTTCTTTTTTAGTATGCCTTATAGTTTTCTGTTGAAAGCTGGATATGTGTTGTGTAAAAGGAACTCTAGTAAGTTGTGTAAAAGGAACTCTAGTAAATAGGTCTTTAGTAAAGTGTTGGTGAGGTTTGGGAGAGGGGAAGTGTTCTATAAACTTTTGATTAAGTCTCAGTCTTTTAGTGATCCTGTATCTGTGGACTGTGAACTTTATAACTGCTTCTCGGTCCCTGGTCCCATCTTTAGGTAGGGCAGGATGGCCAGAGGGGATTAGGATTGAGTATTACCCTTTGCTCATATTAACAGCTAAAGGGACCTAGAGTTGGGTATTTCCCTTTTCCCCAGGCAGTTAAGGTCTGATAGTACCTCTAATAAGTAAGAGTTTGGTAAAATAATTTGTCCTGAGGTCAGGACTTGTTAAGAACAGAATGTTCTGGCATATTTCAAAATGGCTACTTTTCCCCTCTCTCTGCTGGGATCCCAAGGGGATTTTTCTCAGCCTGGTAGAGTTCCTGGGGGTAAAACTCACTAAAGTATAAGCATACCTCCCTAAGATTTAGCCTCCCTGGAGTTTTTAACTTTGATACTTGAGCCTCCATCAATTCATCAGTTACAGGTCAGGTTTAGTACCCTGGTACTGGTTCCTGTGGAGGTTTCTGCTTGTGGTTTTCATAGTTTATGATTATTAGTATATGCCTGTCTGTCTTCAATTTGGGGACAGAAATTGCCCTGTGACCTCAATTCTCTGAGGGATCTGAGAAGAGTTGTTGATTTTCAGTTTGTTCAGCTTTTTACTTGTTAGGATGGAGTGGCAACTTCCAAGCTTCTTACATGCTGGACCAGAAACTGGAAGTCTTTCATGGACTTCTAAATTCAACGATGAAATGAAGATATGCCTAATATATGTATATATATGAAAATCTCTGCCGGTACTTGGGATTTTAAATATAAAAGGTCTTCTAGAGATGGTGCAGTCTAGCCTTCTTAAATTCAGATAATTCTACAAGTCCCAGATTTGATAAAAAATCAGGAAAACTGGTTAGGTATAATGGAGAGTGATGGGAAATAAGCTCAGATAGAGAGATTGAGGCTAGATCATTAATTTTGTATGCTTAATAGTTTAGATATCACTTGCAGTGAAGTGAAAACTCTAAACTCCCACTTATATTTTGATTTATGTCTCAAAAATATCACTCAGGTAGGTATATGGCAAATGACCTTGTAGGGTACAATAGGCACGAGGGGGAATGAACAGGGAGTCACTTGGTGCCCACCACAAGGAGGGTTATTGGGTGGTGTAAATTTCATGTCAGTTATTTGGTGCCTACAATAAGGAGGGCAGTATATTGAGTGGTAAAAATTTAATGGCCTGAGCTTCAAAATACCTGTTTTCTTTGAAGGAGAAGGAAGGAAAAAATAATTTGGAAGAGAGAATAGGGAGCAAAAAATGACAAATCTTCCAGCCTTTGAGCATAGGAGGTATAAATTTAAAAACAAACAAAAATTGGTTTATATTTGAGAGGACTTCAGGTGACAGGTTTTGGTTAGAAAAAGAAACACTTAAAGAAAAATTTGAAGACATTGGGGAATTTGCTGATCCTGTGCTGTGACTTTCAGTGGGTGCAATAGAAGGGCTTGGGAGAGAGAAGTATGAATTAGATTAGTGGGTGTACTTGGTTGTTTAGGAATTAAAGTCTGAGTGATGATGGATTACTTCAGGTGGGATTTGGGATTTGGGATTTCTGCTGGTAACCATTTCAAATTGGATAAGGAGCCACTGGTCATCTGTTTTCTTCTCTGGTTCTTTGCTTCCTGCAGTGGAGTGACAGCCAAGGATAAAGAAATACCTCTTCAGGAGTCTGCTTTTATCAGAGACCTTGGAGAGGTTAAGGTATTTGTAGGACTGTAGTCTTGTGGCAAATGAGGGAGGAAGAGACTTGTGTGGAGCATGAGGCTAGGAACCTTTTCCGTCTTTGAAAACTGACTCAGTATTAAAAGAGGACTTAACCTTCAGGTAGCCAATATTCAGATATTCCTAATGCTTTTAATAAAAATGCACTTTTTTTTTTAATTGTCTAGGTCACTTTTACAAAGAGAAAGTTTGGATTAATGAAGAAAGCCTATGAACTTAGTGTGCTCTGTGACTGTGAAATAGCACTCATCATTTTCAACAGCTCTAACAAACTCTTTCAGTATGCCAGCACTGACATGGACAAAGTTCTTCTCAAGTACACAGAATATAATGAACCTCATGAAAGCAGAACCAACTCGGATATTGTTGAGGTAACACATATATCTAGTAATGCCTGAATTGCAGATAATAATTAAGTCTTCCATTTAATAACTTTAACTGTCAGATTGTTCTTTACATCCAAAATATAATCAGTTATATATATCTTTTCTGTGAATCATTTCTTTAAAGGATATAATTATTGCTGTATGGTGACCCACTTATGTTATAAACATATCCTATTCATTGAGACAAAACAGGCTCTTGTACCATCTACACCAGTATAATCTAACATTTCATCTGTGGTTACTTATTTTGTATGAGTTTTAAAGTTAATATTGTAAGAAACAATATCAGTTTAGACAGTATGAAGTTATAATTTTAATATGTCTTAACCATTTCGTTATGTCAGTGACTACCCACAACTTTAAACACTAATGATATGGAAGAAAATGATGTAAATAATGTAGTATTTCTGTTTTATTAATAGTGCTTTAGTTGTGGTGGGAGGATGTCCTCATTTTCTTCTTTTTTTATCTATTTCTCTTTAATATCTCTCAGTTCTGCCAACCTAATTAAGTGAAAATAAAGAAAAGGAATTTTTTAGGATGATTTCCATCTATTCAGAAATAGTCATGTGTTACTTTCTAGCAATTAATCAGTTCTTTGAAATGAGAAGTAAAAAGTATGCATAAATCAACTGTGACTCATCTCTGTAGCTCAATTTGCCCCCAGTTTTATTTAAGTGGCTCACTACTGTGAACCTCCCTTGAAATGTTTGTGAAGCTTTAGACTTTACTTTTATTGATCACTTCAGTTAAACTACATGGTTACATCTTTAGCCAAACCCCTTAACAAAGTTATGTTTATATCAATTACAAATTATGCTTTTATCGTTTAGCATTCATGGTATATCTTATCTCTTATGTGCATTATGGATTATTTAGTAGACTGTTTCCCTGTTATATATCATAATGCATTTGAATCATAATTTTGTAAATTAGGGGATCATCATTTAGGTTAGCTTTATAAGACACATCATAACTGGATTTCCTTGAAGTGTATAGTGTCCCTGGTGTGCTGAGGTTAAAATGTGATCTTCTTTTAAAAGTTTCTGTGTCTTATCAAAAGCTCCACCGCCTTAAGTCAAACAAATAGAGTTGACTTAATAATTTCAACAAATAGATACTCAAGCTAGTTTCATTATAGAAGACGACTGCCTCCTTAACCCTAACTACTCTGCTCTTTCATTGCAGCAGTTGTTGTTCTTGGCCCCCGGAAGTTGAGGGTACTTCGCACAACCTAAAGCTTACTTAGAGAATATGAAGAATGTAGTCTGATTTAATCCTCACAGAATTTTCAAACTACCTCAGTCTTCATCTCTGTTGTGGTCAGCAATGAAAGTGTAAGAGAGTAAATCCCAAACATTTTTTAGCAGTCTCCTATATTACAATCTGCTTCAATATGAAGGAAAACTTTTGCAGCTCAATAATCAATTGGGATTTTGGTGTTTTCTTTTTAATTGAATTTCTTAGATATAAGCAAAAGTAATCTTACCAGTAGTTCTTTATGAAGTTCTGAACTGTATACATACAATGGATAGAAGACACATCTGATAGAATCTGGACAGGAGTACCACCTTTTTGAATAAGCCCATCTACCATCTCAGAGAGACCTAGGTTTCATCTTAGGCTACAAACATTCTCCAGAGGACATGTCAGCAAGCCACAGGTCCACCTTTTCCCTGACCTCTTCCCTCAAAGAGCCCACCAAAAAACCTGGCCATAAAAAGCCTCTTAGCCTGTAAGACACACCTTTGTTCTTCTGGCCAGAACAGAACTTTTCATCTGGTGCCGAAACCTGGGAGTGAGAGCCCAGAGCAGGAGCTCTTTTGCAGCCTAGGAAGCAGCTCATCCTGGGCTAATGCCTAGATTCTGAGAGCCTCCTGTGATGAAAGGAAAAGAGGGGATGCGAACTCAACAGTCCAAACAAGTTTATTGCTGAACCTGAGAGGGACCCCTCTGTTCTGGACAGCAGAACAAAGAAAGTGTCTCTTACAGGCTAAGAGGCTTTTTTATGGCCAGGTTTTTTGGTGGGCTCTTTGAGGGGAGGGGTCAGGGAAAAGGTAGGCTTGTGGCTTGCTGATGTGTCCTCTGGAGAATGCTTGTAGCCTAAGATGAAACCTAGGTCTCTCTGAGATGGTGGGTGGACTTACTCAAAAAGGCAGTACTCCTGTCCGGATTCTATCAGGATGGGTGCTCTGTATTGTTAAACACACCTGCATAGTCTGCTGCATAAGGATGCACAAGTATTACTGCCTGTGGCTTTAGACCTAGTATGTTTTCTGGTGGCACTATGAAATAAATATAATATATTAAAAGTTGTTGGTGTTTGAATATTATGATGGTAAAGAAAGGAATACATCGTGCTCACATTTATCTACATTTTAATTTTTAACCACAGATACTAGAAACCTGTCAACAGAATGGTGTTCTTTGTTCTTCCTTGTTTCATATTACCTATATTTTAAAACTAGTTTCTTACAATGTTAATCAATTTTAACATTTTAATTATAGTTGATAAAAAATATGAAGATTTGCTTTTTAATCAGCATTTATATATTTCAAGTTGAATTTAGATATTTTAAATTAAGGTTTGCAGTGTCTTATAGATGTATTTACCTCCTGTGTTGAGAAAGCTAACTACATGAAAATGGAAACTTGTGCCTTAGTAAATTAGGAGATTGTCATTAACGTAAACATTACAAAAGGCTTCATAACTGGATTTCTTTAAAATAGAGAGTATCACTGCTGTGTATAAAATAACATCTTATTTGAAAATGCTTATATATTGCTTTTCAGGAATATATTCTGTACAAAAAATGAGTTTTATTACCTTATGTCCTATATTTCATTAGGAGACATTTCTGAAAAGAATGTCATCAGATATACATTGTATCTTTTCATGTTATTAAGCATTGATACAAAAAAAATAGGCGTCAGACTTTGGTCCTACAAAAAGTAGTAATTTAATTGAAATGTACATGGAAAATGTTATAACCCTCCAGATTTTCTTTTCAGTAAATTAAGATGTAAAGATGTGTTAACTGGATTGTGCATTTTTGTAAGAACATTTGATATCTTTGAGTAAAAACTAGAAATGAAAATCACCAAACTAGTTGCCATTACTCATAATGTATATGTGTATGTGTATACATTGAATTTATACTAAATAAAACCTTAGAACCAATAGAAGAGTTCTGTATCAAAATAAAAATTACTCATGAAGTGAGCAAATTTTATCAGCTGCTATGCAATAAACACCTGAGATTACTTTTATATACACTTTTTTTTTTTTGCTTTACAGGCATATTTGAAATATTAAATATTCCTGCTCATAGTATTTTTTAAGTAGTTATGTATTGGTGGTATTGGAGAACATTCAGTAAATTGCTTATGTAGTGATTCAGATCATTCTGCTGTCATTTAAGAATGTAAATACAGGAGCCATGTCATTTATCTCTATTTGTTAATATCTTGTGAACTGTTCCCAAATAGAGGTATTTTCTTTACCACAGGAATATTACAGTACTTAAAAAAATTCCACTTACATTATCTCATTTGATCTTCATATCCAAGGTAAGATTTTTCAGAAATAGAAACTGAGACTTGGGTTAAATGACTTGCCCAGAGTCACGTAGCAGTTTAGTGGTAGAAATCGGGTTAGAACCTGGGTCTTGGACATCACCTACTCCCTTTGCCCACCAGTTTGCCGAGTCCATTCAGTTTACTGAATCATGGAGCTGTGTAACATTTTACCATAAAAAAATAAATAAGATTATATATATCAGTATGTGTAACTTGTAGCAAGCATGAGTAAGTTTTCTTCAGTAATGCAGAAAAATAGGATAATTGTAATAAGAATAATAGATAACATTTATCAAATACTTAATATGAACTGGTACTCTTCCAAGGGCTTTTACTTACAGTAACTTACTGAATCTCTTTTATTGTCCCCATTTCACAATTGAAGAGATTGAGGCACAGTGATAAATGAAATAAGGTGATGGTAACTTGGACTCTAAAGGAAAAGAAAATCTGCTTTTTTGAATCTTAATAATCCCTTCCTGCTTTCAAATTACAAAAGAGTTTGGAAATATGGTCTTGAAGAAAGGGAGACAGAAAATCCGTATAAGATGTATCTATCAGTTATTGAATAAAAACAGCTAGTAGTAAAAGTAATCATGCCAGGAGTACATTATTTAAAATCAGTGGATCTCAAAGTGTAGTACCCTGACCATTATATCACCAGATAACTTGTTAGGAATCTAAGTTCTTGGGCCCTCCCTCAGACCTACTAAATCAGAAATTTTTTAACTGAGGCCTAAGCAATCTTGTATTAATTTGTCCTAAGTGCAGTGAAACTAAAAGCTTCTGTTAACCTGCAGTCTCTTGGCATTGGCTATCCAGCTTTTCAAATATTTTTTATCTCCCAAGAATATCCCATGAAATAATTTCAAGCAGTGACAAAGAAAAATTTTAACTTTTAAGACCTAAAAAGAAATTCAAAATCACATGCCCGATATTGGTATGAGTTGCAAACCAGGGAACACATTTCTAATGGGTTACCTTTCGATTAAATTCTACGTGATTATAAGCACTTCTTTGAGTGTATTTAGGAAAGGGGTCTGGTGGGCATGCTTGGGAGATGAACTCCCCTTCCTCAGCTGAGCAAAAAAAGATAAATGACTTGTCTCCTGAGATCATCTAGTGGTGACCTTAAAGAACTGGAGGCATGTTTGTGCTTAGGTTTTCTGACAGTATTATAATGTCCTCAGAGAGCCTTTTTGAACCAGTCAGTTTTTTTCCTCTCCATGTTACAGATGAAGACTGGAACAGACAGGGAGTGTATAAGAGGCTTGCCTAATGTCTTACAGGGCTGCAGTGGAGTGGCAGGGAAAGGGAAAAAATAATGAGACATCTGGAGACAAGACAAAGCTTCCCTTCACTTCCAGCCCCCTGCCCTGCTCTTTTATTCCCAACAGAGCCTGAAGCAGCAGGATGGTGGTTCACCAGATGAGGCACACAATCCTCATGGCCCTTCTCCTCCCCTTGCCACATGTTCTGCACAGTCACCTCACACAGCAGTCACCATAGCTCTTGGAATTTCAGTTTTACTGTTTTTATTTTAGTGTGTATTTAAATATTACTATTTATTATATTATTGTTGGTTTTCATTTATGTGCTTTTTATCAGGAAGTGTGCCTCTCTCCCTGTAATTTTTATTTTCCTGAGGTCAGACTTTTCTCCATCAGAGATTGATGATGTTGATATATTAGGGAAAAGGGTGATGTATGTCACTTTATAATCTAGCTCACATTTCTGTAATGCATTTAAAAATTTTTATTGATGAATACCTATGTGTCCTTTTAATTTCCCTGTGTCAGAGATTGGGTGTTTTAGTACTTACGATCAGACGAATTGTTTTTTTTTCCTCTGGAAGTTCTTTGATACATTGACCAAATTTTTGACCTGTGAGAGAAGGGAGGGCACAGAGGATTAGGAGAGCGGTCAGAGAAAACATCCTCTAGAGGTGACATCGTCACCTGAGTTCTTTAAAAGATAGGTTGGAAAGGGAAAAGGTGTAAAAGAATAGTGTTCTAGGTCAGGGGGTGCATCTTATGTGGAAATTAGGAAGTGAGACATAGCACAATTATTTTATGCAGTTAAAAGGTAGGTATAACTGTAGTGCAGTGTACAGAGTGGAAATAGCTGACATCTGAGAAGTAAGCCAGATGCCAAAGTGGTGTATAAGGCCTTTGACTCTCTCCTGAAATTTTGGGTAGCTGTTGAAAGAGTGTAATAGAAAAGCTGCCTAGGTTTCACTGACTATCTTGTACTTCCCAAGCAATCAACTATGTTAGAATTGCATTGTAAATTTTTTTTGAAAGAGGTTGAAGAGAAGAGGAAAAGGGCAAAAACACGTAATGTAATGCAATGTTTCTGCATTTTTTATTTATTGCACTGATATTTATCATACCCATGTATGAGGCATTTTGCTAGATACTGAGAATGTAGTGGTAAATGGCCATATTTCTGCCATTTTCCTTAAAAAATGATGTATTGGCTATTTTATTATTATCTTAGTACAGAAGTCCTTGTTGGATACACTTCAATATAAAATCAAGACATAGAATACCAAAATGTTTATGTTTGCACCAAATATTTATCATTCAGCATATAAATATCATACTACTGTTAGAGCTAGAACCTCATTTACAGCAAAAGATGTAGGATATTTACCATATTTAACAATGTTCTGTATGTGCCTTAAAGTGAGATATATATAGTCCAAGTGATAATTTCAGTTTTGTACGAAGGAAGCTAATGCAGACATGCAGTTTTTAAAAACCTGGGCATTCAGACACATAGTTTACAATTAAGCAAATAACTATATAGTTTTTCATATTTATTTTGAAGTTATCTTTGTATCTCAGATCCAAGAGAAACTATTTAGGAATCCAGAGTCCAAAAAAAGAGAGGTATCTTCTTGGCATATATTAGTTATAACTCTATTTTTTAATTCATAATTATATATATGATAAGTGTTCTACCTGTAAACAATTCCAAATGCAGGCATGAACTTCTTATATTTTGGAAAAGTAAACATACCTTATAATTTCCTAGGGTTTTGTTTGGTGGGTTGAATCACAATTTCTAATGTGTGCTTTTATACTTGTGTTTCCTAAGGATATTCTTTGAAGAGTATTATATGTATAGGCACATTGATATGGATTATATTTCTTTACTCAAAGGATATTTCTTAAAGTTCTTATTTTAACACCTGAAGGTAAACTTTTAATACTGTTTTTAAAATGTTATTTTTAAAACCTGGTAAATAGCTACATGCTTGACTTGTATTTGAATAATCATTCAAAGCTTGATTATTCATGTTGGAATTTACCTCTTATAATTCAGTGGAGAGTATTTTTCTGTCATGCTTTGTTTTTATAGAAATTTTCTTTTCATATAACTAGTTTGTTATTTTGTGGAAATTTCTAAGTTTGAGTTGTTATTTCTAGAATTTATCTTGAAAACCTCAAAAATGTTTGTGTTCTGCAAAAAGAACTTAGAAATAGCAGCTAGTATTTGTACAGGAATTTTGAAATTCAGCTTGCCTTTTTTATGCCACCATTGTTCATATAGGATTATCTCATACTATTATGTAGTTCAAGTGTTTTTATTGCTGTTTTCCACATTTGTATAATCGAATTAAGTTTTCTAAAATTGTTACTTTGGGGTATAAAAAAACCTACCAGTTATGTTGTGTAGGACAGTAGAAAATGAGGGTTTAGGTGGATAGTTAGACATTTAGTGAAAGGTGTTATTATAATTCTCAAATCCTATTATTTTATATTTCAGTTATTACTAATTGAAATTTCTATAATTATAAGAGTTATAATTAGCATTTCTTGGCTATATTAATCAGTTATTTATTGAATGCTTATGGTACTAAACTCACTAATAAGAAGAGAGAGCAGTACTAAATTTCTAAAGCTTGTGGGTTTTGATGATCAATTAAAATAATGTAAAAAAACATTTTGAAAACTATTCCATATTAGGTTGTTTCTGGTTGCAAGCAACAGAAGAC
Organism: Phataginus tricuspis; assembly: GCA_029783875.1. Lineage (NCBI taxonomy): Eukaryota > Metazoa > Chordata > Mammalia > Pholidota > Manidae > Phataginus > Phataginus tricuspis. The sequence goes on along the minus strand of JAQQAC010017683.1, from coordinate 9,356,565 downwards.
CTAATGAAACTGGTTTTTAAATTAGACGTATGTGTTATATCACATAAGAAACATCCAGCAGTGTGGTAGAGATTAGGCTCTGTTGAAGTGGGCCCAAGGTTTCTACCTTCTCTCAGGCATCAGCTTTGTCCTGATGCTGGCTTCTTCACATTGACAGTGGCAGTTCTGGGCTTTACATCTGCACATGGCATCACCTAAAGCAGCTCTATCCAGTAGAACTTTCTGTGATGATGGAAATGTTCTTTGTGCTGTCCAATATGGGAGCCATTAGCCATGTGTAGCTTTTGAACACTCGAAATGTAACTAGTGCAACTGAGGAACTGAATTTTTAATTTTAGTAACTACATGTGGCTAGTGGCTACCATATTGTTAAGCATCGATACAAAGTGTGAGAGATCAGTTTTTTCCCAGAATTCCTAGCAAGTGTCCTAAAATGAATTCTGATTTTACTGATTTGATTTAGATCACATGCCTCCACACACCCCCAACCTCAGTACACTAATGATGGTGGTGAAAAGAGGATGGAAAGTTCCAACTGGCTTATTCTAGCCAGATGTTCCACCTCTGACATACTATAAAGCTACAGTAATACAGAAAGTTTGGTTTTTGCATAGGGATTGACACGTAGATCAGTGGAATAGAATAGAGAGCTCAGAAGTAGTCTTACATATATATGTTAAATTGACGTTTGACAAAAGTGCCAAGGTAAATCAATGAGAAAAGGTGTCTCAATAAATGATGCTAGAAAATCTGGATATACGTATAGAAAAGATAAACCTTAGTATTTACATCACATGATACACAACATTTCTGTGGAACAGAGAGCTTATAAAGGGGAATAATAAAGGTAAGGAAGAAACAAATTGGGTATAGTTGATGGGGTGCCTTGACATTTGTCCTATAAGTACTGGGCAGCTGTTAGAGGTGTGTAAAAGTTTAGGTAAATAATTGTTACAAGAATACTAGTCTGGCAGCAGATAATCAGCATTTTAAAAAGTTGATAGTTTTTAAAAAATAGACTGTATCTTAATTACGGTAGGTTTTCAGTAATACTGAGATTTGTATGAAGAAGAATGCTGTTCCATTTGGTTTGAATGCGGACAGGAGATTTAAGTGGAAGTTTAAGCTGTATTTTAAAGAATGTAGTATAATGACACATGATGCTTTTTAAAAATCAATCTGTAAAAAATTGGAGTGCATCTTTTGTAGAAAAGCAAGTATTTAAAATTTGACCATAATGTGAATATGACCAAGTATTACTTTATAAATATTTATATCATTTAATGTAATAATTTAAATTAAAATATTTTTACTTATAATCACTTCATTATTACTTTTCATGCAAAAAAAAAAGACTAAATGACTGAAATTGTGAAAAGGAGTTTATGTGTTATAAAATGGTTTGGAAACCTTGATCTAGTTCCTTATTTCATTTAATTGGTAAGGAAACTGAAATTCAGAGAAAGTAAAGGACTTGTCCAAGGTCATACCAGTACATAATGACAAAACCAAGACTTAAATAATGTTCTGTTGAAGATCTTGGGTCTATCTCAGAAAGACTGTAGATCCTTTAAGGGAAAGACTTTGCTACAGAGCAATAATATTCTTCCCAGTGGATTCCTAAAAATTCAGCACACAACTTAATAATGGCCTATAAAATTGAACTAAAAGCCGTGTTACTTCCTTCAGTGTTAAGTCATTTATGATACTTTTAAAACACTGTCAAATGTTACCCAAAGCTAGTAGGGACAGGAAACATACAGTACGTTTAAGTAAAAAGGAAACTAAACAATGAAGGGTATGTGATTCTCTTCACTCTGTAGCACTGGAAATGATGCCTTTATTTCCATGTCTCCCTGTCTTCTACATCTACTCCCAGTATAGAAGAAAAAAAGTACAGCTTTTGTGTAATGAAGTTTATGCATTCCTAAAAAAAATCTCATAAGCTGCAAGCCCTATGCAACTTTGTGTTCTGAGTACCAACATAACCCAAAAAATAATTAAGAATCAAGAAGATAGATGGAACTGCTCAGTGAGGTAACTTAGTGTAACCAGTGGATACCACAGTGGGTCTGAATAAATGCACAAGATTAATTACTTAACAGAAATGCTGGCAGCACTTCAATTAGGATGGAGATAATGGGTCTTAAGGCAGTGCAGATGACAGTGTAGTAGCAAGCGTCGTGGCAGTTGCCGTTAAAGTAGATGGCAGTGTAGTAGCAAGCGTCGTGGCGGTTGCCGTTAAAGTGGGCATGGGATTAACACAACTTGCAACAAGACTGGGAGTACTCCTCTGAAGTCCTTATTTTCAATTTTCTTGTAATACAGATAAATGCTCCTGTTGTCAGGACTTTGTCCTTTCTTGCTGAAGCTTATAATTCTGTTCCCACTTTTCCTGGTTCCTTTTGCCTAGGAAGTCACCAATGAACCAAAGGGACTTCTGTAATATACTGGCATCATTCCCTATTTACCAGTTTCATATGAACTAATTTGCATTCCAGAATACATTGTAGTGGAGCATACTGTATTATTTAATCTAAAAGGTTTTTTCCTCTCTTTTTTTAAGGTAATATTCATCAGCTTAAGTTCATCTGAATAAATGTCTTCTATCTAAAAGAATTTTTCTCAAGAGTGGGGAATTTGTATTATTTTGCTGGTTTCTTGGGGGATATAAAAGAAAGTTGTTTTCATAGATTGTATTCACTTTTGTTTCACATAGTTCTTAATCTTAATATACTTGGATGTAGGATTCAATAGGTATGAATGTGATTATTATTTATAATAATAGTAAACTATTCCAAAGTTTTCAGCAACCTGCATAAAGCACTTTCACATTACCTGGTGTCTTTATAAATCATTACTCCAGATATCCTTCCCTGTCACATGAAATTTAATACTCTCTGAGACAACCGAGTGTTGGTAGTGGCTACCACAGTGGGTGTTATAGACATAACCTGAGATGAACTTTTTTTCTGTTCTTTTCATTGAGGTATAATTCACAGACCACAAAATTCACCATTTTATATAATTCAGTGGTTTTTAGTACATATTTGCAAATTTGTGCAAATATTAACACTAATTCCAGAACGTTTTTATCAACCCAAAAAGAAACTTCTGGCAGTCATTTCCTAACACCCTTTCCCCCCATATCCTGGCAACCACTAACCTACTTTTTGTGTCTGAATAATTTGCCTGTTCTGGAGGTTTCATATAAATGGAATTATCCAATATGTGGTCTTTTGTGTCTGGCTTCTTTCATATAGCATACTGTTTTCAAGGCTCATCAATATTGTAGCATGTATTAGTACTTCATTAAATGGCTAAATTATATCCCATTATATGGATGTACCACATTTTGTCTTACCTATCATCAGTTGATGGACATTGGGTTGTTTCCACTTTTTGACTGTTATGAAAATGCTACTATGAAACTTGTGTACAGGTTTTTATATGGACATGCTTTTATTCCTCTTGGGTATCCTACTAGGAGTGGAATTTGCTGAGTTGTATGGTAGCTCTGTGTTTAGCTTTTTGAGGAACTTGACAGTGGAATTCTGTGAAAAATGTGGAACACTTTCACATTTAGCTTAAATCAAAAACATCATCAGAAACCTTGTGGATGTCATTAGAAAATCCTTGGTTCAATTTTTCCTAAAAATGTTTATTTTTTTATTTCAGTAACATTGGGCCAGATTAGCTGGACCAGCCCTTCAACTGAAGATAATTAAAAATTCTAGATGAATTACACAAAAACTTCTGTATATCATCAAAGGCTGTTAAGGAAAATGCCAGGCCAAAATCTAAGAAAAGGTGAAAATCTAAAAGATAAGTATTTAAACCTCTGGCTACCCTGAGTCATTTGTATATTTGGGTACAACAGCTGAAAAACTAAGCTTCAGGTTTTGGTGTATTCAGAGGCAAGGGGAAAGTGATTACTTCCCCTTCAGGTTTCAGAGCTTTAGGGTTCCCTCAGGTTTCTGAGTCTAATAGATTAACTCCCACATCAAACTGGGTCCTCAGGAAGATGGAAAACCACTGCCTTTTCCCTACTTACAAAGGATTGCAGTGAGAGTTCCTCTGTGCTAAACAGATGGGGCAAAGAGAACAAGAAAAGTAAGAAAAAGAACCTGTCTCTGAGAGGTTGTAAAACAAGTACCAACATTGTGTGAAATCACAGGCCAAAATTATGCAACACAAGAAGTCCAAGAAAACTAATGCCCCGGGTACTAGAAAGAAGCAAATTTGTATCTTTTTTGAAGAAAGGCACCTTATTCTAGGCATCAAAAACCTTCAGATAACTTTTAAAAACCACTGAACATCCATCATTGGAAGATAAGCATAAAACAAGACACAATAAGCAAAATACAGCAAGAAATAGCTGAAATTGACACTCTAAATATTTCAGGCACTGTTAATATTATACATAAGTTATAAACGACTTCATTTTGTATGTTTCATAAAAAACAAGCTTGTAAATATCTAAGAAATGAGATTATGAGAGTGATATAGTAGACTGGAAAAGAATGAAATACTTACAGAAAAAAAATACAATAACCAAAGTTAAAAACTTAGTAGACATGTTGGAAGTGACATAGCTGAAGGGAGAATTTGTGAATGACAGAAGAAATTATCTGGAATTTAACACAAGGAGATGAAAAGGTGGATAATACTGACAGGTTGGGAGAAAAGGAGGATTGGTTAGAAATTCTAGTATAAATTTAATTGGAATTCCAGAAGGAGGGGCAAGAGAGTGAGTGTGTGAGGGTGGGAAAGAGATCGGATGATGAATATGAATGGGGAAGAGGCAATATTTGAAGTGAAAAGAATTTTCCAGGATTGGATTGTTGAGAGTCCATGATCCTCAGATTTAATAAGCCAAACAAATCCCATGCAGAATAATTTTTTTTAATCTATATATAAACATATACCAAAACACAGAAAACAAAAGACAGAGAAAAAAATGTATTTTCAAAGGAGTGTTGACTGACACTAAACAGCAGAAAATGAAATCTGTAGTCAAAAATAAGCTCTTAATGCTCAATAGCTTTTCTGAATCCATTCTTGAATTAAAAAGAATGAGGGCAAAATACCGAGTATTAACTTTGCAACTAAAGCACCTTGGGATTTTGAAGAAGGGACCAAAAGCAAGTCAGACTGCCATGGTGAGAAAGCAGTCTTCATGGGAAGATCAAATGACCTCCACAAGCTTCATGTGAACAGTGACCCATGTCCGTTTTATCAGTGAATATCAGAACCCAGTAAAGTTCTCTCAATAAATTTAATTTTGTTGGATTACAGGGAAAAAAAGAATAAAGGTAAATTAAGTCATTTGTGCCATTGAAAATAAATAAAACCACAGAGGAGAGGGATAGTAAAGAATCAAGAGCCAGAACTTTTGAAGATGTACTTCCCTGACTTCACAGTGCACTGGAAACCAGCTCAGTAAAAGTATTCATTTATGTGTAGAGATCTACAACAGAATTACATTATTCTCATTTATAAGCTGAATATCAGCTGCCCAGTATCAGCTCCTAGAAGATGAAGGCCCCAAAACTATTGGTTTAGAGGTGGGGAGAGGTACAATTACCATTTGCTGGGATCTTTGCAATTGAACCTAAAAGTATCACAGAACTAGATAAGATCTTAAAATTCAAAGAAGCTGTAGCCTGAACATCACTTCTTACTGAGATGTGGATAAGATCACAGAGGAACTGGAGAAGGAGTTTGAAGATGGTATCTACAACCACATGCACAAGAAATGTGCTCTCTTCCCAGCGGTTGAAGTTGTCCCTGATCATAACTGACACTGCCCTCTCCCTTTCATTTATTGACTGATTAATGCAATCTGTTGAACTCTCTGAACTAACAGTCTAACGGGAAGAGCACTACAAAGGACATCAGAAGATTTGGATGCTAGTCCCAGTTCTGCCACTTAATAGCTGTGTGATGTGATGGGGTTGGTGGGTGAGTACTTGGGTCTCAGGTCCTAAGTTTATAAAGGTAGGTGAATTGGATCGCCAAGGTATCATTTAGTTTCCTACTCAACAGCTATTTTAATATACTTTTTTGAGCACATATAATCCTAGGATTCTGTTGTGCCTCAAAATTTTGACTCAATGTACCAATTTCCAAAAAAATACAATTTAATAAAACAGAATCATGAAGACAGAAAACCTGAATAGTCTTATTGTCAAGTTTTACCACAAAGAAACTCCAAGTCCAGATGACTTCATAAGCAAGTACTAGTAGATTTTTAAAAAAGAATGCCAGTATTTCACAAACTCTTCCGTAAACGAGAAAAAGAGGGAACCCTTCCTTATTATATGAAGCTCACCTAACTTTCATAGCAAAACCAACAAGGACAAAATTCTAAAAAGAAGAACCAAAAGCCAGTCTCAGTGAATGTAAAGTTCCTAAATAAAATTATTAGTACACTTCTTTGAGTGTACTCATCTTTTTGATTGGAGACAACTTTTTGATTTTCACATTGGTCCATTTTCGCTAACGCTGGAGCACACATTTAAACTCTGCACATATCAGCATCCCTTGTTGGGAGTGGCTGTGTAACACAGTTGGCAAATGAAGTATGACTAGAAGTGATTCGTGCTGCTTGCAGGCCTGACTTATAGAATACCTCCCACATGATCTTCATAATCTCTCTTCCCTGTGTATCAGCCAGGTGTAGAGAATGCAGATGGGAACTCTGAGGTCTCCTACAAGGAACCACAAGATAAATGACTCTGGACTCTGAAAAATCTAATGAAAGTCTCTCTCAAATAAGCATCCTCATTGGGCTTTGTATGAATAAGAAATAAACTTTAATTGTGTTAGGCCACTGAGATTTGTGTTTGTTACAGCATCTAACTTTATTTGTGCTAATACAGAAATTAAATCCAGCAATATATAAAAGGGATAATACATCATGACTAAGTTAGATTTATGCCAGGAGTACAGAGTTGACTTAACAGAGTTATCCCATATTGTGGACTGGAAGTCTCAAAATTATATTTATCTGTGCTACAAAATTAATCTGTATAGAACAAGGAGCTCCCAATCAAAATCGCAAGAAATTTTTTTTAAGAAATCAACAAATTATAAATATATACAGAACTTCAAGGGGAAAAGAAGACACTTTGAAGAATAACAAAGTGAGAGTGTTTTCACTACTATATATTGAAGCTAATTTTAAAGCTATAGTAATGAAGACACTGTGGCAGGGCTATCTTGCACCTGCCAGGCATATGCTAAACATACCAATGGAGTAAGTAGCTCAGCAACAGCAGCACACACATCTGTAGATAATTATGGCATCACGCATCAAACAGGAAAGAACAAACACTTTAAGCAGTGGTCTCGTACAATTGGATATATATATATATAGGAAACCATAAAAGTAAATATACTTCATATCTTACATAAAATTTACCAACTTAGGGAAGATTATAGACTTAAATGTGAAAGGCAAAATTAAAAATCATTTTAGAAGATAATAAAGGGAGTATATCCATGATTTTGAGGTAGGGAAGGATTTCTTATGCAGGACATAAAATTAACTACCATAAAGGGTAACTGTAGGGGAAAAATTGGTAAATTTGACTTTGTTAAATTTAAGAGTGTTTTCATCCAAAAACATGCCACAGAACAGGAAAAGATCTTTACAATGCATAAAATTAGCAAAGGGCTTAATGTTGATTACAAATAAAATAACAATAAAGCAGTAAGAAAAAGACAGCTTGATAGAAAACTTGGCAAAGTATTTGAATAGGCACTTCACAAGACGGAAAATCCAAATGGCCAATAGATAATGAATTGTGCTTCATTTCCTTAGTAATTGGGAATGCAGATTAAATCTTCAGATGCAGGCAGAACTGTACATTGATGCAACTACTTTAAAAAAAAGTTTGGCATTATCTAGCATAACTGAAGATCTACATATTTTATGAACAGTTCCACTTCTAAGAATATAACCTAGAGGAATGTGTGCAGATAATGCAGTAGACTCTGTAAAAATGTGCATAGCATCCATTTACATAATAGCTAAAAGATTGAAGTACCGTCAGTGTTTATCTCCAGTAGAATGGATAAACTTTTTTTTCCTGCACAATGTAATACAATATTTAGTGAAAATGAACAAGCTGTGACTTTATGCAACCCTGTGAATGAATCTCATAAACATAATGTATAATGAGAGAGGCAAGACAAAAGTAATGCATTGTATATATCCCATTCACATAGTATTTAAAAGTAAGTGAAGTTAAATTATATTTTGGGGGAAATGTATAGATGTGGTAAACTATAAAGAAAATCCAGAAAGTTGTCATTGCAGAGTTAGGATGCTATTACCTGGAGTGGGGAAAATTATGCGATTAAGGGAGAGAGAAAAGGTTTCGGTTCTGGTTGTAGAATTACTGGTGTTCACATTATAACTGTTGAATTTTATATTAGTTTTATGTCTATGTTTTAAAAATTAAATGTTTATGTGTTCAAAGTGGAAAGAATAAAAGGTATCTTTCAAAATTAGAAACAAGAATGGCGAAAAGGAGAACTTTTCTCATTAAAAAAATTTCTAATAGTCTAAATTCCTTGGAACTTAAGACTTTATTCCTTTATTTTACAAGTACTCATTTATACCAGTGCTAGATCTGACTAGTTATTTCTTCAGCCAGTACTTATGAAGCATTTGCTGCTCAGCTACTTCACAGAAATGAGATTTAAAGTGGATGATGGTATTGTGGATTGGTTTAATTAATTAGTTCCTCATGCATTTAAAGACCATGTATAGACCCTTTTGAATACTTTTCAATTCTGTAGTTTTGCTTATAAGTGCTGTGATTCTCTTATTTGGGAATAGAATTTGACAATTATTATTATTAAGTTGAACATATATTAAAGAACATTTCAGTTCCTGGTAGGCAGTAGTTAAAAATGCAGTCTTGTCAGGCATGGGATCAGATAAACACTCCAGCAGGATAGATTCCTGAATCCAAAATTTAGTATCATATCTCAAGATTCCAGAAAATTCCAGGCCCTTGGGATTTTTATCAGTTCTTATTTCAGATTCTATATGGCTTCAATATTTATTTAAACATATTTTCAGTGAAAAATATCCTCTACTAGATTACTTGTAAACAAACGTTAAGGATTATAGTAATATATGTATGTGTATGTACATATGTATTTGTGCATATGTATATTTATATATGTGTGTGTGTATATGTAACTTCCATGGAGAATAAGTGTGTCTAAAATTTTAATATATTATTTTTTGCTGATGAGAAACTATAAACTGAAATCTATTTAAAATTATCTGCCCCTAAAAAAAGAAAAACTGTGTGTGTGCAATGAAAATGTTTGATATCTTCATGAGCGTGATGGTTATATGAGTGTATATACATGTCAGAAATCATTGAGCTGTTCATTGAGACTTGTGCATTTTATTATATGTACCTCAGTTTTAAAAATTAAATAAAATTAGCTGCCCCTGTCTAATTTATAATCTATTTTGAAATATATTTATTTAGTTAAAGAAAACCTGAATATACTTATAACAAAAGTCTAAGCAGCATTGGTTTTACCACCTCAAGTGTTTTTCCCTATATCCTTTCCACCTTTCCCTTATTGTTTCAATCTCCAGTTTCATCAACAGATATATATGTGTGTGTGTGTGTATTTATACTAGAAAACGAGAGGCAAATGTACAGAGCCTGCCTCCCAAGCAATATTATATACCCAGAATTCTGTAAATATTTCTTTGAACTTGAAAGGTAATGTGGCTAATACTTTATAAATAGAACAATGGAATATGTGACTTTAAAGATCTTGGTTGGTGTATGTACTGTTATTTGAATCAATCATGTTTGGACAAAAACAGTAAATCATCATCAGTCATCTTACTTCCAGGTATGGGAACCTTTCTGGACTCTAGGTTGTGGAGATACTAACCAGACTTATTTTGGGACTTAACTTAGATAAGGAGACTATTAATTTGTGAACTAAAGGATTATGACACTGTTCTTCATCAAGGTTCTTTAAATATAAGAAATAGAAATCCATTCAGAGTAGCTCAAGCTAAAGGGGTATTTATTGCAAGAATACAGGTAGAGGGCACCCAAGGCAGGAAGGAATACCTGGCTTCCTGAAGGCTTGACACCAAACTCCATCAGGGGCTCTGTGGTCTCTCTTCTCTGCCACCAAGGCTGGTTTTCAGGATGACTCCCCTGAAAGCACAACTGGTTGATCTTCATGTCAAAATAATCGCTGTTCTGGGTTCTTATCCAATTAACCATTTTTGTAATAAAAGCATAATTCCCAAATTTAAAAAAAGTTTCCATTATACTGTGTTTTCTATGTCAACAGGAGAAAAGATTTGATGAGATGTGGGGCCTTTATCTCAGTGCTAATAGAGTATTTTGTTTAAAAACCTGAGTTGATCCTCTATAGCTGGCATGGAGTTTCCCCTACTCTAGAAAAGTGTGGCTTTCGTGCTCTTCATTTTCAGGTTTACATTCCAGCCTCTGTCTTCAAAATAAGATCCTGAGTCAGACCTTTGGCTGTTCATTGATTAGGGCTGTACTTTAACCGTAAGAGAAGAAGACTTCTCACACCACCAATCTAATCTTTTCTACCCAAAAGCCCAGTGTAGAATCACCAGCAGCTTTCAGAGTATAGGGCTATTGTAAGTTAAACTTACATATTAAATGGTGAAATTACACATATGAAATTGTATTTTTGTCATTCAAAAGCAATCAAATAAGTTCTGTGGATCAACCTAATACAAACTAACATCTCCAAATTGCCTTATTATTTAAGTGTATTTTAGCAAATTCATAACTGTTTTATAAGACTTCTAGAGTAACGTCACAGCATCCTGATTTCACTGGTATTTACTATATTTTATCTTGGAAGTATTATTAAATTTCATGTGTGTATAGCACCTTTGTCAAGGTTTGAAAATGTAAATCTAGACTTTAGTCTTTAAGTTCATAGATTAGTTGAGGACACAAGAAAAAACAGAAGATAGATGAATAGCAGAGAGCATACACTAAATGAATGTTCTGTAGAGTATGTGCTTTTAAAATTTTACCATATGGAGTAGTAGTAGGGGGAAAAGAGCTATAAAAGCCATACAGATAAGAGAGAGGTTAGAGTTTCAAACAAGTAAGGTGACCTCAATGTAGATTTCTGTGACTATTAGGAGGACAGTAATTTTGACTACTATTAGGTTTCAGGAAGAAAATAACAGAAGTTTCTGTTTTATCCTAAAACATGCTTATTAAAAAATGACTGAATTCATGCATATAATTTTTAAAACACACATATATCAGGGACTGTGCATGAAATATGTTTACAGATGGGGTAGATGATCTAAAAAGTTGAGAGAATACTGCTTTAGATATAGAAGAACCATCAAAGATTTAAAACAAGGGTGACAAACACAAAGTGGTATTTAGGAGAACTGAACCTGTAACAATTTATGGGACAGATTAGTAGAGAGAAGTGGAAGGGGATGTAATTAGACATTAAGGCAGTGCAAACCTGTGTGTGGTGGCACTGGAAATGGAAACAACCTACAAAATTTGGTGTTCTATGTGAATGTGGGGAGAGAACAAAAAGTGAATAGCAAGATTGCTTACTGTGTTGACTAGAATAGGTAAGTCAGAAGAGTGGATCTTTTTAATAAAAGATAACGGTTTACATCTTGGTTAAATTGAAACAAGAGATGTAAGCCAGATATCCAAATGAAAATATGCAGCAGTTGGGACTATAGATCTCCCAAGTTTCAGATAAGATTTGGAAGAAGATATAATCATTATTCTCACACAACTATAAAATGAACATGTGTCAAAGATTTTATTTCATAAATTAACTGAGTGAGCCAGTAAAATATCAAAGCCTGTTCAAAGAAGAACTGAAAGTGCCACACATTAATAGTTAAAGAATGCAGAAATGAATTCACAAATGCAGGCAAAACTGGTCAATACCACAAGGTGATAATGAATGATTCCACAGGAAACAATTTCTGTGAATAGGAATTATTTGTAATAACAGTTTTCTGCAAGTGAACTAATGTTCATACCTACAGAGTAGTAAATGAACAAAGGTGGATATAACTTGAATGGAAGTTCTAGCCAGGACATCCACTGAATTTCAGTTTTTCACTGTTTTTCCTTAAAATAGTGTAGAAATTTTAAACTGAAGAGCCTTCCTACCGACGGAGTCTTTAATCAGTAGGTAGAAGCCTTTAAGTTCCTTCTGGTTTAGGTGAAACTGATTTAATTCATACCAAAACCAAAACCTCTTTTAAGCCTAATTTGGGCATTTCCAGCTCAGAAAGTATGGTGTAATGTAGGGATCCCTTTTTCCTGGTAATGCTTACAGTAAAGCACTATCCACTCTTCCCTCATAAACTTAACTCTCACTTTAGAATACAGTAGCTTCAGAGGGAGAGGAATCCTGCTTCAAGAGGTTTTGCAGTTTTAGATAGTTGCACTCTTAATACTGTGATACAAATAACGTAATTTATGAATTGTGTTAAGGATTATTCTCTTTGATTTCTGAAGAATGTCGAAAAGTCACAAGCCTTCTCTTATATTTCCTTATTTTTGATACCATAATCTATGTAGATCATTAATCAGATAATCAGATATTTTCAAGAATTCCAAATATGCACATTGCTTTTTTCTTTTAAAAACCAGTATTCAATCTAATACTAAATCCTAAGTAGTATTACTAGGAATATCTTTTCCCCTGAGTTTAGATCTGCTATCAATCACAAGTCAATAGTAGTTTTAACTCAGAACTGTTAAATGATTTTCAAAAAGACAAAATCATGACTCTCAAGACAAATATGAAGTAAACATGAATGAAATATTTTAAGTCACTAATTATTGAGGGAACTGGGAAAAAATGTTACAGCTGGTTATGAGGTAAATCCATAGATTAGATTAATATATCAGCTCAAGAAGGCAAAATCAATTTGTTTTACAGATGCAAAAACTGACTTCTTACACAGTGAGGAAAGAAGTCAGTTGAACCTCCACCAGACAACTTATTTGAGTGTCTATAAACAACTAATTATTTGCGTTACTTTGTTTTCTGCAAGTTAACTTCTGTTTCTACAGAGTTGTAAAATGGTTCAGCCACGAACCCCATAGAATCAGATAACCTGGAAGGATGTGCCCTGAACAATGCAGTTTTTCAATAAAGACACTTAGCAATTATTTTTTTGATCCATTTAAAAGTCTTTCACAATTTGTCTTTACATAACTAATATTGAAGGTAAATGTTAGCTAGGGACATTCATTATTTAAAACCTACATTTTATACCATAAGTGACAGCATGCAGAAAGTACCTGATGGAATTGGCTCAAAATCACAAAAGGAAAAGCCATTAAAATCATAATAAAATTTAACCTTATTGTGACAAGTAGAAATGTTTGTTTTTTAAAGGTGCTTAGTTGGCCCTCCAAAAATAAAATTTCTGTCTTCTGTAGAAATGGACTGATGAAAACTATAGGTATATTCATTTTAGGATTTCATTGAAGTAATCTTACCAGTTAAAATCTTTATAAACACGTGTGAAACTCTGATGTAAAGCACATAGAAAAGGTATCATACCAACTTAAATTGATTAATAACCAATGCTGGTTACAACAGATTCCTTTAGCAATTTGTAATGTATGTTTCAAAATACAACTATTTAAGAAAAGCAACTGGGATAAATCAGCTTAAATGGTATACACCACTGAAACTTGATAATAGAGAGTGCACAGGGCTAGTACCCTTCATGAATTTTTTCCCCCACTTAAAAGGAGATTGCTCAGAGTGGTGACCTTTCAGACTTGTTTTCTTCGTTGAGCAAGTGTTTTTATTATGGCTAACTTGAAGCACATGAGAAAACTGAGGCTAGCCTGTTTCTTATATGCCTCACCTGGCCTTGTTAATAGATTACAGCATTCCACTCATTAGTACCCATGATACAGGAGAAATTACTATTATGCTATGTGGTAATGATAAAGAAGACAGAAAAAGTCTTTTTATGGTAGTTGGGCCCTCAGAACAACTCTTCATGTTCTGGTGATAAGAAGACACTACTTGGATATCCAACAGAGGTTCATTAGCTTGTTATCTGCAGAGCTGATACAGCCTCTTGAATTCCCTCACAATGACAGGAACCCCATCTAAAGTGAAGGCTTGCAGAGCTGGAGATACCAGCATGCTGTTCTTCCTCATGAATACAAGTAGGGCTAATCTTATTATTGTAGAGTAAAAATTCTATGTAATTATTAAACAAAGGCCATATCTTTTTCTTCTGTAATTTAAAAAATGTTCAGAAAGAAAGGTATTTGGTGATTGCTACCTTTGGAAGAGCAAGACTGTAAATTGCGTAGTCTTAAGATAAATAAAAATGAGGAGAAATTATCCAGAGATTTCAGGCTAGAATTAACCAACAGCTTTATGATGAAATTTCTGTGGAGACATCTACTATATTTGTTCTGTTTCTAGGGCTGTATAGGTTATAAGAGTTCATTGTGTTCCAATATTCTGAGTGTTAACATCTTCATTGCTGATAGCAATTTGCAGAGCTTGAGCAAGCAGAACTTGCTGCCATGGATGGGGAGAATATATGTCTCCATCCTTTAGTTCTGAACAACAGAACCTTTTATGGCTAAGCACACATAAAAGTCCTTGTGATTAGTTAGACCCATAGAATTTATAGCCATGTGGCTGATGTTGTGGAAATAGGTAGTTGTTTGCTAGGTTATGTTTAGTGATTGTATTGTGGTTGGGGTTTCAGGAATGTGTGTGGGATTTCTAGTACATCAGGTAATTTGAGAAGCTAACATATTTATACTAAGATTTCTTATAATCCTTTAAGCATGCAAAAATCTAATTGAGTAAAATGAAATTTTTAAATAATTTGACTTCAGAGAAACTAAGAAGTTCTCAAATCTTAATGTATTGTGTGTCTACATTCTGTCTCTTTCAAGGAAAAAGTGAGTAAGATAAGCATTCATAATTATTGTAAATCATGGTTTAAAGGATACCAAGATCTATTATGGATTAATTTAAATGTACTTTAAATCTAACTTAATCATTTTTTGAACTTAACTACTTCTAGTCTATCTGATCAAACTTTGTTTCCTAATTAAATAAGCTCTGTTAGGTAGGCTTTCTTGGAAAATTTTAACTTCCTGAAACATCTGTGGTTTGTTGGAAAATCAACAAGTCTCAAAGCTATTTACTTCTACCTTAACTATTTTTACCTTAAAATAAGACCCATCAGAATTTGTAAAAACTTATACATTTTGGAAGTAAATTAATATTCCATAGATTGTCATGTCCTTGGTTTTAAATTTATTCTTTTAAATACTGGGTAAGTCATTTCATGATTTTAATGAAGAAAAATTAAAAATCAGAAAAACCATTTGATATATTTTTTACCCTAAAAAAAAAATTACTGTGGTCCAGGGAATGCTTTTCTTATACTCAAGAAAATTCTCCAGAATGTCAGTTCAGTGGAGTAGCACAATCTATAAAGGAGCTCTAGAAAGAACCAGCAAAGGACCAGGGGAAAGATATATGATGAATAACTTTTTATTACAATTTTAAAAACATGTGAAGTCACTAATAATATGTATGTTCTACATAGGAAAGAGACATTACTGTTATATATAAATAAGCATTTGAATTTTTAGACTTCAAAGTTATGCAGGAAAATGATAGCACTTAAGAACAAATGAGGAATGAAATTATTAGCATATTGTGCTAATTCTTTCTGGTGAATAGGATAAACGCTTAGGGGAAAGGAATGTCATTAGATGAAGTGGCTGAAATGCTCTTTTTATAAAGATACTATGATAACTTCTCAAAGCATCATTTTGATACATTTCTGTTGCAGTTCTCACACTCATTGGCCCTATCAGATATGTTGATCAGGCTGTAATCAGATTTGAGTTATAATTGTCAGAGCAATGAGTACTTTGGTGTCCTCTAGGATGTTTGGAAAGGAAGAATCCATCAAGTAATTCCTGTTCTCTTACTGTACAGCAGAAGCATTAATCTTGCTTATATCTCATGTTTAACTTATTTGAAGAATTAGGGTACATTTGTGACCATTTAAAACTATTCCAGTGGCTCTTGTATAACCATTCAGTCTGTGCTCTCTTAATAAATTTTACAAAAACATTCATGGCAAGTTAGTATCTGTGTGTGAATTTTCCAATTGTATTTCAGACTTTAAGAAAGAAAGGCCTTAATGGTTGTGAGAGCCCTGATGCTGACGATTACTTTGAGCACAGTCCACTCTCGGAGGACAGATTCAGCAAACTAAATGAAGATAGTGATTTTATTTTCAAACGAGGCCCTGTAAGTACTTTTACTTTACCTCTACTTTTTATTTGTTGATCCTTTTTGTTAACTTCATTATTTAGGCTCTGAACAAGAAGGAACACAGAGGGTGCGACAGCCCAGACCCTGATACTTCCTATGTGCTAACTCCACATACAGAAGAAAAATATAAAAAAATTAATGAGGAATTTGATAATATGATGCGGAATCATAAAATCGCAGTGAGTACAAAAGTATGGTTTGTGCTTTTTACCTTGTGCATGAAGAGATTGACCACACATCTCACTTATTTTCA
Source organism: Phataginus tricuspis (assembly GCA_029783875.1). NCBI lineage: Eukaryota > Metazoa > Chordata > Mammalia > Pholidota > Manidae > Phataginus > Phataginus tricuspis. The sequence goes on along the minus strand of JAQQAC010017683.1, from coordinate 9,339,920 downwards.
CAGTAGGTGATAACAGTAAGAAGGGAGAAAAAGTATTAATTCTTTTTATCTTATAGAACTTCAAAATAAAGTTGTTGAAATATCATAATAGTGCACGTTCAGTGTCTTAAACATAAAAATGAAGAGAAAACATCCTGACCAGGCTCTACTTATTATCCCCTGTACCTTTGCATAAGGCACCTAAACATCCTGGATTCCAATTTCCTCATCTGTAAACTGAGTTGGCTCACATAATTTTTAAGGTTCATTCTAGCTCAAATTTCCATGATTTTAAACAGGGTGCATATAAGACTTCAGTCTCTCTCACATGCCTTTAAAAAATATTATATGTTTTTAAATAGGTCTAAGACTATAAAATACAAATTGATTGGGTTTATTTGAAAATTTGGTACTTCAAAGAATTTTTAATTATTTTGTATAGTTGCTGTAATAGTAATAGCTTTTACTCTTCAGCTCTTTATGTCCGAAAACCACTTGGCAACAATACTGCTTTTCTTTTCTTATACTATAGGTATTGAGGAAAAGAGCCTTGACTCAGTTGTAATTTAAGGAAGCAATGTTCTTAAACTGCTTGCAAAACAGATAGTTGGTTTAAAATTGTCCATGCTCATAGATCTTACCATTGTGAAACAGTACTTCTCTCTGGAAGCTCTATTGGCAGCTTAAGACAACTGTTCTGGATCTAATTTATTTAATGCTGTATATGTATTGTAGGCTTCATGGAACAGATTGTTTCCAATGCTGTTATTTATTTCCTTGTCAGAATTAACTCTCCGAAAAACTATGCCCAAAAGTATGCATCATGGATTATTTCTTCAAAGTAGGTCTATACTGTAAGAAGTTCATGAAATACAGATTTAAGGAGGTACTTTGTGCTGATACCATTATTGTTCTTAAAACACAAAACAATAGCAAACAAAATAAAATAAAATCCCTTCTGACCTCACATGGATGTTGATGACCTTGCAGTTATAACGTTAAGCTGCAAAAATACTGTGTAAATAAATTGCTTTACTTTTGAAAAAGTATTATCATATATCCATTGTTTTATGTTTGTTAATGAATTATTATAATTTTCTACCTGAAATAAACTACTGTTGAATAGAGTACAAAAACTATATTCTACCAACTTTGAATTAGTAGTGTTGCCTTATTTTGAAAATCACTATTTTAAAATGTGGGGAAAGTATCTTTTCTCTCACTTTATAAAGAGGAATGTTATTTTTCATGGTTAGTATATTGTTAGTGGTCTATGGAGGAAATGCAAGAGGAAAATAGAAAATAGTATTTTTAAGGAAGTGTGGAATATTTTGGAGGCAAGTAAGATAACATTCACAATATTTTTGTAATTTAATCTCCATACAATTTAAAAATGGTTTGTTAGTAGTTAATTTTATTGTCTGCATTATTTCTTTGAGCTTCATTACACTCAGATTGTATTGTTATGTATATAACATGATTTTTTTGTTGTTGTTTTGTCCATTAAGAATGTTAGTCAGTTAAATCAGACCAGGGCTTATTCATAATGTCCTGCATTTGATGTATTAAGTTTACAATATGTGTACATACTTTCTCCTTTTGTTATATTTGGCAGTAGAAATATAATGTTACTAAACTGGTTTGCATTAAAGTGCTAGTTTATTTTTACTTGATAACAGTGATATATTTTGTAATGTCTAATTTGACAACAGTACCTTAATACAAGGTTCTGACCTTTAATTTTCATCTCTGTGTATATTTTTAATATATGTATCAGTATATATATATATATTAATACAAAAACTGAAATTGAAAAGATTCATGTCAAACATATTCATGTTCAAATGTAATTCTAAAGAAAATCACTTAAATTTGCAAATTGATTTAGTAAGAATCTATTCCCCTCCCCTCCTCTATTTTTAATAACTAGGGTTACGTAATCAAATTAAAGTTTGTAAGTTATTAAATTTAATATATGGAACTAACATTTTTTTCTTCCTTGTTCTTTGTTTACAGCCTGGTTTGCCACCTCAAAACTTCTCAATGTCTGTCACAGTCCCTGTGACCAGCCCTAATGCTTTGTCCTACACTAACCCAGGGAGTTCACTTGTGTCCCCATCTTTGGCAGCCAGCTCCACATTAGCAGATTCAAGCATGCTCTCTCCACCTCAAGCCACATTACATAGAAATGTATCCCCGGGAGCCCCTCAGAGACCACCAAGTACTGGCAGTGCAGGTATGTAGTGATATCTCTTCTGCTGGTTTTTAACTAAAAGGGAGAAAAGTCTAATTGCTAATATAAGCAGTTTCTTATTTTGCTATTCTTGATTTTATTGCTTGCAGAACAAGAGTCATTACTGCATAATTGACTCCGTTTTAGGTATTGTTTTGAAAATCTGTGGCTCTCAAATCCTGTTAGTGGAACAACATAGAGAACCTGCCATCTATCAGCTTCCTTATCATGGGAAAGCTGTACTTTGACAGGTTTTTTTAATGAAAGTTTAAATAGGATATCATGAGCAAAGATTTAAAGTTAAGTGTGAGCTATTCATGTTTAAAATACGGAGAATAGACTTACCAGGTTTGGAGTTAGAGTGTTTTTTGCGTTTCCTGCTGCCTGAATCTGTTCATTAATTCAGCAGAAATTTTCAGGGCACTTACTGCATTACTGTTATGCAGTACCTCGTCTCCCTAAGTCCTAGATTTAACAGTGCTGCATTAGCACTGCCACATTCTTATCAATATGTACTATTTGGAATTGATACACAGGAAGGCAGACACATCCCTACTTACATGAGCACATTATATTACACATTAACACTAAGTTCAGACTGGGCTATTTCTTTTTTTTTTTTTTTTTTTTAAGGAATGAAGTGTAGTTACTTCAGTTCATAATCATTCAGATAAGGAGAGCCAATTCATATTCATTCTTTGCCCCCTCTGTTCTCTCTCTAACCTTGTTAGGTGGGATGTTGAGCACTTCAGACCTCACAGTGCCAAATGGAGCTGGAAACAGCCCAGTGGGTGAGTGAATTCCTACTGTTTCACATTGTGTAGGCATCTATCCTATCTGAAATAAAAGGAATATTGTCCTCAAACAAAGCCTCCTACAAAAATGAAGAGGAAACAAATGGAGATATATGACTAGAGCAGACATGTCCTTTGTAGAGTTAATTTCCTTCTGAGGGGTATTTTCATTAATGCTTAACATTTTTTAATAACACCCCTGTTTTGTTTACTCATTAATTCAATAAATATTCGTTGAGTGCCTCCTTCGTATCAGATGCTCTTCTAAATACTAAATTGCCTTCATACAATATTTTCATCAAGACAGTTTCTTTAGGAAAAGCTTTTTGTATCATCTGTCCTCACCAAAGTTAGCAGACTGACATATCTTAAAATGACTTGAAATAGTCTCAAGAGAGATTGCAATGTGAAGAAAATGGTGGGTCTACTTCTAGAGATACAAAGAAAATTGAGAAGTTTGTCGTCTCTGAAGGATGTGTTTTGGTGGTCACATGTAGATCATTCACATTTTGTCATAATTGCAGCCAAATTGGTTCTTTTACTTTGGGACCCCTCCCAAGATGACTAGCAGTTTAAACACATGTCATAAATGTGTCTGCCTAGCTCTGAAATGCTGGTAAAGATAAATGAAGATCTTAATATTACACAAATACAGCACATATGTCAGAGTTACAAGAACAACTATCCCTTTGGATTATCATCACATTAAGTCATACTGGTCTCTTAATCTATTAATAATCACAGTTATTATCATTGTTATTTGAAAGCAAGGGCAAGAATGCACTCCCTGCTTTTAGATATTGTCTGTTCCTGCAGGCAACTGAAAAGAGATTATTTATAGGAAAAATTCCTAATTGCATATATTTGATCATTTGTTACATAAAAATGTAAGGAGCTTTTGTCTTAAAATTATAGAGGTGATTGAATAACTTGATTAAAAAATGTTGAGAAAGAAATAGACATTATTGAGTGAGACAGGTTACAAAACATATGGTGACTAAAGTAGGAATAAATATGTAATTATAACTGCCACTTCATTAATTGCTGTTTAATGGAACTAAACAGATAAGACCTGTTGTAAATCTTTTTAAATAGATAATTAGATGTAGAAAAGTCAATAAAGTCTTTACCAATTATACATTAGGGCTGCTACACTTTTATGTGTATTTCCAAATATTTATGGTTTATTTCTTTTCAACTCTGTTTTATTATTTGCATGCCCATATTCTCTTTTTGTGTTAAATTTTCCCATATGCTTTTGTTCCACATACAGTATCCATCTTGCTCTTCCTTCTACTTTCCAGGCTGGTTAACGATGGGATCAATAATTTCTATATCATTTAATGTTCATTTTAACTAGTTGTTGGTTTTATTTCCAAAATTATTTTTGTTTCATGGAATGTATTTGAAGATTTTTAAGGTGTTTTCCTCTGGCTTTTATTTCTCAGAAATACTTGGAGCCTACATGGGTTTAAAGTATTTCTTGCTATTAAATTCTCCCCTGACCCCCAATTAAATGTTCTATCTTAGGTATTTTAGGGGTGTTATTTTTGTGAGAAAGAGTCAAATAATATATTTTAACTGATTTTGAACAGTGCTGTCACTTAGGTGTAGTAGTTTGAAAAATAATAGTTTTTTTTAAGTTTTATTGGTTTTTTCTTAAGATATTATTGATATACACTCTTATGAAGGTTTCACATGAGAAAACAATGTGGTTACTACATTTACCCATATTATCAAGTCCCCACCCATACCCCAGTGCAGTCACTGTCCATCAGTATAGTAAGATGTCACAGATTCACTGTTTGCCTTATCTGTGCTATACTGTTTTCCCGGTGATCCTCCAAACCATGTATACTAAACATAATACCTCTCAATCCCCTTCTCCCACCCTCCCCACCTGCCCTCCCACACCCCTCCCCTTTGGTAACCACTAGTTCCTTCTTGGAGTCTCTGAGTCTGCTGCTATTTTGTTCCATCAGTTTTGCTTCGTTGTTATACTCCACAAATGAGGGCAATCATTTGGCACTTGTCTTTCTCTGCCTGGCTTATTTCACTGAGCATAATATCCTCCAGCTCCATCCATGTTGTTGCAAATGGCAATTTGTTTCTTTCTTATGGCTGAATAGTATTCCATTGTGTATATGTACCACATCTTCTTTATCCATTCATCTATTGATGGACACTTAGGTTGCTTCCATATCTTGGCTATTGTAAAAAGTGCTGCAATAAACATAGGGGTGCATATGTCTTTTTGAATCTGAGAAGTTGTATTCAATGGGTAAATTCCAAGAGTGGGATTCCCAGGTCAAATGGTATTTCTATTTTTAGTTTTTTGAGGAACCTCCATATTGCTTTCCACAATGGTTGAACTAGCTTACATTCCCACCAGCAGTGTAGGAGGGTTCCCCTTTCTCTGCATCCTCGCCAGCATTTGTTGTTCATAGTCTTTTCGATGCTGGCCATCCTTACTGTGTGAGGTGATACCTCATTATGGTTCTAATTTGCATTTCCCTGATGATTAGTGATGCAGAGCATCTTTTCATGTGTCTGTTGGCCATCTGAATTTCTTCTTTGGAGAACTGTCTCTTCATATCCTCTGCCCATGTTTTAATCAGGTTATTTGCTTTTTGGGTGTTAAGGCATGTAAGTTCTTTATATCTTTTGGATGTCAACCCCTTGTCGGATATGTCATTTACAAATATATTCTCCCATACTGTAGGATGCCTTTTTGTTCTGTTGATGGTGTCTTTTGCTTACAGAAACTTTTTAGTTTGATGTAGTCCCATGAGTTCATTTTTGCTTTTTGTTTCCCTTGCTCGAGGAGATGCGTTCAGAAAGAAGTTGCTCATGCTTATATTCAGGAGATTTTTGCCTATGCTTTCTTCTAAGAGTTTTATGGTTTCATGACTTACATTCAGGTCCTTGATCCATTTTGAGTTTACTTTTGTCTATGGGGTTAAACAATAATCCAGTTTCATTCTCTTGCATGTAGCCGTCCAGTTTTGCCAACACCAGCTGTTGAAGAGGCTATCATTTCCCCATTGTATGTCCATGACTCCTTTATCATATATGAATTGACCATATATGGTTAGGTTTGTATCAGGGCTCTCTAGTCTGTTCCATTGGTTTATGGTTCTGTTCTTCTGCCAGTACCAAATATTTTTGATTACTGTGGCTTTGTAGTAGAGCTTGAAGTTGGGGAGTATAATCGCCCAGCTTTATTCTTCCTTCTCAGGATGGCTTTGGCTGTTCGTGTCTTTTGTAGTTCCATATGAATTTTAGAACAATTTTCTCTAGTTCGTTGAAGAATGCTGTTAGTATTTTGACAGGAATTTCATTGAATCTATAGATTGCTTTAGGCAGGATGGCCATTTTGACAATATTAATTGTTCCTATCCATGAGCAAGAGATGTGTCTTCTTTAATTTCTCTCATGAGTGTCTTGTAGTTTTCAGAGTATAGGTCTTTCACTTCCTTGGTTAGGTTTATTCCTAGGTATTTTATTCTTTTTGATGCAACTGTGAATGGAATTGTTTTCTTGATTTCTCTCTCTGCTAGTTCATTGTTAGTGTATATGAATGCCACAGATTTCTGCATATTAATTTTGTATCCCACAACTTTGCTGAATTCAGATATTAGATCTAGTAGTTTGGAGTGGATTCTTTAGGGTTTTTTATGTACAATATCATGTCATCTGCAAAAGGGACAGTTTAACTTCTTCCTTGCCACTCTGGATGCCTTTTATTTCTTTGTGCTGTCTGAATGCCATGGCTAGTACCTTCAGTACTATGTCAAATAGAAGTGGGGAGAGTGGACATCCTTGTCTTGTTTCCAATCTTAGAGGAAAACTTTCAGCTTCTCGCTGTTAATTATAATGTTGGCTGTGGGTTTGTCATATATGGCCTTTATGAAGTTGAGGTACTTGCCCACTATACCCATTTTGTTGAGAGTTTTTATCATGAATGGATATTGAATTTTGTCAAATGCTTTTTCAGCATCTATGGAGATGATCATATGGTTTTTGTCCTTCTTTTTGTTGATGTGGTGGATGATGATGATGGATTTTCAAATGTTGTACCATCCTTGCATCCCTGGAATAAATCCTACTTGATCATGATGGATGATCCTTTGAATGTATTTTTGAATTTGGTTTGCTAATATTTTGTTGAGTATTTTTGCATCTATGTTCATCAGGGATATTGGTCTGTAGTTTTGTGTGTGTGTGTGTGTGTGTGGTGTCTTTGCCTGGTTTTGGTATTAGAGTGATGCTGACCTCATAGAATGAGTTTGGAAGTAGTCCTTCTTCTACCCCTTGGAAAACTTTAAGGAGGATGCATATTAGGTCTTCACTGAATGTTTGATAAAATTCAGCAGTGAAGTCATCTGGTCCAGGCGTTTTGTTCTTAGGTAGGTTTTTGATTACAAGTTCAATTTTGTTGCTGGTAATTGGTCTGTTCAGATTTTCTGTTTCTTTCTGGGTTAGCCTTGGAAGGTTCTATTTTTCTAGACAGTTGTCCATTTCTTCTAGGTTATCCAGGTGTTACCATGTAATTTTTCATAGTGTTCTCTAATAGTTCTTTGTATTTCTGTGGTGTTCGAAGTGATTTTTCCTTTCTCATTTCTGAATCTGTTTATGTGAGTAGACTCTCTTTTTTTCTTGATAAGTCTGGCTAGGGGGGTATCTATTTTGTTTATTTTCTCAAAGAACCAGTTCTTGCTTTCATTGATCCTTTCTATTGTTTTATTCTTCTCAATTTTATTTATTTATGCTCTAATCTTTATTATGTCTCTCCTTCTACTGACTTTGGGCCTCATTTGTTCTTATTTTTCTAGTTTCATTAATTGTGAGTTTAGACTGCTCATATGGAATTGTTCTTCTTTCCTGAGGTAGTCCTGTCTTGCAATAAACTTTCTTCTTAGCACTGCCTTCGCTGCGTCTCACAGATTGTGCAGTGTTGAATTATTGTTGTCATTTGTCTCCAATATATTGCTTGATCTCTCTTTTTATTTGGTCATTGATCCATTGGTTATTTAGGAGCATGTTGTGAAGCCTCCATGTGTTTGTGGGATTTTTCATTTTCTTTGCATAATTCTAGTTTCATACCTTTGTGATCTGAGAAACTGGTTGGTACAATTTCAATCTTTTTGAACTTATCAAGGCTCTTTTGGTGGCCAGTATATGATCTGTTCTTGAAAATGTTCCATGTGCACTTGAGAAGAATGTATATTCTGCTGCTTTTGGGTATAGAATTCTGTAGATGTCTGTTAGGTCCATCTGTTCTAATGTGTTGTTCAGTGCCTCTGTCTCCTTACTTATTTTCTTTCTGGTTGATCTGTACTTCAGAGTGGGTGGTGTGTTGAATAGTCTCCTAGAATGAATGCATTGCATTCAATTTCCCCTTTTAATTCGTTAGTATTTGTTTCACATATGTAGGTGCTGCTGTGTTGGGTGCACAGGTATTTATAATGGTTATATCCTCTTTTTGGATTGACCCCTTTATCATTTATGTAATGTCCTTGTCTCTTGTGACTTTCTTTGTTTTGAAGTCTATTTTGTCTGATAAGTACAACAACTCCTGCTTTTTTCTCCCTATTAGTTGCATGAAATGTCTTTTTCCATCCCTTCACTTTTAGTCTGTGTATGTCTTTGGGTTTAAAGTGAGTCTCTTGTAGGCAGCATATAGATGGGTCTTCTTTTTTATCCATTTGGTGACTCTATGTCTTTTGATTGGTGCATTCAGTCCATTTACATTTAGGGTGATTATGGATAGGTATGTAATTATTGGCATTGCAGGCTTTAGATTCATGGTTACCAAAGGTTCAAGGTTAACTTCCTTACTATCTAAGAGTCTAACTTAACTCACTTAATATGCTATTACAAACACAATCTAAAGGTTCTTTTTTTCTTCTCCTTTTTCTTCCTCCTCCTTTGTTTATATATTATATATTAGGTATCATATTCTGTACTGTTTGTCTATCCCTTGATTGACTTTGGGGATAGTTAATTTAATTTTGCATTTGCTTAGTAATTAGCTGTTCTACTTCCATTACTGTGGTTTTATTACCTCTGGCGACAGCTGTTCAACCGTAGGACTTCCATCTATAGCAGTCCTCCAAAATACACTGCAGAGATGGTTTGTGGGAGGTAAATTCTCTCAGCTTTGCTTCTCTGGGAATTGTTTAATCCCTCCTTCAAATTTAAATGATAATCTTGCCGGATAAGGTATTCTTGGTTCAAGGCCCTTCTGCTTCATTGCATTAAATACATCATGACACTCCCTACTGGCCTGTAAGGTTTCTGCTGAGAAGTCTGATGATAACCTGATGGGCGTTCCTTTGTATGTGATCTTATTTCTCTCTCTGGCTGCTTTTAATAGTCTGTCCTTATCCTTGATTTGCCATTTTAATTACTATATGTCTTGGTGTTGTCTTCCTTGGGTCCCTTGTGTTGGGAGATCTGTGCACCTGCATGGCCTGAGAGGCTTTTTCGTTCCCCATATTGGGGACGTTTTCAGCAATCACCTCCTCAAAGACACTTTCTATCCCTTTTTCTCTTTCTTCTTCTTCTGGTACCCCTATAATGCGTATATTGTTCCATTTGGATTGGTCACACAGTTCTCTCAATATTCTTCCATTCTTAGAGATCCCTTTTTCTCTCTGTGCCTCAGCCTCTTTATATTCCTCTTCTCTAGTTTCTATTTCATTTATTGTCTCCTCCACCATATCCAATGTGCTTTGAATACCCTCCACTGTGCTCTTCAACGATTGGATCTCCAATCGGAATTCATTCCTGAGTTCTTGAATATCTTTCTGTACCTCCATGAGCATGTTAATGATTTTTATTTTGAACTCCCTTTCAGGATGAGTCATGAGGTCGATATCATTTAAATCTTTCTTAGGAGTCGTATTAATAATTTTCCTCTGAACCAGGTTCCTTTGGTGTTCCATATTTGTGTATGGCGCCCTCTAGTGCCCAGAAGCTCTACTCTCTGGAGCTACTCAGCCTCTGAAGCAATGTTGGGGGCCGCAGGGGAGTGGTGCTGGTGCTTAGGGGGAGGAAAGAGCTGTTTCCTGCTTCCCGGCTGCTATGCCTGTCTCCACTGCCTGAACCAGTGGGCCAAGCACACAGGTATAAGCCTCTATGCTTTGCATTTGTAGGTACTGTAGATAGATGTTCCCTCTGGCTGGCCTAACGCCAGGGTAGGGTTTGCCGGTTTGTGAGCCAGGTGGGGATGGCCAGGAGAAAGGCGCAGTAGGCTGCCTATCATGGAAGGTGTTCTTGGAGCTATGTAGGCAGCCAGGGAGCTGGAGCACCTGAAGATCGTGAAAGCTCCCAACCTGCTGGGCAGAGTGGACCCTGACAATTTTGTCTGCCTGTCCTTTCTCCTGAACAGTAAGCTCTGTGCAATCCCTGTCCCTTTAGCAGCCCTCTTGCTAAGGGCTTCCTTGTTAGGAAGTCTCTCAGACTGCCCGCCTTTCTTTTGTCCCAGAGCAGCTGTATATGGATCCCTGAATCTTACTCTCTCCAGGAATTCTGCCTGTCTTAGCTTTCCAACCCCCTAATTACGAGAATATCGTGCAAGCACCATGAAATGTAGGTTTGTACTCTCAGAGCAGATCTCCGGAGTTAGGTATTCAGCAGCCCCAGGTCTCCACTCCCTCCCTGCTCTGTTTCTCTTTCTCCCGCTGGTGAGCTGGGGTGGGGTAAGGGCTTGGATCCCACCGGGCCACAGCTTTAGTACTTACCCTGTTCCATGAGGTTTGCTCTTTTCTCCCGGTGTATGCAGTTTCGCATAGTCCTCTTTCCTGTTGGTCTTTCAGGAGTAGTTGTATTAGTTATATTTTCATATTATATGTGGTTTTAGGAGGAAGCCTGTGTCTCACCTCTCACGCCGCCATCTTTAACCCTTCTCCAGTTTTATTGTTTTATGGAAAATAATAGTTTAAACTCATTTTTATACCTTAATAAAGTCTTTATGAATGAAAAGATTAAGCATTTAAAATTCCCAGAGATATTTAGAAATTTAGAAGAAGGTGTGGGGTAAAATTTCTATCTGCTTTTCTTTTTTTTCTTTATAATTTATTTTGGTATCATTAATCTACAATTACATGTGCAATATTATGGTGATTAAACTACCCCCTTCATCAGGTCCCTCCACCAACCCCATTAGAGTCACTGTCCATCAGCGTAGTGAGATGCTATAGAATCACTACTTGTCTTCTCTGAGTTGTACAGCCCTCCCCGTGCCCCCCCAAAATTACATCTGCTAATCATAATGCCCCTTTTACCCTCTTATACCTCCCTTCCCACCCATCTTCCCCAGTCCCTTTCCCTTTGGTAACTGTTAGTCCATTCTTGGGTTCTGTGAGTCTGCTGCTGTTTTGTTCCTTCATTTTTTTTTTCTTTGTTCTTATACTCCACATATGGGTGAAATCATTCAATACTTGTCTTTTTCGGCTTGGCTTATTTCACTGAGCATAATACCCTCTAGCTCCATCCATGTTGTTGCAAATGGTAGGATTTGTTTTCTTCTTCTGGCTGAATAATATTCCATTGTGTATATGTACCACCTCTTCTTTATCCATTCATCTACTGATGGACACTTAGGTTGCTTCCATTTCTTGGCTATTGTAAATAGTGCTGCGATGAACATAGGAGTGCATATGTCTTTTTCAAACTGGGATGCTGCAGTCTTAGGGTAAATTCCTAGGAGTGGGATTCCTGGGTCAAATGGTATTTCTATTTTGAGTTTTTTAAGAAACTGCCATACTGCTTTCCACAATGGTTGAACTAATTTGCATTCCCACCAGCAGTGTAGGAGGGATCCCCTTTCTCCACATCCTCGCCAACATTTGTTGTTGTTTGTGTTTTGGATGTTGGCCATCCTCGCTACTGTGAGGATATCTCATTGTGGTTTTAATCTGCATTTCTCTGATGATTAGCGATATGGAGCATCTTTTCATGTGCCTGTTGGCCATCTGAATTTCTTCTATGGAGAAGTGTCTATTCATGTCCTCTACCCATTTCTTAATTGGATTATTTGCTTTTTGTTTGTTAAGGTGCATGAGTTCTTTATATATTTTGGATGTCAACCCCTTATCAGATACGTCATTTATGAATATATTCTCCCATACTGTAGGATGTCTTTTTGTTCTACTGATGGTGTCCTTTGCTGTACAGAAGCTTTTCAGCTTGATATAGTCCCACTTGTTCATTTTTGCTTTTGTTTCCCTTGCCCGGGGTGATATGTTCATGAAGAAGTCGCTCATGTTTATTTCCAAGAGATTTTTGCCTATGTTTTTTTCTAAGAGTTTTATGGTTTCACGAATTACATTCAGGTCTTTGATCCACCTTGAGTTTACCTTTGTGTATGGGGCTAGACAGTAGTCCAGTTTCATTCTCTTACATGTAGCTGTCCAGTTTTTCCAACACCAGCTGCTGAAGAGGCTGTCATCTCCCCATTGTATATCCAAGGCTCCTTTATCAAATACTAACTGACTGTATATGTTTGGGTTAATGTTTGGATTTTCTATTCTGTTCCACTGGTCTGTGGGTCTCTTTTTGTGCCAATACCAAATTGTCTTGATTACTGTGGCTTTGTAGTAGAGCTTGAAGTCAGGGAGCGTAATTCCCCCTGTTTTATTCCTCCTTTTCAGGATTGCTTTGGCTATTTGGGGTCTTTTGTGTTTCAATATGAATTTTAGGACTATTTGTTCCAGTTCATTGAAGAAAGCTGTTGGTAGTTTGATAGGGATTGTGTTGAATCTGTAGATTGCTTTAGTTAGTATAGCCATTTTGACAATATTTATTCTTCCTAGACAAGAGCATGGGATGAATTTCCATTTGTTAGTGTCCTCTTTAATTTCTCCTAGGAGTGTCTTGTAGTTTACAGAGTACAGGTCTTTCACTTCCTTGGTTAGGTTTATTCCTAGGTATTTTATTATTTTTGATGCAATTGTGAATGGAATTGTTTTTCTGATTTCTCTTTCTGTTAGTTCATTGTTACTGTATAGGAAAGCAACAGATTTCTGTGTGTTAATTTTGTATCCTGCAACTTTGCTGAATTCAGGTATTAGTTCTAGTAGTTTTGGAGTGGAGTCTTTAGGGTTTTTTATGTACAGTATCATGTCATCTGTAAATAGTGACAATTTGACTTCTTCTTTACCAATCTGGATGCCTTGTATGTCTTTATTTTGTCTGATTGCCGTGGCTATGACCTCCAGTATTATGTTGAATAACAGTGGGGAGAGTGGGCATCCCTGTCTTGTTCCCGATCTTAGATGGAAAGCTTTCAGCTTCTCACTGTTAAGTATGATGTTAGCTGTGGGTTTGTCATATATAGCCTTTATGATGTTGAGGTAGTTGCCGTCTATACCCATTTTGTTGAGAGTTTTAATCATGAATGGTTGCTTAATTTTGTCAAATGCTTATTCAGAATCTATGGAGATGATCATGTGGTTTTTCTTCTTCTTTTTGTTGATGTGGTGGATGATGTTGATGGATTTTCGAATGTTGTACCATCCTTGCATCCCTGGGATGAATCCCACTTGATCATGGTGTATAATCCTCTTGTTGTATTTTTGAATTCGGTTTGATAATACTTTGTTGAGTATTTTTGCATCTATGTTCATCAGGGATATAGGTCTGTAATTTTCTTTTTTGGTGAGTTCTTTGCCCGGTTTTGGTATTAGAGTGATGCTGGCTTCATAGAAAGAGTTTGGAAGTATTCCCTCCTCATATTTTTTGGAATACTATAAGGAGAATGGGTGTTATTTCTTCTCTATATGTCTGGTAGAATTCAGAGGTGAATCCATCTGGCCCACGGGTTTTATTCTTGGGTAGTTTTTTGATTACTGCTTCAATTTCGTTGCTGGTGATTGGTCTGTTTAGTTTTTCTGTTTCTTGCTCTGTCAGTCTTGGAAGGTTGTATTTTTCTAAGAAGTTGTGCATTTCTTCTACATTTTCCAACTTGGGAGCATATAGATTCTCATAATATTCTCTTATAATTCTTTGTATTTCTGTAGAGTCCATCGTTATTTTTCCTTTCTCATTTCTGATTCTGTTTATGTGTGTAAATTCTCTTCTCTTAATGAGTCTGGCTAGGGGTTTATCTATTTTGTTTATTTTTTCAAAGAACCCGGTCTTGGTTTCATTGATATTTTCTGTTGTTTTATTCTTCTCAATTTTATTTATTTCTTCTCTGATCTTGATTATGTCCCTCCTTCTGGTGACTTTGGGTCTCATTTGTTCTTCTTTTTCCAATTTCAGTAATTGTGTCTTTGAGTGTTCATTTGGGAATGTTCTTCCTTCTTTAAATAGGTCTGGATTGCAATATACTTTCCTCTTAGAACTGCCTTTGCTGCGTCCTACAGAAGTTGTGGCTTTGTGTTGTTGTTGTCATTAGTCTCCATATATTCTTTGATTTCTGTTTTGATTTGGTCATTAATCCATTGATTAATTAGGAGAATGTAGTTAAGTCTCCATGTATTTGTGAGCCTTTTTGATTTCTTTGTACAATTTTTTTCTACCTTTGTGATCTGAGAAGTTGATTGGTAGGATTTCAATATTTTTGAATTTACTGAGGTTCTTTTTGTGGCCTACTATGTGGTCTATTCTGGAAAATGTTCCATGTGGACTTGAGAAGACTGTGTATCCTGCTGCTTTTGGGTGCAGAGTTCTGTAGATATCTCTTAGGTCCATCTGTTCTAGTGTGTTGATCTGTCCTTTGGAGTGAGTGGTGTGTTGAAGTCTCCTAAAATGAATACATTGCTTTCTATTTCTTCCTTTAATTCTGTTAGTATTTGTTTCACATATGCTGGCACTCCTGTGTTGGGTGCATATATATTTATAATGGTTATATCTTCTTGTTGGACTGACCCCTTTATCATTATGTAATGTCCTTCTTTATCTCTTGCTACTTTCTTCGTTTTGAAGTCTATTTTGTCTGATACAAGTACTGCAACACCTGCTTTTTTCTCTTTGTTGTTTGCATGAAGTATCTTTTTCCATTCCTTCACTTTTAGTCTGTGTATATCTTTGGGTTTGAGGTGATTCTCTTGTAAGCAGCATATAGATGGGTCTTGCTTTTTTATCCATTCTGTTACTCTGTGTCTTTTGATTGGTGCATTCAGTCCATTTACAGTTAGGGTGATTATGGATAAATATGTACTTATTGCCATTGCTGGCTTTAGATTCATGGTTACCAAAGGTTCAAGGGTTGCTTCTTTACTATCTAACAATCTAACTTAACTTTCTTGTTAAGTTATTGTGAACACTGTCTGATGTTTCTTTATCTCTCCCTTCTTATTCTTCCTCCTCTATTTATATATTAGGTGTTTTGTTCTTTGCCTTTAGTTAGTATTTGGATGGTCTGCTTTCTTTGCTATGATTTTATTTTCTCTGGTGACATCTTTTTAGCCTTTGGGGTGCTTCCCTCTAGAGCAGTCCGTTTAAGATATCCTGTAGTGTTGGTTTATGAGAGGCAAACTCTCTCAACTTTTGTTTGTCTGGAAATTGTTTAATCCCTCCATCATATTTAAATGATAATCATGCTGGATACAATATTCTTGGTTCGAGGCCCTTCTGTTTCATTACGTTAAATATATCATGCCATTCTCTTCTGGCCTGTAATGTTTCTGTTGAGAAGTCTGATGACAGTCTGATGGGTTTTCCTTTGTAGGTGATCTTTTTTCTCTCTCTAGCTGCCTTTAATACTCTGTCTTTATCTTTGTTCTTTGCCATTTTAATTATTATGTGTCTTGGTGTTGTCTTCCTTGGGTCCCTTGTATTGGGAGATCTGTGGGCTTCCATGGACTGCGAGACTATTTCCTTCCCCAGCGTGGGAAAGTTTTCAGCAATTATTTCTTCAAAGACACTTTCTATCCCTTTTTCTCTCTCTTCTTCCTCTGGTACTCCTATAATGTGAATATTGTTTTGTTTGGATTGGTCACACAGTTCTCTTAATATTCTTTCATTCCAAGAGATCCTTTTATCTCTCTCTGCCTCAGCTTCTCTGTATTCCTGTTCTCTGATTTCTATTCCATTAACAGTCTCTTGCATCTCATCCAGTCTGCTGTTAAGCCTGTCCAATGACTTGTCTGATATCTGCATCGTCTTTCCTCACTTCCCTCACTTCCTCCCTTAGCTCCTGCACATTTCTCTGTAGATCCGTCAGCATGGTTATGACTTTTATTTTGAATTCTTTTTTAGGAAGACTGTGCATTTCCATCCCTTCAAGCTCCCTTTCTGGGGTTGTCTGGTTGATTTTAGTTTCAACCATATTCCTCTGTCTTTTCATGGGTATAGAAGTGATCGCCGGTAGTTGCCACGTATGTCAGCTGGGCTCTTTATGACTTAAAAAGGAGAAAAAAAAAGAAAGAAAAAGGAGAAAGAAAGAAAGAAAAAAAGGGAAAAAAGAAAAGAAAAAACAGAAGAAAAAACAGAAAACAAAAAACAATCAAAAGAAAACGCCCACCGGGAGTGGATTCTGTGGGGATGCTGTTGGTGGCGCTGTTGCTACACTATTCCGCAGGGCCCTTTATAGCTCTGGCTTGGGTGGCAATGAATGTTAGGCTGTTGATCCCTGTGGGAAGTCTAAGTGCGGCCACCCTTTCCCAGTCGCCAGCTAAGGGGTCCGAAACTCCCCAGGACTCCCAGCCTGCTGGGCTGAGTGTGCCAGGGCGATCTGGTCCTCCGCTGGGCTCCTGTCTCTCTTTAAGACTGCTGAAAAAGGGACGCCCTTTTCTTTTTTTTTTTTTTTTCCTTCCCAGGAGCCGGCTGAAAGCACTGTGGCGCATTCCCCACTCAGATCCTGCACCCTCTGTCTCTCCAATCTCCGCTACACTGCGCGATGTGTGTCAGCACTCCCCGCGCAGATCACCGGGGCTGGTTATTTCGCGGGCCTGTACTTCCACTCCCTCCCGGCTCTGAATCCTCTCCTCCCGCTGGTGCACTGGGGTGGGGGAGTGCTCGGGTCCCGCCGGGTCGCGGCTCCGTATCTTACCTGCCTTGCGGGGTGCTGAGTCCTCTCAGGTGTAGGTGCACGCTGTGCGCTTTTCTGTGTATTCTGGTCTCTCTTTTAGGAATAGTTGTATTTGCTGTATTTTCATAGATAAATATAGTGTTGGGAGAAGATTTCTGCCCCGTGCTCACGCCGCCATCTTCCCGGAAGCTCTATCTGCTTTTCAAATTATATTTCTTGGAACTACTTGTAAAGGAATTTTCTATCTTTGGCAAACCTTGTGGTAAATAAAACTAAGCAGGTTTCTTTACTACAGTACTTAACAGAGCACTTAAAATACTAACCTATTTTGTAAATCTTTAAACTTAGCATATAAGGTATGGTTACTCAGAGTGAGTTTACAATAGAACCCTTCATTTTTCTTCATGCAAAGGCATCTTTCAGAATTAGTGACATCGTTTTGTAGAGTCTTAAAATATATTTTTATTTATTGAAGAATCAACTAAAAGTTTTTCACTTTTTATGAAAAATTCTCAAATATGATAACTCAGTTCTTAAACCATGCTTTAGATGAATTTCATTCACCCTTTGAGATTTTCAGAATTCTTTATATGTAAGCTCAACTTTTGAAATAGATTCATACTAATAAAACATTAATGACATCATTGTCTACAAGTTAGCCCTAATAGAATAGTATTAAGGACATGGAGTGCTTTCCAACCACTTTAAAGCATCATTTTAGCTGATGCGATATTCTGAAATATGAGCCCAATTCTTATAATTGAATAACCTGCCTTATAGCTATAAGACCATAATTAAGATCAGTTTTGTTAAGTTTCTGGAGGCATCAGTATGCAGTTTGTTCAAGAGCGTTTTTGTCACATTTGTGTCAGGGCATAATTTACCATAAAACCTGATAACACATTTTAACAAAAGTCACATTAAATTGGGTTTATTCATTTAGAGTCCTTTAATTCCTGAGTTTGTAGGCTATGTCAAGATAAGTTGCATACTGAAAGTACCTCAAAAGATCTGTCTCAATAGCATCTTCATTTTTGTCATAAAAAATGAACTGGAAGTAAAAAGTATATATTAGGTAGTAAGTATATTACTACGCTCCACAAAATAACAAATGGTGCATGTAAGATTATCTTGTTTCAGCCTGTCAAGTTACCAAATACTTACATCATCCTCTAATCATTATCTGCTGTAGATTCCAACTTCACACTAAGAAATACCATGCTTTTAGATTCTCATTCACTCTTGTAATTCAATTCTCACAGGTGACAATGGTAGTGTATCTAGTGAAAAGTATCATAGACTCCATATGGGAAAAGAAATGTTAGTGGCTCTTGAAAAGGCATTCTTCCAAATTATACCTTTGCATCATCCTGTAATGTATTTGAGAGGAAATACTGCTTTATCCTTCAGATTTGAGTGCAAATCAAGTAAATAAGAATCTTCTATTACTGAAGAGATTAAGATACTCATTCATGCCATTTAATGAACAGAAACATTAATCTGTACTTACTAATGTTAATCTAAGAGTCTGTTAGTTTATTAGGCCTTCCTATTTTTTAATAAAATATTTGATAAACATTTTATATCCAGATGACTTGCTGAGTAGTTATCTCTGCCCAACTCATGGCTGAGCTTTACTCCCCAGGGAATAGCCTAGTGAAGAGATTGGTTTTTTTTTTTAACAGCAGTACTTTCTGAAGCTTAACACAATGCAGGAAATTGCTCTCTGGGGTGTAGAGAGGAGATTCAGCCCAGACTTAATACATACCTCTTTCAAGATAATGGAAGCAGAATGCAGGAAATAGCTTCATAAGGTTAACTGAAATGAAGACCACACAACAATATTAAACCACATAAATGAATTAAAACTGGTAGGTCACTTGGTAAAAGATTTGGAGAAAGCAAAAGGAATTGGGTGAGAGTAAGGTAGAGGGGGTAGGAGACATTGATCATCTAGAATCTTGACATTTTGAGTGTGAGTGCTGAAGAGATACAGGCCAGTTCCTAAGTGCCACACCTCACCTCTCTCTTTTCTTTGTCCCTTGAAAATGTACTGGTTAAGATCCGACAAAGTTGATTATATTACATTGGCAAAGCATTAATTTTTAGTTTCTTATATAAATAATTCACCTAAATAACATGCCTTTTTCAAACTCTAAATGTATTAATAAGCAGATATATTAGATATATTAAAGCATCCATTCTCTTCAACAGATTACTTCAAAAATATAACCCATCTTTCTAGTTAAAATTTTTTCATTTTAAAATTCCCATATCTATTCATCAGCTGACCCTATTCATTGTATACTGTCCCTGAAACTGTTTTATAAACTTCCCAAACAGTATATGGATTGTAAATGGCTTTAAATAACGTTTGTAGTCCATTCAAGAAACGTTGTAGAATTAAAATAATCTGATAACCTAATGGAAAAGCCCTTAAAGTGAAAGATATATGCAGTACATAGTTTTTTTTTAATGAGCTCTTTGGAGTTCTTTGGGGCACATCATTTCACTTTTCAGTGTGAGATTATAAGAAGTTTTTTAGGCCAGTGTTAAGCATACAGCAGACTCTCAGTTAATTTTGGTTAGTCCCTGCATGTATTTTAACATAGGTGTGTATATGTATTTGTAACATGTGGTGTCTATTTTTGGTAAATTCTAAAGTTGTCTTTTTTGCTTTATACTAGAAGGGGAAAGGAGCAGAACAAACACATCTGCCTTTTCCTACTGATGGTCACTGGAGCCATGGTCTCCTTGCTTACCTGTCCCACCATTCCTTGTTTGTTCATGCTTTAGTGTATCATTTTTCTCACATTTATCCACATGCTTGCCTTTTGTCATCTTTTGTCTGCTCAGACTGCTCAATAGTTTATCTCACAAAGTCTTCCCTAATTAAGCCCACATACTTGTATCAGTGCTTTGCTCTTTCCTTGTAGATTAGTGTGATTACCCTTGTTGTATTGCTTTCACCCATACCTTAAGTATAATTTTGGTAAATTCATGCCTCTGTGGTGCTAACTAGTTGAAAAGCTGCTTGAAGACTATGTAGTTTTTTTGTGTTTTTTCCTCCCTTCCTATACCCTCCCCATTACACAGAGCTCTACATATAATAGATGTTTAAGTGTATTTCCAAATTATAAAGGTAGTTCTGTATCGTTGTCTTAATTTAGGTGGTTGCCACTGTTGATGTGTAAATGCTGAGTCCCAGGCAGAGTATCCAAGAGGCCTGTTCTGCCCTCTGTGAACTTGTAGTTCACTATTCTGAATGTTTTGTTGGTCAGCTTTGTAGTAAACACTAAGAATGGGATTCTTAAGCCAACAAATTCATTCTTTTATCCACTGCTCTTAAATTAACATCTATGTGCTGTACTAGAGTAGACTTAAATACTAGGGACTATTCAAAATAGAGTAATAGTACAATATTCACACCAATAAGTCCCTATTGATAAAAAAGCACACTATACACATGGCAAACAGTTTTTGTTTTGATTGTAAGTTGATGATTTAAAAAAAAAATACAGAACAGTAGAGTAACCCACCCTATATTTTTTATGGATATTTAATACTGTATCTTAGATTTAGTAATTAAATTTTCAAAATACAAAAGTACAAAATATTTTTAAAATATATAATTCATGTTTTCTATTCTTCCCTGTTTTATTTTCAATTTAATCAGAAATTAAAATGGCATATGTAACCTCTGTTTTATAAATTAACATTTTATGTTCCTGTATACTTGTTACTTGACTATTTTTTATTAATTTGACGTTACCTCCACCACTGAATTGTTAGCTACTGAATAATAACTATTTCTACTAGGATACTATCAGTTGCAACTAACAGAAAAGTATCTCAATTAGGCTTAAGTAGTACCAACTGAAAAGTATGTCAGTTAGGCCTAAGTAATACCAACTGAAAAGTATCTCAATTAGGCTTAAGTAATACAGGGTATTTACTAACTTACATGTAACTGAAAAGATCCAGAAGTGGTACACAAACTATAAGCATGATAGGACTTTTATTTATTTGCAGTTCTCCTTTTTCCACCAGGTTTTTCCTCACTGCAGCTTTCTTCTGAGTCTTAAAATGGCTTAAGAATAAAATGCTTCCTCAGTAATATTTAGAGGCGTGCAGGAGCTGTTACCAAGTAACAGCTTCTTACCTAGGTTCTGATGGACATTCCTGGATCCTATCACTGTGGTGAGGGAGAATGCCATATGCTCATTGGCTTGGATCTGAGTCAGACAAATGCCCATCACCAAACTAGTCTGTGGCAAGGAGGATTGAAGTAGAGTCACCTCCACCCAAACTGCATGGCTACTACACATGAGGAAGACTAAAATGATTGCAATATCCATAAAAATAGGGATGATCTCTTAAATTTATTTTCTATCTCGGCTGATTTCCAAAAGTACTGTGTATATAGAACATATGCCAACCACAATGCACTTATTTCCTGTTTCCTTTAAAAGAGACGTATGGTCTATTAGGGAAGGTTAAAAAGCAGGATAAGATGGTTAAAATCAAATAAACCACAAATATTTAATGAAGACCTTAATGGCAGCTGAAGAAACAGCAGGTAGGAGTAGAACTATAGAGAAGAAGTACAGAGCTGAGTGCTAAATAAATAAGCTGCAGTTAAGGAATGAGTAGGCCAGTCTCAGTTACTGGTTCCCAGTAGGAGATGATGCCCATTAGAAATGTTATCTTGTGTTTTAAATGTCTCTCAGCAGGTCCAAGCAATAAAGCTGGAAACAAGGGTCATTATTCTTAAGTTTTATATGTATTTCAGGCTTTGACTTTCTTTGCTTATTTTTAAAATATTTAGGGATACATGGTTAGCTATTAATGAGTTTTGTTATAAAATTCTATTGAAACTGTCTGAGGAAAACTTGCCTCATATTTATACCAAAGTATTTTAATAACTTTTAATGTTAATGAATTACATTTCTTTTTTCCAGGAAATGGATTCGTAAACTCAAGAGCTTCTCCAAATTTGATTGCAACTACTGGTGCAAATAGTTTAGGCAAAGTTATGCCTACAAAGTCTCCTCCTCCTCCAGGGGGTGGCAGTCTTGGAATGAACAGTCGAAAACCAGATCTTAGAGTTGTCATCCCCCCTTCAACCAAGGGCATGATGCCTCCACTGGTACATTAAACCTTTCTTCATCTTCATTCTTTAAAACATGTATTTTATACAAAGTCTATATTTTTCTTGGGAATTTTTTGTACTTCCATAGAATCTAAACCATTTCCTAATGAATATTTCTATTTGAAAGTAGCATTTGAAGAGACAAATCTATTTTAAATACAAAGAAATCAGATTATAATAAAACAGGAAATCAATCTGCTAATGGTTATTTAAAATTAAAGCTAAATATGGAGAGGTTATTATGCTTAATTTTAATTTTACCAGGCTGGAATATTTGCTTAGAGATTTCATTCCCAAATGGTTAAATTAAACCTGACTTAAATATTTCTTGTCTTTACTTTGCATACTTTCAGTAATCTATTACAGTAATTATTGCTTTTCTGTTAGAGAAACACTAATTATTTGCTGCAGAATTCTAGAGGAACATACCAGAGGGAACTATTGTAGGATAGGGAAGAATACATAAAAACTTGAATGAGGTATTTTCCAAATAATTTTTCTTTTTTTATTCCTTCTCAAATAACCTTCATTTAATTCTAAAGAACTAGGCCTCTCCATCCTGGCCCTTGACACTGTCCTTATAGTTTCAGCCTCATTTGCTTTTGAATCCTGTGTTTATGAAGAAGAGGAGAGTACGTTTATCCCTCTTAACCTCTTATAGAAAAAAAATTAGAATATATATGCAAGTTTTAAAACAATTCTTAGTTTAACAACTGTTCTTCTATGCAGCTGCTAAACTCACCATTTGATGTTTTGCTGAGTGGAAGTGAGGCTATCAGGCTTCAAATAGTAATTCTACATTGTATAATGCTTTATAGATTTCCAAACATCTTTACGTGCATTGTCTCATTTGATTGTCAGTTAAACTGTGATCTTGGCTAGGTGCACACAAGGAAATGGAGGGAGAGGTTATTACCTGTTCAAGGTAATACTAAGGAGAGCCAAAACCAAAGCTACTTACGTCAAAAAACAAAGAAGTACGTTTTTCATTCAGGGATATAGAAAGCTGGAAACAGTGTTGCTTGCTCCCAGCCTTACAATGAAAAAAAGTTGGACAAATAACAAGTTCATAGTTCTTCTTTGAGCATATTGTAGTCCTGAGATTTCTGGGCAAACAGCTGGCCCAGACTCTAAGGAGAGACATACAATGCAGAGAGAGGACAATTGAATACTGATTTACATAGGTAAGACACAGGTATGAGTTAAGCTGGAGTGATTGGTGAATTGCTAGAGGCCAAGTGTTTGCTGCCAAGACTGTATGAAACCCCTAGGGCTGTGATACAGGGGAGTCTTGAGTACTTTTGTAGGCTTTTTCTCCTACAAGGGAGAATACAACTGGGTACTCACAGAAAAGATTGAAAATTTCCTTAAAAAATCTCCTCTGTGATATATAACTGGGAAGGGGGAAGAGCATCTACTACAAGAGGGGCAAATATTTTGCCTGGATCCTTCTCTCTTTACTGTGGAACAGAAGTCTTAATCTGTGAGGAGAGGAACAACAAAAACTGTCACCCTTAGGGGCACTGGTGAAACCCCAGTGTATCTCGGAAAATGGGAAAGGAAAATATCTCAACCTATGGTAGAGAAGCAGGAACAATGCCAGGAGTGGCAATGGATGACTGAGAAGGCTGCAGCCTGAGGCACAGCACAAAGAAGAAGGCTTAAAACTCAGAATGGAGCAGTCATTGGGGAGGGGGGGACAAAAACCTCTGGCAAACCAAGCCCAACTCCCCCCAGAGGGATTTGAGGCCTGTGGTGAATACACTGAGGGTAACCATGGCAGCAATGAAGCACAGACTGACACAGCTCCTAATTCAATTAACTCAAACCCTGCACTAACAGCTTAGCAGAAGGAAAGACCTGTAGGTCAGTAGGAAGCACCCAAACTGAAATACAGAGGAAGAAGAGTGGAAACAGCAAAAAACGGGACAAGCCTCTGAGAGCTGTGGGACTCTGTCGAATGGTTTAACATATTAATTGGAACTCCAAAGAGAGAAGAGAGGGAACAGAACAGAATAAATATTTGAAGAAATAATAATCAACACCAAGTAGGGTGAATGTTACCACAGACACACATACACACATTTAGACTGCTAAAAGCAAAAGACAAGAAAATTTTAAAGACAGCCAGAGAAAAAATACAGAAGAACATACAGAAGAAAAATAAGAATTTATACCATACTTCTCAGAAACTATACAAGCTGTAAAACAATAGGCTAACAAAGTGCTAAAGTTTTAAAAAATTACAGAAACTCTCAACTTGTAATTCTATACCTAGCAAAAATATCTTCCAAGATGAAAGAGAAATAAAAACTTTGTCAAATACCATGAGAATTTGCCAGCAGACCTCTTCTACAAGAAATGTTGAAGGAAGTCTTTTGGCAGAAGGAATATGATACCAGAAAAAACTTGGATCTACAAAGAAATAAACACTAGAAATGGAATAAATGAAGATAAATTCATCTTCTACATTTTATAAACCTTTTACTTTAGACCAGTTTTAAGTTTATACAAAGATTGCAAAGATAGTATAGAAAGTTCCCATATGTTCCACAGCCAATTTGTTTGCAATAGTGCAACTACAGAAAAAACTTGTAAAAGAGGTATAAATAATAAGTCAAATAGAAGAGATAAAATGGAATTATAAAAAAAAATGCTGTACTAGCCCAAGAAATGGCAGAAAAAGAGAAATAAAGAAACAGATAGAGCAAATAAAATACAGCTAACAAGACTGAAGATTTTAATCCACCCATACAAGTGATCACATTGAATGTGGTCTAAAAATCAGTTAAAAGACAAAATGTCAGATTGGTTAGAAAAGGAAGATCACACTATACACTGTCTAAAATAACCTCACTTTAAAGACATAGATAAAAAGATGGAGAAAAATATACCATGCAAACATTAACCAAAAGAAAGCTAGAGTAGCCATACTAATTTCAAACAATGTAGACTTCACAATAAGGAATATTATCAAGGATAAAGAAGGACATTACACAGTCTTCTAGTCCATTTTCCAAGAAATAAGTATCTTTAATGTGTATGCACGTAACAGCAGACCTTCAAAATACAAAAACCAAAAGTTGATAGAAAAAGGTGAAATAGAAAAATCCAAAATTGTTATTGGAAACTTCAACATTCATCTGTCAGTAATTGGCAGAACGGTGAGCAAAAAAAATCAGTAAGGATCTAGGTGAACTGAGTAATAACCAATCTAACCTGAGAGTTGTTTATAGATCACTTCACTCCACAACAGCAGAATACATATTCTTCTCAAGGGCACTTGGATCACTCACCAAAATAGATGTCCTGTGCTGTAAAACAAACCCCAGCAAGTTCCAAAGAATGGAAATTCTCTGACCATAATGAAATTAATAACAAAGATAAAAGGCAAATATCCATATATTTAAAAATTAAGTAACACTGAGTCAAAGAGAAAATCTCAAAGGAAATTTTGAGATACATGTATGTATATATATATAGTATATAAAAATTTGGGAGACCAGCTAGAGTGGTGTTGAGGGAAAATGTTTATATTAGAAAAGAGAAAGGCACGAAATCGTAAACTTTGATAAGAAACTCAAGAAAGAAGAGCAAACTTAACCCAGAACAAACAGAAGAAACGAAAAAGAGCAGAAATTAATGAAATTTAAAACAGAAACAGAAAAGCAGTCAAACCAAAAGCTGGTTAAAATTGCTAAACTTCTAACCAAGGTGGCCAAAGAACAAGAGAAAACACAGGTTATCAATCTCAAGAAGGAGACAGGCTACATGACCCCAAAACACTAAAAAATAAGGGAATACTACAAACAACTCTAATTCCAATAGCTTTGGTAATTTAGATGATATCAAATTCTTTGAAAGATACAAACTCCAAAAGAATTACCAAACTTACTGAAGAAGAAATATTTCACCTGAATAGTAAATATCTATTGAAGAAATTTAATTGCTAGTTTAAACACCTTACAAAAACAAAAACCAAATCTCCAGTTTTTTGGTTTCACTGGCAAATTTCACCAGACATTTAAGAAGTGTTATCAATTCCACATACTCTCAAAAAGAGATGAGGTAGGAGCAACTCTCAACTCATTTTACTTGTCCAGCATTATCCTGATACAAAACCAGAATAGGGCATTACAAGAAAACTACAAACTAATATCCTTTATGATTTCTAGACATAAAATCCTCAACAAAATATTTGTAAATAAATTCATCAATATATTAAAAAGATAATATATCAAGACCAAGTGGCTTTTCATCCCAGGAATTCAAGTCTGATGCTAGATTTGAAAATTTATCAGTGTAACTCATCATGTTAACAGAATTCAGCATTTACTCATGGTTAAAAAAAAAAGAACTTTCAACAAACTAGAGAAAGAAGGGAACTTCTTTAACCTAATAAAGAGCTTCTACAAAAACCCTACAACTAATAATACCTAATAAGGGGGAAACAATCCTTTACTAATACTAGGAATGAGGCAGTGATGTTTGTTCTCACCACTCATATTCAACATTGTACTGGAAGTCCTAGCCAGAATAGTAAAGCAAGAAAAATAAATAAAACACATACATATTGGGAAGGAAGAAATCAAACTCTCCATTCACAAAGGACACAATTTTCTATGCAGAAAAGCATAAAGAATCTCCTGGGACCAATCAGTGAGTTTAAGCAAGGTTGTTGGGTACAAGGTTAATATACAAAAACCAATTGTATTCTTAAACCAGCAATGAAAAATTGGAATTTGAAATTAAAAATTATTGTTTAAATAGCATGGAGGAAAAAAAGAAAAACCTATGTACAAATCTAAGAAAATATGTGTATGATTTTTATGCAAAAAACTACAAAGCACTGTTAGAAGAAATCCTAATTGAATAGAGAGATACATCATGTTAATGGATTTGAAGACTCATCATTGTCAGGATGTTACTTCTGCCTAAATTGATCTATAGATTAAACACAATCCTAGTCAAAATTACAAGCTATTTTGTAGATATCAACAAGCCAATTCTATATTGTATATGGAAAGGCAAAGGAACTACAATAGCCAAAACACTTGAAAAAACAAAACGGGAAGACTCACAGTACCTAGGTTTAAGACCTACTTTAAAGCTACAGTAATCAATATGTGGTATTGGCAAAAAGATGGGCACATAGATAAATGGACAAAACAGAAATCCAAAAAAAACCTATGAAAGAATATTCAGCTTGTTTTTGACAGAGGTAGTAATGCAATTCAATAGAAAAAGAATAGTCAATATAACTAACGGTGTTAGAATAATTCAGCATCCATATGCAAAACAGAACCTCGATATGTACTCATACCTTATTAAAAATTAACTCAAAATGTATTATAGACCCAAATGTAAAGCATGAAACTCCTCAAAGAAAGCATTGAAGAAAACAATACAACACCAAAAGCGTGATCCATAAAGAAAAAAGATATATTGGTACTCATCAAAATTTAAGTTTTACTCTATGAAAGGCTCTATTCAGAGAATATGAAGAGAACCTACAGATTAAAAGAAAGTATTTGCAAATCACACATCTAATAAAGGACTTGTATCCAGAATGGTACAACTATACACCTATTAAATGACCAAAATTAAAAAAAGAAAAATGCCAAATTCTGGGAAGGGTGCAGAGCAGCAAGAACTCTCACATATTTCTGCTTGGAATGCAAAACAGTATACATTTGGAAAACAGTTTGGCAATGTCTTATAAAGTTAAATATGTACTTGTCATACAACTCAGTGATCCCACTCCTAAAGTATTTAATCAAGTGAATTGAAAACTGTGCTTATTCAAAAAAAAAACCTGTGTTTTTCATATTTGCCAAAAACTGAAAACAACCCAGATGTCCTTCCAAAAGATGAGTGGATATACACTGGGGGACAGCCCTACAGAGGAATACAGCTCAGCAATAAAATGGATGAATTATTTATTCACAATATAGATGAATCTTAAATGAATTTTGCTAAGTGAAAGAAGCCAGATCCAAAAGACTACATAGTATATGATTCATTTATATTTCATTCTGGAAAATACAAAACAGATCATTGTTGCCAGGACTAGGGAGAGGAGTTGACTACAAAGGGATAGTATGAGAAAATTTTGGAAGTGATTAAACTTTTCTGTGATACTGTGTTGTTGAATAAATGAGTGTATGCTTTTGTTAAAACTCATAAAACTGTACAAAGATTTTGACTATAGGCCTTTAAAAAAAAGGAACCCAAGATGGAATGCACACTGTGTGACAAATGACTATAACTGTATTACAAATCAGTTACAATTCATAACTGATTGTAAATTATACTGAAAGGGATGAGGAAGAAAAGAGCTAGTCTAAATAACTTCAGAAACTATTTTGACTGGCTATTATAAAGGATGGAGACCCAAAAAATATGTACAAAATCGTTGTGCACAAGATGGTAAATTTCTACACACACATACACAATATTGAAATACGGTGTTGATGAAAAACAGATTTTTCATTGTTGGAGAAAAAAGTCACAAATGAGTGAAGTGGGTAGGAGTGGGAGAGGCTCAGATGGACAGACAATATGTTTCTGGGTTGTATTCAGAGGTTTCAGTGTGAACTTACTTTTTAAAATGTATATACAGATTGATCAATACAGAAATAAAGATGTGTACACATCAATTAGTGTACATCATATATTTCCTAGCTTTGTCTGCGGGGAGAGCCTCGGAGCAATGACACCTGGTAGCTGAGCATTGCCTAGCACTCAGATCTTAGTTTCTAAATGCCATTCACCAATAAAAGCAATCAGGACTCCTCAGATAAGTGATTGATTATAGAGCTGGGGTGAGGAAAATACAAGATGAGCCAGAGGTGCCAAGAGATAGGGAAATATTCATCAAAAGGTTACAGAAACTAACCTTCAGAAGAGCTCCCAGCAGTCAAAACGAGAACAATTTAGGCAACAAAATAAAGAACAATAGTAAATAACCCAAGGAATAAAAAATATCAACTCTGTTATTGATATAAGTAAATGTTTAAGTAGATAAAGGGAGAGAGGATAAGTCTTCCTTAGAGTTAAGATTTCTAATTAATACACGTAGAGAGAGATAGCAAATCACCTTTATCACACCGCAGTACAGAAATGATTGCCAGCAAGGTAATTGATGAATGCTAAAATTAGCATAAGTTTGAGGAGAAAAAGCATATTTGCATAGCCTTAAAATGTCTTTCCCCAAATAACTGTTGATTACAAAAGGAAAAATAGTGATTTTACAATGGCGAATCCTGGAAGACATTGACTTAACCAGAAGATTAAGGCTAACATCTCTGGTAATAGGATGACATATGTCTTCTGATACTATGTCACATCACCTCTTTGGTATTCTTCAAAAAGCCATGCTCTCTATCTATGAGAAAGGTATCAGACCCAAACTGGGACATTCTAAGCATGCCTGTCTAGTACTCTTCAGAAGTTGTCAAGGTCATGAAAAACAGCAAAAGACTGAGGGAACTTTCATAGACCAGAAGAAACTAAGGATACATGAGAACTAACTGTATGGGATGAGGATCTGATCCTGGATTAGAAAAAAGACATTGGTGAAAAGCCTGGTGAAATCCAATTAGAGTGAAGTCTGTAGCTTTGGTTACTGCTATGTGAATAGTTTTGACAATTGTGTTGTTTCTTTGGGATCTTAACCATCGGGGGAAGCTGGATGATGTGTGTGCGGATATGCTCTTTTGGCAACTGCTAAGTCAAATTATTTAGAATAGAAAGTGAAAAATACATATATAACAAAGAAATATAGCTCCCCCCCCCCAAAAGGAGCTAAGAAAAAATGGCACTTAGGATAGCCTTTTGGTTCACTTTTTAGGAACTGAATGTGGAACACCTGCCTCTATCTTTCAGAAATAAAAACTATAGAAAGTTTCATTAAGGCACACAAATACATTTATAAAAATTATCAGCAAACTGAAAGGTTTAAGGTCAAACTACATTTAGGCATTTAGCAACTTGTCAAAATTATCTCTGATCTTTTTTTAAGAAAACATGAAGCATCTGCATGGAATACTCACAGTTTGCCACATAAAACTATTTACGTCCTTATCCCAATAGGTTAAAGTAAAAACCACATACACACACCCATAGTATTTTGCCATACAGTTGGAGATGTGTAAAGACATCTGTAACAAAACAGTTGAAGAGCATTTTGCCCACACTTGAAACAGCAGTTGTATACCATGTGGTAATTTTTCAGAGTAAATAACAAGCTTCCCTCCTATTTTTACACTATTTGTTTGCAGGTAAACCTGCTTTCAGACTGGGGCATCATGTATCAGTGATACTTATAAAGACACCTTTTACATATTTACAAAGAAGCTTGACTTGAATCAAGTGAAATAAACTAGTTAGATTGTTTCCAGTTTATTAATATTTTCTTGATGTTAAGGGGAAAAGGAACAAGTATTTCATTCATCTCTTTACCTGACTTAATAGTTCATTTCTCCTCCAGTCTCATTTTCTTCATATCTGTGGCTTTTCTCCATTGAAATGATTTTATTCATATGAAAACTGTATTTGCAAATGAAAAACATAAATCTGTGTTACTTAAAGCTATTGCACTTATTAACAAATGTTTGAGTTCTTGTTTCCTAACACTGGGCTAGCTACTATGAGAAAACAAGATAATTTCTGCCATCGAGGAGCACAGAATCTAGTAGGAGATAATATGACCAGGTGGGTTAGGGGTGGGAGGATTCAGATATAAGAATAGAGTTAGTATTCTCAAAGTTCCAAATATAAACTGGTATTATGATTACAACCCCCTTTTAAATATTACTGCAGTTACATAGCTGTGTGTGGGTGAGGCCAGCATAAGAGCAGACCCAATTGAGGGGAGGGGGTGTCTCTAAATCCTGGCTCTAGAGAATTTAAAAGAATCTTTCCAGCCTTCTGAAATCAATTACAAATACAGTAATTTGTATTTATATTCATTATGCATATAATCATCTCTTTAGAGTCCCAAATAACTGCTAGTGTCCAACTAACATGTTTTTCTAAAGAAATATTTTATTTTCAAGTACTAACAGTCGTAGTAACTCTCTTATCCCTCTTATGTGCTGAGTGCAGTCGGAGGAAGAGGAATTGGAGTTGGTGAGTGTGGGATTCTGCTTGAAGGGAGTTGATATAGAAAGTACTAATTCTCTTAAATGTTTTTATCTAACCAATGTTCCCTTTGTTATACAGATTTTTTTCTTGCTATTAAAACACAATCTAAACTTTAGAATAACTAAACTGATTTATTGGTACTACAGAGTCTAGCTTTTCCAATTGTATATCTTGACCTGTTTTATTTGTTGGAGGGAACATTAGAATAGAGCCTTCAAAACAGTAGCTGTCAATAATCACAAGACATTTGTTAAATACTTTTTTATAGGACAGATCCAAAATACCTTATATAGTTGCCCAAATTATTAACATATTTTTAGAAAATTACTTCACCTCTCAAAGTTCCTCAGATTGTAACACATGGTTTTGTGTTGTTTCTCTTCCTTTCAAAAAGATTACATCATTTTTGGTGAGGTCACCTTTTTCACTGAGTTGGAATTATTTCATCCTGCGTGAGATGATCTGAACCACAAGGGGGTTCCCTGTTTACTGAAAGGAATGTCTGTGATTGAATGTACACAAATTTACTTTTTTTCTATCAGAAGATATTCTGTTCTTCAAAGCAGGCATTCCTTTTTTCCAAAACAAATGATTTCTATTGGCTTTTCTTCTAGAAAATAAATTTTACTAAAGGTAGCTTTCAGTTGATCTATTTCTTCTTTGAGGACTAAAACTCGAACTTCACCGAAGTAATCGTATGAATTCAAAGTCAGCTGCTAATTAGATGATTTTAAGAGGAATTAAAAACTTGAAAATGTGTAGTTTTTAGCTTGGGCAAGGGTTCAGATTGCATGGAAGCATGAGGGAAAGGCATCTGTTTGGTTTTATGTACGTTTTATTACTATACATATATGCATGTTGGTGTGTTAGGCACAATTTGTTCTTTTCAAATATGGTTGCCTGTGCTTTGTCCTTTAAGTAAAAAATCATTATTTAACTTTGTGATCACTCTCACAGTTTTAGATGTGGTTTTGTATAGGTAAACTAAAATACACTAGTCATTGTGGTGTTGGATTATATCATGTGTGGATTTGGACTGTTTTGGGGTGAAATATAATTAATGATACAGGAATGATTGGCAAATGGAAGTTTATAATTCAAGATAAAATAATTCATCTTAGATTAGACCTCACTATTTCAGTTGTCATGAATGCTTCATGAACTATCCAGCGATATGTTGCCCTCTAGTGGTTCCAGAAGTCGCTTACTCTATAAATAAACTGCCAATGAGATTGCCGGCTTTGATGGGTAGAGCCAGTATATTGGCGTGTCACTGTGAACACACACACACACACACACACACACACACACGCACCACCCCCGTCTTGAGGTCATGCCAGGAGATTGCCATGAAGACGAGGCCATGGCGTGAATAGAGCCAGGCCAAAGTATGTCATATTATTTTACCTAGTGTTTGACTCTTAAAGTTCCAGTGACCAAATCTGTAAGAACAAGTCCAAAGTAGATCTTCATCTCAAAAATACATTAAAATGAAGAGCTTGACGCTGAGATGAAAATGTATTCCCCATTGTCATACACTGACTTTCTACATTCCTTGAAGTACTACACCCTTAGTTACAGAATCTCAAAGATAAATTCTAAATCTTTGAAGACTATAAAATCTAGAAATCATAAAAGTATTTGTAATTAAGAAACAAATACATAACCAAAGCCATAAACAGTTACTTAGATTCTTTGAAACTTAAGCTAATTCAGACTTTAAAACTTAAAATACATAGATTTATGTCAGAACCAAAATATAATGAGAAACAATCTGTTAAAATTTAGACAGTTGTTCAAATTGATTTGAGCTCCAAAATATAATCATGGATGGTTCTGGCCCAAAGTGAGAAAGAACGGGTGTCCCGGACTATGCTGACTCTTAGGG
Organism: Phataginus tricuspis; assembly: GCA_029783875.1. Classification (NCBI taxonomy): domain Eukaryota; kingdom Metazoa; phylum Chordata; class Mammalia; order Pholidota; family Manidae; genus Phataginus; species Phataginus tricuspis. The sequence continues at coordinate 9,306,743 of JAQQAC010017683.1, read as the reverse complement.
AGAGAGCCAGGCTACCGAGATTCCTTTAGAAGACTTGTAATTCTAAAACAACTTTACTTCATGACCAGGGGAGTAGCTGTGGGTCAAAAGGAATAAATATACTTATATCATTTTTTTAATCAGTTATATAGAAATCTTGGGCCAAAGGGTTTCTTGGGACAGCAATTTAAGGATACTGTCGTAACATTTTTGTAGTACTTCAGTTTCCAAATCAGTCCCCACCTATTACCTCACTGGTTTTCAAAGTCCTACTATAAGGTAGGCGACACAAAGATCACAACTCCTCCCTACTTTACAAATGAAGAGGTTCAGAGACATTAAATGATTTTCCTAGTACTTCAGGAAATGGTGAATCTGGGACAAAAACCCTGGCACTATAACCACATAGTAAACAGTCTTTCTAACATCTTCTAACTTAAGATTGGATAGAAAATGCAAACTAAAAAAAACATAAAACACAGATCTCGATCCTTATCAAATGATCAATATTCAGGTATCTATATCTAGCCAAAGGCCTTCATCTGCTGACTCTTTGAAAATGGTGATGGAAAACAAAATCACATTCTGACTCTTTATAATTGCAAGGGCACTGAATTTATACTGTTATTGATACGGTTTATACCCCCAAGTTTCAGTCACCAGGCTGTAATTTCTTCGTTTAGAAAAAATAACCCTGGAGTTATGCTTCTTATGTGTTGACCACATAGAACATGGGGTCTGTTCTGTTCCTTGGTTTTGGACAGTGGTCCCTTAAGGAGAGAAACTGCTGTCATCGTGCTACACACAGAGGACAGTGACTATCTTCAACTGACTTGATTATTCAGTAGCTACTTTTTAAAATTCATTCCCTGTGTAGATAGGATAATATGTTTATGCAGTCAGTAATAATGTTCCATTCATAGTCTTAACAAAAGTACTTTATTCAAAAGCTTTCTCTTCAGAGCTTCTCCTTTCAAAAGAGTTGGGAGGCTGTGAAGGGACACATATCTGAACCTGCTGTTAAAAAATAGGTCACTTAGTGGGTGATGTTGATACTGGGGGGAGGCTATGCATATGTAGGGGCAGAGGCATATGGGAACTCTATGTACCTTCCTCTCAATTTTTCTATGAACCTTAAACTGCTCTAAAGTCTTCTGAAAAAAAAATATATATCAACTGCAGAGTCACTAGGAAGGAACTCCAAATACAAGCTGTACTTCAATAAGTTATGACTTAAAACCATGTTAACAGGTAAATGCTGCAAATAAAAGTAGTTTTGATCCCTATACTCATGGACTTATGAGCTTTGTATATACAAATGGCCTTTTGCTATTTTCATGTATTTAAAATATACACATACTTTAGTTAGGTTAGTCTGGCTATAGACATACTTTATCATTGTAGTAACATGAAAGTATGAGCATCCATAATACAAGTTCCTATCTTAAGGATATACCTCTAACAAGCTTTGTATGAAAAAGATAAGAGAAAATGAATAATTAATGTAAAAATATGTCCCTTAAAATTAAATCTTTTAGTTATTCCCAATAGTATTTGTAAGGTTTCACATCATCACTGCTTCAGAAAATAACATTCACATCATAAAACTGTGAAAAATGTCACTTTTAAATTGAATGTTATTTTTAAAATCTTAAGTCTGAACATAAATATTTGCATAATAACACTTTTTTATTTTTTCTTCTGTCTCACAGAACACCCAAAGGATAAACAGTTCTCAAGCCACTCAACCCCTAGCTACCCCAGTGGTGTCTGTGACAACCCCCAGCTTGCCTCCGCAGGGACTTGTGTACTCAGCAATGCCGACCGCCTACAATACAGGTAAGCCTGCTCTGTTGCCGCTGTGGGTTTTATTTTGTTTTGTGATCAACATGTACTTTTGTGATTTTTTTTAACAATTAGTTTAATATTTATTGAAGTAAATGATTCCCAATTTTTAGATTCATATATGGTTATATTAAAAAGCACCATGCTAGCCTTGAAAAAATTTTTTTAAATATATTGATCATAGAATGGTTTCCCAGCATGAACTTTTACTTATCCTGAGAAAGAAAAAAATAGCTGTTACCAAATTATGGCATGCATCAAACCAAGGAGGGTAATAACATGTTACTTGGCATCTTTTATATCGTTTCTCATTACATAGTATCTTACTCTTCCAGGCTTTTGAAATCAAATGTTTTCCTCTTTATATTGTGTTAACCTACTTTGGGAAAGACTGAATCCCTTTGTGTGGAGACCAGCTCCACAAACCAACTGAACCTGAGAGGAGTGGACGAGGAGATTAAGGGAAACACAGAGAAAGATATAAGACATGGAAACCAAAGTTGGGATCAGGAGGTCTACTGACCACTGCTGGCAGACAAGTGACACAGTTTTATTTCTGAGCACAGCTTATATAGATAGGCTCACGATGATATCACTTCCCGGCTGATCTCATATCCAGTGATGTCACTTTCGGGGTAACATAACCTCTAGGGTGATATCGCTTCCTGCCCTGCACACCTTTGGACTTCAGGGCTCATGGATGTGGCAGATGTGTCACTGTGCCAGGACGTTTGTGTGTTCCTTTACCTACCAGTTTGGTTTCTGTTTGTGCCTGAGGAGCAAAACCAGGACCTTTCTTGTTTCTCCTCGGAACCAGTCACTCCTCACCTCTGAGAGGAGCTTTTCACTCATTTATGTTTATTTAGGCATTATATCTTAAAATGCCCTATTCTGGGGGTACATGAGGAAAGTTTAAGAACCCTGCAGCGATTGCAGGGGTGCTTTTAACTGCATGGGCTGTATGGAGAGTCTGGGTGTGCAGCCCGTGCGGTTCGCATAGGCCATTCTGAGGAGTGGCAGAAAACGCATGAGCCAAACACCTGATGCTTCAAAGGAAGAAGGAAAGAGGGAAATAGTTAAATTATACCTTGCCAACTATTCAGAGACTGCAGTGCACGGGATTTATTCTTTTATGATTCTTGTAAGTAGACTGTAAAAAAGATCATCTAATTTTAGACTTTAGGATAAATGCTTTCCCACAGTGCTTTCAAACTGCTGTCTGGAGCTCTCTGAGGAGGGCAGAGCCATTGATACATGTGATCACTGCTTTAATTCTGAGTAGTTCTTTTAAAACAGAAACAACTTTAAAAGGTTTAGTGAAAAAGAAAGCCCCTTAGGAAATGTCCACTACCTTTTCTTACAGTTGTTATGAAAAATAAAATCCATATCCATTAACTGAAAATCTAGAGTAAATTTAGTAAGAAATTCCATTCTATGCATTCCAAGAACTTCTGTTTCAGTGCACTGATCATGGTGACACTATGCTCGGGTCATTTTCTCCCAAGTATATTCTGGATAGAGACAGGACATACCTAAGTTGATAACTATAGAGGAGAATTCTTGAGTTGTTGAGGTTACCGGTTTATACTCTTAAGACTTGGGAAGATTGGGAAAGAGGGAAATTAGTGAGCTAGAATGTCAGAGGAGTATTAACTGAGAAGATGGGGCTCAAATGGGGTGTCAAAGTTAGATTCCAACTTACTGAGCATTTCATGGCAAGTTTTTCAGTTTTCTTAGAAATTCCACTACCCTTGTTCTTAGAAATGCTATTGGGTTAGAAAGAATTTGTGTTTTGCAAGTCCAGAAGGAATTACCAAAACATAAAAATGGAGTCAGGTTCTCTTAAAACTATCAAACCCCTGCTTCAGTTTCATTTCTTCTTTTGAGTCTTTGCTCTCTTCTTCAGAGTACCTGTTCTGAGTTTTACCACATTATCTTTAATGTATTTATCTACTTGTCTTTTTTAAACACTTGTCCATGTTTTATCTTTCTTTGGTATATCATCTACCTTTCTTTGCTTAGAGTCACACACACCTAGACAGGCAGTAAAGGAATGAATAAATGAGCAACATTTAAGAAGTACAATAGTTCTGTGTGAAGGAATCATGCCCATCAGTGAGCTCACCTCCAGCTTCACAAACTTACTCATGCATCCATTCAACCCCTATTTATTGGACATCTGTTGTGTAGCAAGTACTGTGCAAGGCACTAGCAACTCCTATTTATCGGATACTTATTGTGTAGCAGGTGCTGTGCAAGGCACTAGAAATACAAGAGTGCATGGTTAGCAGTGGAACATAGGGTCTATCAGGGAAGAAAGATACAAGACAGAGAGCTCTAGAAATGAAGTATTACAGTCCTGTTAAGGGCCACATTTAAGCTTCGACCTGGAGCATGCATGCCTTGGCCAGACAGAGTAGGGAGGGAGTTCCAGGGAGAGGGAGTAGTGTACACAAGGGCTGAGGCAGCAGGAACATGGCTAGAGGGATGGGGATGACACAGGGGTTGAAACTGTAAAGGTAAGTAGGGTGAATGAATAGGCTATGTTGAGGATTTTCGACATTGTCTTAGCATTGGGAAACCATTAAAAGGTTTTAAGCAGAGAGGTGTCATAACCATATTTGCTATTTTAAGATCACTTTGGCTACAGTGGCCATAGGGGCAAAATTGAATGCAAGGATGCCATACAAGACGCTTTTGTGGTCTAAGTTATGTTCTGACAGCTCAGACTAGAGCTGTGGCAGTAGAGATGGTGAAACTTGGGCAGGCTTGGGAGACAGTAAGTAGAGTTGACGAGAATGTGTGGTTGGTGATGGAAGAAAAAGTGAAGTATCCAGGATAACACCAGCATATTTCTGGTGCGAGCAACCATCTACGTGAATGTTGGTGCCATTTACTTTGATACAGAGTATTTAGAGAAGCAGACTTGGAAGAAGGGACAAGTCCAGTATGCGTCAAGTTTGAGGTGTTTGGAGAGACATCCAAGTGGACACGTCCAGTAGGTAGTTGCAAGGACTTAAAAGTCAGTCAAAAGGGCTGTGGACTGGAGGAGGCACTGTGGAAAGCATTGGTGTGATGGGTTCCCTGCCACAGTTTCTGTAGGACTGGTGATGAATGAGGCAATCTTAGCAAAGAATGAGAAAAGTATACAGTCAGGACAGAATCTTTTTTTTTAATATATTTTTTATTTTGGTATTATTAATGTACAGTTACATGAGCAACATTATGATTACTAGACTCCTCCTATTATCAAGTCCCCACCATATACCCCATTACAGTCACTGTCCATCAGCCTAGTAAGATGCTATAGAATCACTACTTGTCTTCTCTGTGTTATACTGCCTTCCTCGAATGCCCCTCCCGCTACATTATGTCTGCTAATCGTAATACCCCTTTCTCCCCCTTATCCCTCCCTTCCCCATCTTTCCCAGTTCCTTTCCCTTTGGTAACTGTTAGTCCATTCTTGGGTTCTGTGAGTCTGCTGCTGTTTTGTTCCTTCAGTTTTTGCTTTGTTCTTATACTCCACAGATGAGTGAAATCATTTGATACTTGTCTTTCTCCGCCTGGCTTATTTCACTGAGCATAATACCCTCTAGCTCCATCCATGTTGTTGCAAATGGTAGGATTTGTTTTCTTCTTGTGGCTGAATAATATTCCATTGTGTATATGTACCACCTTTTCTTTATCCATTCATCTACTGATGGACACTTAGGTTGCTTCCATTTCTTGGCTATTGTAAATAGTGCTGCGATAAACATAGGGGTGCATATGTCTTTTTCAAACTGGGCTCCTGCATTCTTAGGGTAAATTCCTAGCAGTGGAATTCCTGAGTCAAATGGTATTTCTATTTTGAGTTTTTTAAGGAGCCTCCATACTGTTTTCCACAATAGTTGAACTAATATGCATTCCCACCAGGAGTGTAGGAGGGTTCCCTTTTCTCCACATCATCACCAACATTTGTTGTTGTTTGTGTTTTGGATGTTGGCCATCCTAACTGGTGTGAGGTGATATCTCATTGTGGTTTTAATTTGCATTTCTCTGATGATTAGTGATGTAGAGCATCTTTTCATGTGCCTGTTGGCCATCTGAATTTCTTCTTTGGAGAAGTGTCTGTTCAGCTCCTCTGCCCATTTTTTAATTGGATTATTTGCTTTTTGTTTGTTGAGGTGTGTGAGCTCTTTATATAATTTGGGTGTCAACCCCTTATCGGATACATCATTTATAAATATATTCTCCCATACTGTAGGATGTCTTTTTGTTCTTTGCTGTACAGAAGCTTTTTAGTTTGATATAGTCCCACTTGTTCATTTTTGCTTTTGTTTCCCTTGCCCAGGGAGATATGTTCATGAAGAGGTTGCTCATATTTATGTCTAAAAGATTTTTGCCTATGTTTTTTTCTAAGAGTTTTATGGTTTCATGACTTACATTCAGGTCTTTGATCCATTTTGTGTATGGGGTTAGACAATAATCCAGTTTCATTCTCTTACATGTAGCTGTTCAGTTTTGCCAACACCAGCTGTTGAAGAGGCTGTCATGTCCCCATTGTATATCCATGGCTCCTTTATCATATATTAATTGACCATATATGGTTGGGTTTATATCAGGGCTCTCTAGTGTGTTCCACTGGTCTGTGGGTCTGTTCTTTTGCCAGTACCAAATTGTCTTGATTACTGTGGCTTTATAGTAGAGGACAGAATCTTAGGCACAGCTCTGCTGATACAACTTAACTCTTCTCTAAAATATGTGAGTTCACTAGGAAGACTAACTTCTTAAATATCTCTCGAGACCTGAAAAAGAAATTAAAAGTTGCAGAGCTTTTGCCACCTCTCTTTAGAACTAAATGGAAAAAACAAGTGTTAATGATGAACTGAAATAACTACGTGTGAATTATAACTTATGTCCTAGGTCTCGGTAAAGGGGTTATGACTGAAGCATTCATAAAAGATGAGCTGTTATACTCTTGTAATACAAAGCATTTTCGTGAACTTGAGATTATTTTGTATGCAATCAGGGATCTTTGATAACTCCTGTACTTTGAAAAATGCAGTTAATTAATTGTGTGATAATGTATTTACCATGTCACTAAGCTTGGCACCCCATGAGAGGGGTACTGTCTTTCCTGCTCCCCTCTACTTCAAGATGTTAGACTCCATCTGGGTGAGCTGGTGTGTCTCTTTTGCTCAGGGGTAGTGGTGGGCATATTCCTTTAGCAGTTGTATAGGAACAGCCTTTTGTGATGGGCTTCTTAACGATTTCTGTTCACAAGTCTGGAAAAAGTATCTCAACTTTTTGTGAAAAAATTAAAACATTTACTGTAAAATTAAAATTTATTTTATTGAGATTATTCCAGATAACTCAGTTTAGCTAGGTCCTATAAATTCCCAAAAGAAAAATTTTTGTGGAATTGTTATGTTGCGAAGCACATGGCTTCTCTCAACCTAGGAAATTTTGAAGCTACTATTTGAAAAACAGATTCTGCATGGACTTGTTACCCCAATAGCACTGCTCTTCCTTTGCAGATTACTCGCTGACCAGCGCAGACCTGTCCGCCCTGCAGGGCTTCAGCCCCCCGGGGATGCTGTCACTGGGGCAGGTGTCGGCCTGGCAGCAGCACCATTTAGGACAAGCCGCCCTCAGCTCCCTGGTGTGAGTACCTGAAGCCCCAGCCTCCATCCCAGCCCCTGTGTGCTTTCTGTCAGTCAGCTGTGGACTTTTGTTCTTTGACCTTCGTGTGAATATTCTACAGTGATTCTTTTTTAGGTGGCACAGTGTTTAGAGAAAATATTTTTTTACATGGCTCTAGACAATAGCTTGGGTACTGAGCAAATGCATTCCTTGTGTATGAATCAGGCTACATGGGATTCATATGAATCAGTCAAATCACTGAATTGATCCCAGCCCACTGTACCTCACCAAGAAGGGTTCACAAAGAGAATATTCTTTATGTGTGGGAATAGAAGTAAAAAGAGTTTACACTGGTGCCCAGGTGGGACCAGACATCACTAGCAGTAAAGAGAAGGAACCAGTGCCCTACAGAACCAGGACAGCTGCAGGCACATAGAGCAGGTGGAGGAGAGCATCCCGGAAGAGAGACGGCATAGCAGACCCAGCTGGCCTCCATGAGGATTGGCTGCCTTGCCCCTGCCAAGGACGCTAAAGACACCCAGCCTCCTAGCTTCTGCCCTGAAAGTCCCCACAGAGCCCTAGCTCAGCAAACCCTTTCTTTCCCTTCTGCACTCTGAAGTAATTCCACAAAGGATACTGTTATCAGTGGTCTTCTTGGAAATTATGGCATGGAAAGAGTTGCAGAGCATCTTGGGAAAATTTCTTTGCCTCTATAGCTGTTCAGCCCTTGGGCCTGTGCAGAGTATGTGCATCATAAACGAACATACTAAAACTAGCCCTGCCAAAAGCAAGTGGAAACGGTCTGGCGCTCAGAGTACAAGAAAAGCTCGTACGTGACCTGCTGTACTACTCTGAGCAAGCTACTTAGCCTTTCTGAGCCTTTTTCCTTATCCAGTAAATAGGGAGATATGACTGACTTTTTAGGGTTGCTGTGAGAGTAGACAAGACACTGGGCCTGTCACACAGCAGAGCAGAGAAGCAACCGAGGAAGGAGAACGGAAGCAGAGCGCATGTTGCCGTGTTGTTCCCCTGCCGGTGGGGTCCGCGCACAGCGTTAGACACCGACAGCGCTGGGGGTGCCTTAGCGGCAGAAGCACCAGGTTGTGGTAGTAGAAGCGGCCACTGAGGGTGTCAGCTGTATTGTTGTTCTCAGGGAGGTGTGATTTGTTTCTGTGCCAGGCACTGAAGGAAACCATCCGAGCCAAGCCAGTCGTGGGGGTCGGACAGTATTTCAGACCTCGGGCTCTTTTCAGTCAGGCAGTGCCTGTAACATCTCTCCCAGTAATCGTCTAATGTTTTTTTTTTTTCCCTTCAGTGCTGGAGGGCAGTTATCTCAGGGTTCAAATTTATCCATTAATACCAACCAAAATATCAACATTAAGTCAGAACCAATTTCACCTCCCCGGGATCGAATGACCCCGTCAGGCTTCCAGCAGCAGCAGCCGCCGCCGCCACACCCGCCCCAGCCGCCGCCCCAGCCCCAGCCCCAGACCCAGGCGCCGCCGCAGCCCCGGCAGGAAATGGGTCGCTCCCCTGTGGACAGTCTGAGCAGCTCCAGCAGCTCCTACGACGGCAGCGACCGGGAGGATCCGCGGGGCGACTTCCATTCTCCAATCGTGCTTGGCCGACCCCCAAACGCTGAGGACAGAGAAAGCCCTTCCGTAAAGCGAATGAGGATGGACGCATGGGTGACCTAAGGCTTCCAGGCTGGTGTTTGTACTTTGTGTTACTGCAGTGAACTGCCCTACATATCTAAATTGGTAAATAAGGACATGAGTTAAATATATTTATATGTACATACATACATATATATCCCTTTACATATATATGTATGTGGGTGTGAGTGTGTGTATGTGTGGGTGTGTGTTGCATACACGGAATCAGGCACTTACCTGCAAATTCCTTGTAGATCTGCAGATGTGCGACCCATGGCAGACAAAGCACCCTTTAGGCAGAGTCTAGTCTGGCACCTCCTTGACACCTCCTTGTTTCATAAGATAACCAGTTTTTGCAGAGAAACGTGTACCCATATATAATTCTCCCACACTAGCTTGCAAAACCTAGAGGGCCCCTACTTGTTTTATTCAACTGTGCGGTGACTGTAGCTACTTAAGAAAAATGCTTTGTAGAACAGAGCAGTAGAAAAGCAGGAACCAAGAAAGCAATACTGTACATAAAATGTCATTTATATTAACTACCCAACCTGGCATGGGTCTCTGTTGCAAAGGGGTGCATGGGAAAGGGCTGAGATACTAAACAAAAAAAAACAAAAAACAAAAAAACATAAAAGCCCCACACACATAACTGTTTTGCACGTGCAAAAATGTATTGGGTCAAAGAAGTGATCTTTAGCTAATAAAAAAGAGAGAATAGAAAATGCGCATGAGATATTCAGAAAATACTAGCCTAGAAATATAGAACAGTAACAAAATAAATTAATATATTAAGTTATAATTGGAATATGTCAGAAGTTTCTTTTTACATTCATATCTTAAAGAAACTGATTTTAGCTCATGTATATTTTATATGAAAGAAAACACCCTTATGAATTGATGACTATATATAAAATTATATTCACTACTTTTGAACACATTCTGCTATGAATTATTTATATAAGCCAAAGCTGTATGTTGTACTTTTTTTTTTTTTTTTTTTTTTTTTAGAGAATAGCTTTATCTTGTTTTAACTTTTTAGTTTTATTTTAAGAAGGGGAAAAAATATCTTGCAAGCAGAACCTTGGAAAAAAAAAGCCATGAACACTTACTATTCTATATGTAAATTAAAAGTTGAGCCAAACTCTTTGTGTACATAGCATCTTAAATATACTATCATCTTTGATGTAAGTACCTATGTATTGTATGGTCACCAGATTAAAAAGTATATTTTTGTGGATTGCCGCCAATTTGGGGGAAAAGGCGAGATCCTTATTAAGTAGAGTATTCACTGTTTAATATTTACTATTTTGTTAAATATACTGTACTTTGGATTTTAATTATTAGCCCAGTCTTTTCAGAGGATTGTATAAAGGGGGTTTCTCCCCTCACTGGTGGTGAATGTGTGATGTTACATTGTAATCTTTGTGCTGTATGGGTTGAGCATCATTATATATTTTATATGTGTACATAAATAGCAAAGTGGCAAAAAAAATTGGTGTTAAGTTCATCCTGCATAAATATAAAATGTGTTGTAACAGATTTTATAAGGCATTATTTAAAACTTGCCTTTTGTGAGGAAAAAATATAGTAGAAAAGCTGACCTAATTTAATTAATATTAGAGAAAATGGCAAAATAGTAGATGAGCACAAAGGTTTTATAAGTGGTAAATGATTAGGGAAAAATATTCATGGGGGAAGGGATGTTTTTTTCCTTTGACCCTCTAAAAAATAGAATGATGCAGCTGGTTACAAATTATCACCATTCTGACCTCTGTGCGTTGAAATGACACTTCGATGTGGGGAAATGCTCTCTTATGGTGCAGATCCTTGGCACTGTTGCCATCCTAAGGAAATCGGTGCCACCCTCAGCTTAGATTGTGAGCAAGGCCACACTCTTACAGGTGGATAACTAGGTGGTAATGGCAAGTTCGTCCATTTCCTGGGCTTGTGCCATGAACAGATTCAAAGTCCTGTATATCTTTCATCATAGATTTTTAAATACTCCCTTTCCTGAGAAACTCAATATAAGAGTTTTTTATTGCTGCTATTTTATATTTTAAACTTAATATCAAGCAGCTACCTACAGTTTTTACTTATGTTTTGTTTTTTTCCCCTAAATTGAGGTCCTTCTGACATTTTCGCCCTATGCTATTTGTGACAAACCATCAGCCAGATTTCCTGACACGCAGGTATCAGGCACAGGATAGGCCTGTGGCGTACGCAGCTGCAAGATGGGATTCCGCCTTGATGACGGTATGGGTAGTAAATTTGGAAAGAGGCCAAACGAGAGAGGGTGATATGCTCTCTCCTTTCATCAGCATAGACATTTGGCTCTTAATTCAGAAAGGATTAGATTTTCTTTAAGATGTACTTATTTTACTGAACATAATACAGGCACATTTCTTCACAAGGTCACACTTAATTGAAACAAGACAGTCTCCCAACACTGAATTTCTAAGATAATCCTTACCACTTTGTAAACCATTTATAGCTTTGAAAGTGTTAAGTGACTTTCATTATTATTTATGCATGTCCATGAACTTCTGCTGTACATTGGAATAGGAGTTAACACATTCACATTTACTGTCTATTTTCTTGTGTGCCTTACGAGATGGCTTTTCTGACTGTATCTCAGTAGTCTTTCTTTCTATGCAGGTTTATAATCAGTACAACTACTGTTTTCTAAAATAATATTACACAAGGCTCGGAGTTTGTATTTCAATAACACTGACCAAGTAACAATGTTACTCCTTTTTCAGGAAGTGAATATTTGACTGTTAACCCTTCTCCCATATGCCCCGTGTGACTCGGAGCATATGGACTTGACAGACACATCCCTCACCCAGACACCATGTACCATGTACGAACACACACACACATCTCCTGGTGGAAACCAACTCAGAGTGGGGAAGACAATAAAGGTGTTACTTTAGAACCTACTTTTCTTACCCTTTTACACTCGTGTTTTGTATGACACCATCATGAGAAAATTTTATCCTTCAGATGAAGTATTTTATTACTAAAAGACAAAAACAAAAAAAGCTTAAATTGCACTGGCTCAAGTACAGCTTCCAGCAGCTGTGCGTCTTCCTTCAGCACTCTAACTGGTAGTACATTGCGAGTGAAAGTCGCCATTGCATGTCCACAGATGGTCCTAATCAAAACTCCATCTTTTGAGCCCTAATTATGTCCATTGTGTTAGAGACTAAATCAGGGGTTTGTTCAAAAAAGAACAATACATGTTTTACCATTTCCTTTAACTCTAAGGACAACTAATAAAGCATTAACATATTTTCTGTATTAACCATCATGCGCACAAGAAATACATAGTAAATACGGAACCAGAAAACTCCTGGCATTGGATCATAAGAAGCTAGATGATTAGAATGTGAAAAAGATTTTACAAATGTAAAACTTTTATTTCTCTGTAGAAACTTTATTCACTTTGCTGTGCAAGAAGACACTGCTTTGCTATATTTAAAATGGCTTTTTTAAAAGAGATTTATGTATTTGGTAAATGTTTGTAGTCAACAGTTCACACAAGAAGCTGTACACGGTTTGATCATGTAAAACCGTTTGGCGGCACAAGCTGGACTTTGTTGCCATCCTTGAGATGAACCTTTTAAGAAAAATAAGTTAATCTCAATTTTTCCCTGAATGTGTTGTTTTTTTCTTCATTATACAATAAATATAGTGAACTTTTTATCAAATGGTTAAGAAAATGCTAGAGGTTGTTGTAAACTATTTGTATCCTGCACTCACTACAGTAAAGACGGACTGGCTTTTCCTGTGTACTGCAGACTCTGTCATGTTTCCACCAGCCATCCCCTTCCCCCAGAGCCCTCTCCTTCCCGTCCTCTTCACAAAGTCCCTTTCCACCTGCAGATCTCCTTTACTGTGAGACATCGACAAGGCAGCAAGGGCAGCCTGGGACCCATTCGGAAGCAGCTAGTAACTGGGTCCCCAGCATTGGCCGGCCGGGCAGTCATGTGCGTGTCAGTGTGGACGGGCTAAACCCATTCGGGATCTGGTAACAGCTTCTTGCAGCATATGCTGCTACCAAAGTGTGGAGGGGGAGTAGATAACGTTAGAACTTACTATCATGAGATGCTATTTATCTTTCAAGTTTAGAGTGTGAAATGATTTGTTTTACCCAAAATGCACACCTAATACTGAGCTAGGAGCAGCAGAAGACAGATTTTCTAAGTGAACTGAGTTTTATTTTCAAAAATGATAGGTGTGAAAACTTTCTTTAACCTGCAGTGGGAAGTGTTCTCTTCGGATTTGCCTTCTCGGCCAGCTCCCGGCCGGGCATATTCTTGGTGTCAACTAAATTAAAAGCTAAATTTTACTTGCTGGCTACAGTGAGGCTATCGGCAGGTTTGGAAAGCTGGTTGAGTCCTATGGGCAAAAAGACACTAATCACAGCTGCTGAAAATCAGTTCCTTGTAATGTCAACTCCCATGGGAGCCTTCGTCTAGGTTTTATCTTGTTATTAAGCTGATCCTGTGTCTGACTGGCGCCAGCGAAGAAAATGGTATTTCAGGTGGCGCCCTCTGCCAGCTGGATGGTGCCAGCCTGATCCCGTCTGCCAGCCTAGTCACTCACAAGGGGTCCAAGTACCACTTAGCTGTAGAGTGAGAAAAACATTTTCCCCATATTCCACAGCAGTTAGGAGGTGGAACCCCATGGCTTCTAAGGGGTTAAGTGGACTAGTGCCATCACGCAGCAGAGTAAGCCTAGTGGGTAAGAGGTGAGCCCTGCGCCCCAGCTGTCACCATGTGTGAGCTGAGAACAAGCCCTTCCCAGCTGCTCCCAGCAGTGACTGCATGTAGGTGGGGTACGCTTCTTCCCTCCTGCTTTGAATCCCTTGTACTTCATCTCTGTTTCCCAGAAGACCCACCATGTCCTAGACTCACTTTCTTACACACACGTCATTTGCCTGCACTGTCTACACCAAAGCAGCTGAATGCAGCCGGAGAAGAAAAGTTCACAGTTGTACTATCACCTCCCTCACCCCCACCTTTAAAAAAAACTTTTCAACTTCATTTTGAATATTTAACTTCCAGAAAAGTTGGAAAAGTAAGTTTCCATATATACTGCACCCAGGTTTCCCTAATGTTAACATTTATACAACCATAGCACCACCACCAGAACCAAGAAATTAATAATGATACACTATTAACTACATGTCTTATTTGAATTTCACCATTTTTTACACTAATGTTTGTGTCTATGCTAGGATTCCACTCTGCATTGTTATTTCTCTAACATTTCTTGGTCTGGTCTGGTCTTTGAAAAGACACTGAAGAAGAATACTTACTGGTTATTTTGAATCGTGTCCTGAGATGTGGATTTGTCTCATGCTTTCTCATGACTGGGATGAATTGGTGCATTTTGGCAAGAATACAACAGAAATGATGTGTTTTTAGAGCATCATAGAGTTTATGATGACATGTCTTATTACAGGTGATGTTGACCTTGATCTCTTGGTTAGCTGGCTTCTCCTGGGTTTCTCCACTGTAAATCTTCCCTTTGTTATTGGTAAGTATCTTGGAGAGATACTTTGGGGCTTAAAGGTTTTCACCTACTGATTTTAGCATGTTTTCAACAGTTATTACAGTGGTATTTGCCACTTTTCTAATACATTTATTAATTGGACTTCTGTAAGGAAGAGCTGTCCCTTCTCCCCACTCACATATTTGATTATATCATGAATCCATGGGTATTTATGTTATTCCATAGGTTCTTATCTAGTACTATCATTATTTCATTCCTTAAATTATTCCAGTTTTGGCCATTAAGAGCTTCTTCAGGTAGACCCCTGTGTTCTTGGAAAAGCCCTTCCCGCGCTTTTAGCATTTGCTTACTTTCTGTCAAGACGTCCCACCCTCTTACTTTCCCTGTCCCGGTACTGGATCAGCTGCTTCTGCGAGGATTCCTACTTTCATTTATTGGAGAATGGCATTTATACGGCCACTAGAACATTGCTGCTTTTAGGCTGTGTCTGCAAACGTAGCATACAAAGGCAGGAACACTCACTCACATATAGACACACATCCATAGGCCATAGTTCTCTAAATGTGTATGTGAAAAAACACAAGTTTATATACTTCAGATTTCAGTTCAGCATCACAGGTTTCATTTTAGCCTTTCCTTTCCTTATTTGTAATTTCTTCCTCCTAAGTTAAGAATCTGATTCTCATCTACAAGCTTTTTTACTTATTTGTTCAGTTCTAGTATATACATAAAGCAGTTCAGATTTGCCAATCTACACATGTGTGAGAAACTCATTTATTGACCAGATAAGAGCATCTGTGTAGCTCTTTTTGCCTTTGGCCTTAAATGTATACAATGAAGAGTGTGTTTTCCACTGAGTTACTTTTGGTTCACAATCCCTTTCAGCGTGGTTGTTATTCATGGTAATACAGTTAGAGTCATCTGTCCTGGTTTTATTCCATTTTTGTTATTCACCCGATACTAGTTGATTTTAACTTATTTTGGGGGAGATATGTGAATGGTATATGAAACATTACTATGTTTCTAAGAGTCAGCGCTTATACAAAAATATATTCAGGGAAATAACACTCTCTTCTCACCCCTGCAACACCATTCCTATTTCCCACTTCTCCCACCAGTCTCCCTACAGACGCCCAATCTCTTTAGTTCCCAGTTTAATCCTTCCTGTATTTCTTTTGCACAAAGTAGCTTTCCTTTTTTCATGTAACAGTATATCTGGTATAAACAAGATATAAACAACATGATACTGAACAACCAATGGGTCAAAGAAGAAAAAGGGAAATCAAATATTTTAAAAGAAATGAAAATAGGAACACAGCATACAAAAACCTATGGGATGCTGCAAGAGCTATTCTTAGGAGGAAGTTTATAGTGATAAATGCATATATAAAGAAAAAAGAAAGATCTCAAGCAACTTAACTTTATACCTAAAGAACTAGAAAAAGAACAGCCCAAGGTTTGCAGAGGAAAGGAAACAACCAATCAGAAGAGGAATAAGGAGATACCAGAAAAACAACAGAAAAGATCCACAACTAAGAACTGACTTTTTTTAATTAAAAATTTGATAAACCTCTAGATAGACTAAGAAAAAAAGACAAAATCAGAAAGAGGAAAAGAAACATTGTAACTGAAATACACAGAATCATAAGACACCACTGTGAACAATTATATGCCAACAAATTGGATAACCTAGATTAAATGCACAAATTCCTGAACAACCTACCCAAGACTGAATATGAAGAAACAGAAAATCTGCGCAGACCAATAATGAGTGAGGAACGAATCAGTAATGAAAACACTCCCAACACAGACCCAGGAACAAATGGTTTCACTGGTGAATTCTACCAAACACAAACAAGTAACACTAATACTTATTAAGCTGTTCCAAAAAAGTGAAGAGGAAGGGTCACTCCCAAACTCCTAAACTTATGAGGCCAGCATTACCCTGAGGTCACAGCTAGATAAAGACAATAAAAGAAGAAAAAACAACTGTAGGTCAATATCCCTGAGTATAACTGCAAAAATTCTTAACAAAATATTAGCAAACCAAATTCAAGAGCACATTAAAAAAATCATTCACCATGATCAAGTGGGGTTTATCTCTGAGATACAAACAAGAATGGTTCACCTTACACAAATCAATATGATACACATTAACAGAATGAAAGATAAAAGATCAATAGGTGCAGCAAAAGCATTTGACAAAACAACATCCTTTCATGATTAAAAGGCTCAATAAATTGGGTACAGAAGGAACATATGTCAACACAGTAAAAACTATGACAGACCCACAGGTAACATCATACTCAACAATGAAAGACTGAAAGCTTTTCTCAGATTAGGAACAAAAGAAGGGTGCCCACTCTCACCACTCCCAGTCAGCAGAGTAATGGAAGTCCCACCCAGAGCAATCAGAAGAGATAAAGAAAAAGGAGACTTCTGGGGGAAAATGGTGATGTAGGAGATCCCAGCTTCTAAAGATCAATGATTAGACCATCATCTCTGAACAAAAACAGCTCCAGGAGACCTCTAGGATTCACTTTGGAGGTGTTACCGAAACCATAGAACAAAAACAATAATCACACAAGGAGAGAAAGAAGACATCATTTTGCCTGCATCGTCCCATCACCCAAGCCAGAATTGTTCAGCACCAAGAAATAACTTTCAGCTACTGAGAGTTCCTTTTGCCAGGAAAGGAAAAGCAGACCTGACTTGCAGACAAGATTCAGAAGCTTTCACCAGTGAGGATGTCACCAGCTAGGTGCACAGATTTTGCCAGCCACACCACAGGTATTTATGTTTGCTAACATCAGCCATTCCCAGTCCCTCCTGAGTCCCTCCCCACCCCCACTGGAGCCCAGGAGCTATGCTCACACTCAGCCTGGGCTTCTATAGCTCTTCAAATGCAAGATGCCAGCCTAGGTGCCCTCAGCCGACCTCTACCACCAGCTCTGTGCTCAGGACTAGTCCCTCCAGCTGTGCACCTGCATGCCACTGGCCTAACACCCATTGCTGGTCTCCACAGCAACCCTTCCCCAAGGTGTGGGGGGGGAGGAAGTGTGTGCAACTATCAGTGAATGCACCAACAGCTTTTGGGTACAGATCAGGCCTTGCCTTCAGTCACTGGCTGGCAACACCACACCTACCTGTAACTAGCCCCTCCAGCTTTGCTCTGAGCCTGTCCAAAGCCCAACCCCCATCACCAGCCCTCACTATAATGTGTAGCCCAGTGGGGAGAGTGTATGGCCACAGGAGAAACACCAACATCTAGGAACCCCACAGCTGCCTGCAGGTCTGTATCAGGCCCCACCTCTGTCACTGGCCAGAACCACCACACCCACCTGTTGACAGCCAACACCTGTGCATCCACAAGCCTCCAGCCCAACCTGTCACCAGCTTCCACACCACTGTGCACACCCAGCGGAGAGAGTGTAGCCTCCAGAGAACACACCAACGAGGGTCCCCACTGCTGCTTGCAGGCCCAAATTAGGCCCTGCCCTCTGTCACTGGCCAGTACCACCACACCCACCTGTAACTAGCCCCTCACAGCTGGGTATCTAATGTCCTTACCTGTCGATAACTATTCTAAATATTAATGGACTCAATTCTCCAATCAAAAGGCACAGACAGGCTGGATGAATAATATAAGACCCAACTATGTGCTACAAGAGACTCACTTCAGCTCTAAGGACACATATAGATTCATAAGTGAAGGGATGGCAAAAGATACTCCATGCATGTGGAAACCAAAAGAACACAGGTGGCTATACTAACATCAGAAGAAACAGACTTTAAGTCAAAAATGGTAACAAGAGACAAAGATGGTCATTATATAATGAAAAGGGAGGTGCCAATTCATCAAGAAGATACAAAAATTACATATGTATGCACCCAACATCAGAGTAGGTAAATATATTAAGCAAATACTAATAGAGCTGAAGTGATAAATAGACGCCAATACAATAATAGATGGGATCTTCAATACCCTACTTTCAACAGATAGATCATCCAGACAGAAAACCAATGAAGAAACATTGGCCTTGAACTATATTTTAGATGAAATGGACCTAAAAGACATACACAAACACTCCATCCAACAGCAGCAGGATATACATTCTTCTCTTGTGCATACAGATTACTTCAGGAGAGATCACATAATAGGTCGCAAAACAAGTCTTAGCAAATAAGAAGACTGAAGTCATACCAAGTATCTTTTCTCACCACAATGGCATAAACTAGAAATCAACACAAGAAAAGCTGGAAAAATCCCAAATATATGGAGACTAAACAACATGCTCCAGAATCAATGCATAAAAGATGAAATCAAAAGGGAAATAAAGAATTACCTTGAAACAAATGTAAATGGAAATACAACATACTAAAACCTGTGGGATGCTGCAAAAGCAGTTCTAAGGGGGGAAATTATAGTCATAAATGCCTACATTATGAAACAAGAAAGAACTCAAGTAGACAACCTCACTTTATACCTCAAAGTGCTAGAAAAATTAACTAAGCCCAACTTTAGCAGAAGGAAGGAAGGATAAAAAAAAGTGAGAGCAGAAATGAAGTAGAGACCAGAAAAACAGTAAAAAGATCAATGAAAGTAAGAGCTTGGTTTTTTGAAAAGATAAATAAGATTGATAAAATTTAGTTAGACTGACTCAGAAACCAGAGAGATGACTCAATAAATTGAAACAAAAGAGAAGACATTACAACTAATACTACAGAAATACAAAGGATCATGACACTACTATTAACAATTATATACCAACAAACTAGATAAAATAGAAGAAAAGTTAAATTCCTAGAACATAAAATTTACCAAGACTGAGTCATGAAGAAATAGGAAATCTGAGCAGACCAGTATCAAGTAAGGAGATTGAATCCGTAGTCGAAAGCCTTCCAAACAGAAAAACGGAGGACCAGGTGGTTTCACTGGTGAATTCTACCAAATACTTAAAGATAATCTTTCCCAAACTGTTTCGAAAATTGAAGAGGAGCTTCACTCCCAAACTCATTGTGCAAGGCCAGCATTACCCTGACACCAAAGCCAGGTAAGGATATTACAAGAAAAGAAAATTATGGACAAATACTCCTGATGAATATAAATGCAAAAATTCTCAATAAAATATTACCATACCAAATTCAACAGGACACTAAAAGGATCATTCACTAGATCAAGTGGATTTATACAGAGCATACAAGGTGGTTCAACACATACAAACCAATCACTGAGATACACTACATTAATACAATGAATGATAAATATCATGTCACCTCAATAGATGCAAAAAAGCATCTGATAAAACATATCCTTTTATGATAAAAATTCAACAAATTGAATAGAGAGGGAACATACCTCAACATAATAAAGGCCAGAAGCCCACAGCCACCATCATACTTAATGGTGAAAGGTCGAAAACTTTCCTCTAAGATCAGAAAAAAGATAAAGGTGCCCACTCTCACCACTCCTATTCAACATAGTACTGGAAACCAGACAGGAAAGAGGTAAATAAAAGGCATCCAAACAGGAAAAGAAGAAGTAAAATTGTATTTGCATGCGGATGATATCATAAACACACACAAAAAGAACTGCTAGAACTAACAAAGTCAGTAAAGTTGCAAGATACAAAGTCTACGTACAGAAAACAGCTGTTTCTATACACTAAAAACAAACTACTGACAAAGAACAAGGTGAACAACCCCATTCACTATGGCATCTACAACAATTAAATATTAAGGAATAAACCTAACCAAGGAAGTGAAAGTTTTGTATGCTAAAAACTTCAAGACTTTGATTCAAGAATTAAAGGTACAAGTGGAAAGATAACCTGGGTTTATGGATTGGAAGAAGCAATATTACTAAAATGCCCATACTGCCAAAAACCACCTACATATCTGGTGCAATCCATACCAAAATTCCAATGGCAATTTTCACAGAAATAGCAAAAACAATTATAAAATTTGTATAGAACTACAAATGACCCTGAACAGCCAACACACTCCTGGGAAAGAAGAGCAAAGCCAGAGGCATCACACTTGCTGATTTCAGCCTATACTACAAAGTTATAATGATCAAAACAATACAGTACTGGTGGAAAAGTAACACAGACAGTGGACCAGAATCAAGAGCCCACACATAAACCCCTGCATATACGGTCAACTAATAGTTGACAAGGGAACCAAGAACACTCAGATGTGGGAAGAACAGTCTCTTCCATAAACTGTGCTGGGAAAACTGGATGACCACATGCAGAAGAATGAAACCGGACCCCTATCTTACACCACTCACAAAAATTAACTTGAAATGTAAAGACTTAAACACAAGACCTGAAACTGTAAAACTCGTAGAAAAAAAAAATGGAAAAATCTCCTTGACATTGGTCTTGGCAATGATATTTTGGTTATGACACCAAAGCAGAAGAAACAAAATAAAAAATAAAAATCAGTAAGTGGGACTGCAAACTGAAAAGCTTCCATACAGCAAAAGAAACAATCAACAAAATGATAAGGCAACCTACAGAATGGAAGAAAATATTTGTAAACCACTTATCTGGTAAGGGGTTACTATACAAAATGTATAAAGAACTCACAATTCAAGAGCCAAAAAAACAAAAACAAACACAAGAATAGATGTTTTCCAAAGAAGACATACAGATGGCCAGCAGGTGCATGAAAGGATGCTCAACAACACTTATCATCTGGAAAATGCAAATCAAAACCACAATGAGACTATCACCTCACACCTCATCAAAAAGACAAGATATAATAAGTTTTAGGGTATGGAGGAAAAGAAACCTCTGTGCATTGTTGGTGGGAATGCAAACTGGTGCAGCTACTATGGAAAACAGTATGGGGGTTCCTTAAAAAAGTAAAAATACAACTACCATAGGATCCAGCAGTTCCACTACTGGGTGGACTGATAATCCAAAGGAAATGGAAACAGGGTATCAAAAAGATATATGTACTCCCAGCTTATTGCCACATTATTCACAATAGCCAAGTCAGATTAACAACCTCTGTGTCCATCAATGGATGAATGGATAAAGAAGATGTGGGACATATACACAATGGAATATTATTCAGCCATAGAAGGAAATCCTGTCTTTTGGGAAAACATGGATTGACCTTGAGCATGCTAACTGAGATTCAGTCAGGGAAAAACAAATACTGTATGATATCACTTATATGTGGAAACTTGTAGAAACAGAATAGAAGAGCGAACGGAGACTGATGGACTTGGGGAAATGTTGGTCAAAGGGCACACAGTTGTATTTAGAAGATGATTAACTTCCAGAGATCAAATGCACATAATTTTTACTACATTAATAATACTGTAATACATACTTCAAAGCTGCTAAGAGACTAGATCTTAAATATTCTCACTACAGAAAAGAAATGATTATGTGAAGTGATGGAAATGTTAGCTAAGGCTACAATGGTAATCACACTTAAATATATACACATGCACCAAATCAACATATATACATCTTAAACTTATACAATATTATACATCAATTACATCTCAACCTAATGAAAAAAGAGTCCACAATCAGAATATTAAAGGAGGTGGGATAGGAATGCCCTACCAGGTATTGACACATACTGCCAAGCCACAAAAATAAAAGCCAGGTGGTACTGGTGCAAAAAAAAAAAAAGACTAATAAGTAAATGGAACAGAACTGAGGAAATTTAGAGTACAAATTTAGTTCCAAAAATCATTAGGGAGAGGACAGTTTAGTAAATAGTGCTGGTAAAACTAGTTTAGTATATATAACTGGATTCCTACCTAACATGAAACAAGGTAGCCTCCAAATGAATTAAATACCCAAAAGGTAAAATAGAACGATGGCATTATAGAAGAAAACATAGAAATACATCTTTCTGACCTAGACTGAGGAACTTCCAAAGCACAAACCATGATGAAAAATTTGACGAATTCGATTTCATCAAAATCTGTGAAACAAACAAAAAATGGCATAATTGGAAGTGACTCCATAGAGAAATCAATTTATAGCTTCATTATTTTTTGTAGCTGCATAATATTTCATGGTGTGAATGTATCATAATTTATTCGACTATGAATAGGCATTTAAGCCATTTAAAATATTTTACATGTATCAGTGAAGAACCTTATACATACATATTTTTGTATTATTAGAGATTTGTCTTCAGGGTAGAGTCCTAGGAGTGGGATTGCTGAATAAGCTCATGTGTAGTTTTAAGTATTAACCACATTTGCCTCCAGAGGAGTTGCACCAATTTGCATTTCCTCCAGCAACATATGAGAATGCCTGTTCCCCTGCTACCTTGCCCAATGTTATCATTTATTTTTACCAGCCTATATGTGAGAAATTATATCTCCATGTTTAAAGGCCATTTTAATCTCTTTTGTGTGTATGAACTATTTGTTCATGTCTTTTTCCAATTTCTCTCTATTCCTCAATTTTTAAGAGTTTTTATATATTATGGACATTAGCCCTTTGTTATATATGCTATGAATATTTTCTCCCAGTTTATCAGGTGACTTATAAATTTGTGGTACTTTTGTTATGTAAAATTTTATCATTTCTATGTAGTCAAATTTATCAGTCATTTCTTTTATTGACTGTGGACTTGAATTAAATTTAGAATCCTTTCCCTACACCAAGATTAGAGAGGAATCCATACACATTTTTTTCTACTACTAGTATGGTTTCATTTTTTACACTTAGATCCATAATCCATTTGATGTTTTATTTTTTTTAATAAAGGTATTGATATACAATCTTATGAAGGTTTCACATGAGCAACATTATGGTTTCAACATTCACCCTTATTATCAAGTCACTGTCCATCAGCATAGTAAGATGCTACAGAGGCATTACTTGTCTTCTCCGTGCTGTACTACCTTCCCTGTGACCTCCCTATATTGTGAGTGCCCATTATAATGCCCCTTAATCCCCTTCTCCCTCCCTTCCCACCCACCCTCCCCAGTCTGTTCCCTTTGGTAACTGCTAGTCCCTTCTTGGAGTCTGTGAGTCTGCTATTTTGTTCCTTCAGTTTTGCTGTGTTGTTATATCCACCAATGAGTGAAATCATTTGGTACTCATCTTTCTCCGTCTGGCTTATTTCACTGAGCATAATACCCTCTAGCTCCATCCATGTTGTTGCAAATGGTAGGATTTGTTTTCTTCTTATGGCTGAATAATATTCCATTGTGTAAATGTACCACATCTTCTTTATCCATTCATCTACTGATGGACCATTTGGTGTTTCTTTTTATATGTGGATCTTATTTTATATTTTTCCAAATGGCTATCTGATTGTCCCTATACCACTCATTTAAATGTTCATCTTTACCCCATTGATTTGAGATGCCACCTTTGTCATATCTAAGTTTCCATATATATTTGGTTCTACTTCTGGACTTTCTATTTTTATTCTACCTTGACCACAACTTTTAAAGGGCTCTCAACACTGTCCAATTCTCAACACTAGAATTCCATAGTATATTGACATCCCCACTTTCAGACATCACAATTTTACTATTTCTCCTCTCTATTCAAACCTCCAAGACCACTTGGTCTTCTTCTCAGCTAATTATTTCCTCTCACATTTTCCATTGAGAAAACAGATGCCATCAAATGAGACCTACCTAGTCCTCCAGCCATGAAATACAAGACTCTGACTCCATCTGTACTCATGTTCTCTGCCCTCCCTCCAGGGGCTATGGATGGACTGTGCCTTATCTAAGGCCAAGTCTTCCCTGTTGTATACTGGAATACAGCTCTCCTTCTCAAGATGTTCACTCCTACAACTATCCCCTCTCTCTGGTAGCATCCAGTTCTCTTTTCTAGATCTTTGCCATCAGTATTAAAGCATGCTTTTTGATCACCCATTTCAAAAACCTGAAAGAACAAAACTCTCCAGCTACTGCCCCCTTCATGTATCTATAACATGAGGGTTCATATAAAGATGACCAATTCCCCTTGTTTCCTTTAGGGTGCTGTACATATTTTATTATTTTCTGTATGTAATATGACCTGGAAAGCATAGGGAGGCACTGATTCACATGGATACTAAAAAGGAAGACAGGTGAAAGGAAGACAGGAGCTCAAGTCTCCGATGGATGAGAGGAAGAGACCAGATCTGTGGGTGATGCAGTAGGGAAGGGTGACAGGTACTATTTTCTGATGACAAAGATGATTTAGGGAGGAGTGTGGAATAAATATCTCAAAGTGGCAATAAGGAACAAGGATACAACCACCAGCGCCTGGACTACTGCACACAGGCTGTCCTTTCTTTCCAGCTACTCAGCTAAGATAACAGACAAAACTTGCGAGCCTGGCCCTTGACCCACAGGGAAATGTAATAATGTTTGGGGAGCCACATCCCCTACAGTTCAGCTGTCTTGCAGTGTGTGGAATCTGTGGACTCATTCCCAAGCCCTTCCAAGAAAATCTGTTCCTTCTAGGACCTCCTCTCTCATGATTCCCTCCAGGCTTCAAATTCAGAGTCCACCAACAGGCCTGCTCCCTCGGTTCTGCCTCTGACTGTCCCCTGGTGCCACCCTTCTGGCTGCCCCTCCCCTAACTCTGGCCTATGAAGTGCTGCTTCATAGTATGGCCATAAGAAAATAACAGGGACCAGATGTATTATATCACTTCAAACAAAGAATCGGGTAAGAGATATGAGACACTGGACAATGATGAATGCGGAGAGTGAACTCTGAGGAAAGAAAAATAAACCAGATAAAACTGATGGGTGCCCCAGTTCTATGCCTGGCAAATTTCCGGACCACAGCACAGAATCCAGTAGTCTTGCTGAGTTGAGGAGATGGAGTTTGAAGTTCAAGGAGGCCAAGGCATCTAGAATTTGTGGGGAGAGTGTAAGGGGAAAGGGGGAGCAGGACACAGATTCCCCCAAGTCTCTGGCTGAATAATGATCTGCACATACATGTGAGGAAATCACAGAGGTTAGGAAAAGAACCAACAGAGAAAAGAGGTGGAACCATTCCCAAGCTCATCCAGTGCAGGAATAATCTGTGATCCCACCAGCCAGAGTGGTGAGACCTCTGAACACACACAGCACCGAGCGGGATCTTCAGAAGCATACGGCTATAGGAGTGGGGCTGAGTTAGCCCTGGACTAAACGCCGCTCTGGACCTGCCCCAACAGAGTTCTTAAAAGCAAGTCTCAAAAGTATCAAATTGATTCCAAGTCCCTAACAACAAAATCTAGCACCGAACAACATAAAAATCACCATGTCTAGCAGCATCCAACCAAAAATGACCTGGCATGCAGGAAAACAAGAAAATATGATCTATAGCCAGAAAAAAAAAATGTTTGTTATTTAGAAATAGAACCAGAATGACTCAAATGATAGAATTATCAGATAAGAACATTAAAATGACTATTATAAATATACTCCGTTTGAAAATATATGAGAACAATGATGAAAGAAATAGAAGATACAAAAAAAATCCAAATCAAACTTTTAGAGATGAAAAATACCTCAAATGAAAGATGCACTGAATGGGATTAATAGCCAATTAGACACTGCAGTGGAAATGGCAATAGAAACTACCCAAGATAAAATAGAAAGACAATGAAAAATAAAGCATCAGTGAAAAATGAGCTGTGGGACAACATCAAATGGCCTAGTATATGTGTAATTGCATGAGAATAATCAAAAAAAGTATTTGAAGAACTAAGGGCTCAAGTTTTTCCAAACTAGATGAAATCAAACCTGCAGAAGAACCCTAATGAACCCCAAATAGAATAATTACAAAGAAAACCACTCCTAAGTCCCTCATAATCAAAGTTCATCCTGACCTGTACCTCTGTAAGGTCTCTTCTCCAAAACTGTGAGACTATTATCCTAACAAGCCAATAGGCTAACATTGACCTCTGAATGGTAGCTACAAGTCCACAGCAAAACTTTTAGAGAAAATCTGATAAGGAAACTTAGAGCCACTGCTTGAATCCTAAAGAGAACTGTAGAATCAACATTTATCTGCCTGGTTTATTTTTGGTGGTACCCCTGAGTCAGTGAGCTAGACTCCTTGACTGTGAGAAATAAATCTCAACTATTTCAGTAAAGTGGCCTCCATTTCTCTACCTTGGGACAGGGTTCCTCCAGCTTATCTCCAGAGGAGTGGGACAGCTGGCTTCACAAGGCTGAGCAGGGTCATGGGGGTGGGAGAATGGGGACAACATCCATTTCTGCCTCTTCTCCGGGAGCCAACAGTGGAGCTGCTGAGGGGAGATGGGGCCAGCTTCCCTGCCCTCCTGTAGCCATCAGGCTGCACAGAGGGACAGGCATGGTGGTGATGGGTAGCTGCAACTTGTGACCTGTACTATCCCTGCTCAAAACTGCAGGGTCCCCTGCCACAGCAGTGCTAGGTGGGGTTAGGGGTCCTTATCATACTCCAGGAGAGACTTTCCCAGATCTTCAGGAAGCACTGTGTTATTTTAAATCCCAATTCACTACTCTGAACAAGGAACATGTGCTACCATTCTATTCATTCATTCATTTGCAAACCTTCCAGAGTACCAATTATATTCCAAGAGGCTATGTGATAATAAAAAGTAAGAAATATTTTCATATATTCTCAACATACTTATAATCTAGTGGGAAAGATAAAGATGTAAGAGTAGTGATGTGGTACATCCTGCTGGGTCCCATAAGAGGGAAGTGGGTAGAATGACATGTGGCTGATAAAACAATCATGGTTTCCTAGAGGAGGTGGCATTTCCTTAGTTGACTCCTGAAGGGAGGATGGGATTTAATAATATGGTAATGGGTGGCTCTGCAGAATGCTCTCCAGTGTGATTGAAGGCCTTGAAGCTGGGAAGCATGGGGATTACATGAACAGGGAACTATATGAGTAGCCTTGTGTCCTGGAGTGAAGAAGTGTAAATGGAATTGTAGGAAAATGCTGCAGTAAGAGTCTGAGGCTGGATTATGCATGACCCTCAATTCTATATGTAAGTGATTTGGACATTATTTGATAGACAATGGGAAACTACTGAAAATCTTTAAGCAGTAAAGCCTGCCTGGAAGTCTGGATGAAGCCTGTGTTGGGCAATGTTTTTGACAGTAACAGAGACTTTTCTTTTTTCTCTTTCTGAGGTAATTATGGACAATATATACACGACTGGCTTTCCCCCCATCTTGTTGTCTTTTAAGTATTCCCTGTATATATAGCTTTTGTATATTGAAAATTGAAATTCACTCTTTCTCCCAAAGGCCTCAGAGTGCAGCTTAAAGTGAATAAGGAAAACTGGTGAGATCTCCCAGAATGCTACATATGGATGCAGTTCAAGTATCACCTCCTCAGGAAACCAAAGTACACCACTCTCCTCAACCCTCATATAGGTGCGCTCTACCACTTTCCCTGGTGGCATCTTCATAGCTCTTTTCATATCCAAAATGATTGTCCTTTATTGTCTACTGGGGAAAGTAAACTCTGCCAGGGCAGAGACACTGTTCTACCCACAAGTGTAGGGTTGGGCATGCAGTGAACATCGTCTACTTAATGAACAAATGTATGACTGAATGAGTGAATTTACTTTAGCAAAAAGGAAGGGAACAAAAAGGTAACAACTGTTGGCAGTTATACATTTTTCTACCAAAAATAATAATCAAATGTAAGATTTCTGGCTCTTTCATCAAGGG
The DNA here is from genome assembly GCA_029783875.1 of Phataginus tricuspis. NCBI lineage: Eukaryota > Metazoa > Chordata > Mammalia > Pholidota > Manidae > Phataginus > Phataginus tricuspis. The sequence goes on along the minus strand of JAQQAC010017683.1, from coordinate 9,278,457 downwards.
CAGAAGAAATATTACAAATCTACTTAAATGGATTCCTTTCAAACTATGTTAGTGGAAGCATCCCAAGTGTCCATCAACAGATGACTGAATAAACAAAGTGTGGTGTACATGCAATATGAAGTATTATCCCACCTTAAGAAGGAATGGAATTCCGGCATAGATACACCTTGAAAACAATATGCTAAGTTAAATACGCTAGACACAAAAAGACAAATATTCTATGATTCCACTTATATGTAACTGACAATTAGAGTAGTCAAATTCATAGAGACAGAAGATCTACCAGGAGCTGTGGGAAGAGCAGAAAAGGAGTTATTCTTTAACAGATACAAGTTTCTTTTTGGGAAGATGAAAAATTCTGTAAAAGGATAGTGGTGATGGTTGCACACCACTATGAATGTACCTAATAGCATGGGACTATACAGTTGAAAATGGTTAGACGGTAAACTTTATGTTAGGTATATTTTATCACAATAAAAATACACTATGTTGGGCAACACAAAAATAAACTAAGCAGTTAAACTTGATGAAAAATGTTAGTGGAGTAACATCACCAAGATGGTGACTTAAGTAATTCCTGAATTCACTTCCCCTTACAAGAAGAACTACTAACAACTATTCAAGGACAAGACACCACTGAGAATTCTAGAATATGGGGGTGGGTGAAGCACCTCAAAAACCAAAATAGACCAAATTAGAAAGTTAAGAGAAGTGGCTACATGCTGACTGCATTCCCCTCCCCTAGGCTGGTACAGTACCACATGGGGAGGTCTCCCCTGACCTATGGCTCGACCAGTGGGAAAGAAGTGCCCAGGGTGGATATCCAGCTTCCCGAACATTGTGGGTAGCTCCTTGGGAGCCTCCTCTCCAGTCTTGCCCCACAGGGATGGCTGGGGAGTCAACAGGACTTGACCACTGGGAATCTGACTGTGATGGAGAAGGGGGAAGAGTCCTACAACAACCAATACTCAGATCTTGGCAGACTAAGTTGCTACCTGCAGTGCCCAAGAAGTAGTCCCAACCAGCAGCTTTGCTGATCTGCACAGTCAAGACAGTCGGGCATTCTGATCAGGAAACATGGTGGCACACTTCTGCCTAATTTTGGTTCTCAAATGAAGAGCTTTGTAGCCCTGGAGCCTGGTCTGCCCCTGCCCAGTCAAGAGAACTGGAGTCATAGCCTGGTTCACTGGTAAGTGTAGTACCCATGCCCACCTGACCAGAAAGACTGGGCAGAACACTGTAAACTGCATTGTGCAGCAACACATGAGCAGAGAGTATGGCTGGCAGAGCTGATCATCTACCTGGCAAGACCAGTGGCACCGTTCAGTCAGGAAACTTGTGGAGCAAGTTGGCTTGAGGCAAGATTACCAAGTCTTTGGGGTTTGGAGGGTTTCCCTGCTCTGTCCAGACAGGAGCGCTAACTCGTGGTCCTATTCACTGGCGAGTATTGCTCCCAGGCCCTCCCTACAAAGCCTGACCAGGAACTCCTGGGAGGCTGCCTGGGGCTGGACCTCATATTCCACCCACACAAGGAAGTTAGCTCACAGCCCTACTTACTGCTGAGTATAGTACCCAGTCCTGACTGTCTAATAAGTCTGAAAGAGAACCCAGGCAACCGTGGAGCACATCTTATAGCCTCAGTTCGGCACGGAACCAAGCCAACATTCCTATCCTACTTTTCCCAGTGGCAACCCACCCTCACAACCTCAAAGCTCACACAGTGGCCTTGTCCAAAAATAACCCATGACAGCAATCCCCACCCACACAAGGATATTACTAGTAACTCATCCAGAAACCCAGTCTGAGCTGACTGATGAAGAACTATTTCTGCCAAAGCAAACCCGTCGAGTCTAGAAGAGAAGACTGCTTACTCAAATGTGCAGATACCAATGTGAGGAATCAAGGACCACCGGATCACAAAAAAAATCAGGTAGCGATGACTCCACCAAAAGATATAATAAAAAAGCCCCAATAACTGACCCTAAAGAAATATAGATCTATGAACTGTCAAACAATGAATTCAGAATAATTGCCTTTAAAAAGCTTAGTGAATGGCACTGGGCTCAGCCTTGTAAATGATACACTCCTTTTGATTAAAATGTTATCCAACACAAAAAAAAAAGCTTAGTGAACTATAAAAACACACAACCAAATGAAAATAGGAAAACAATGCATATAGAATAGGAGAACTTCAACAAAGAAATAAATAACATTAATAAAAAATAAAAATCCTAGACCTTAAAAAATGATTTAACTGAAGAATTCAACAGAGAGCTTCCAAAGCAGACTGGAGCATGTTGAAGAAAGAATCAATGATCTAGAAGATGGGAGGTTTAAAATCATCCAGTCAAAAAGAAAAAAGAAAAGCAAAGACATCTTACGTGATTTGCAGGACACAATCAAAAGAAAAATATCAGCATTATGGGAATTCCAGAAGAAGAGAAAGGGAAAGTATGTTTAAAGCAATATGGCTAGAAACTTCTTGGGACACAAATGGAACATCGAGATGCATGAGGCACAAAAGATCCCAAATAAGTTGAATTCAAAGAGGGCTACACCAAGATACATTGTAATTAAAAAGTCAAAAATCAAAGGCAAAGAAAAAGCAGTCAGAGAAATGAAAGGAGCTGTATACAAGGGAACCCTCATAAGACTATCAGCAGATAATTTCTCAACAGAAACATTTCAAGCCAGGAGAATATTCAAAATGTTGAAGAAAAAACTATCAGCCAAGAAGTCTATAACCATCAAAGCAGTCCTCCAGTATAGCTGAGATAGACTTTCCCAAATAAATTAAAGCTGAGGGAGTTCATAACACTAGACCTGCATTACAAGCAATGTTAAAGGAAGTTCCTTGAGTGGAAGTTAAAAGGACACTAATTAGCATCATGCAAACATTAAGAAGGTAACATAAAACTCAGTGGTAATGGTAAATACATAATGAAAGTTAGGTTCTGTAATACAGTAATGATGGTATGTACCTCACAACTCTAGTTCAAAAGTTAAACAAACGTAGTAATAACCATAACAATGTTATTGGTTATACAACATAAAAAAATGTAAACTTTAGCCAATCACCTAAAAAGCTGGTGGGAAAAGTAAAAGTGTGAAGTTTAGGAAAGCTGTAGAAGTTCTCAGTTTAAAATAGGGTGTTATATTTATGTTTCACAGCAAACACAAGGAGAAAACCTATAGTCGTCATACAAAAGAACATGATAAAGTCAAAGCATATTGATACCAAAAGACACCAAAACACGCACACAAAAGACAGCAGGATAAGGAACAATTCATCTACAAAACAGCCTGAAAACAATTAACAAAATGGCAATAGTAAGCCTTCACCTATCAATAATTACATTAAACATTAATGGGTTAATTCTCCAATCAAAAGACACAAAATAGCTGAATGGATTAAACAAATAAAAAGATCCAAGGGATTGGATTGAATATGGCGGAACAGGAAGGCAAGATGGAAACCTCCTCCCAAAAACATATAAAAGAGGAAAATACAGCAAACACAACTAGAGTTGAAAACAACCTGAAGACTGCAGAACAGACCCCTTACACCTGAGGAACAAGAGAGGACCACACAGAAAGGACGCATAGCAGAAACATCTAATATAAAGAAACACAGAATCTCTGACAAAATGAGCAAGCAGAAGAATTTGATCCAATCAAAAATGTAAGACAGAACCCTGAAAGAGGGCTAAATGAAACAGAGATACCAATCTTCCTGATATTTCAAAACAGAAGTTGTAAGGATGCTCACAGATTTATAGAAAAGTATTCAAGATCTCAGGAAGGGCATTTTGGGTAAAATTGCAGTGTTTCCAGAATCTCTTGCCTGGCTTTAGTGCATCTGCATATCAACAGGTGTTTCCAAGGGGTGGAGAGTATTAGTCTATCTACATATCAACAGGTAATTACAAGGTGTGGAGGGATTATCTGGACCAGAGAGGTTAGGTGGAGCTCTTTCTTCTGCTGCAGCTGGATGGAGAGAGAGCCAGGACTACTGCTTGTAAGAAATAAACAGGTTTCTTAACTTTTTTTCTCCCTTTGACTGATTCTGGTTTTAGAGGTATTTTGCCCCAGGGTTTTCCCCCCCAGAGTTACACCCAGATTGGGAAAGTTTTCAACAATAATTTTCTTAAAGAGACTTTCTATCCCTTTATCTTTCTCTTCTCCTTCTGGTACCACTATTATGTGAATATTGTTTCATTTGGATTGGTCACATAGTTCTCATCATTCTTTCATTCCTAGAGATCCTTTTTTTTCTCTGTTTCTCAGCTTCTTTGTTTTCCTGTTCTCTAATGTCTATTTCATTTACCCTCTACTCTACATGATCTAATCTACTTTTAAATCCCTCTGTTGTATGTTTCATTTCAGATACTGTATTCTTCAGCTGAGTGGCTCTTTTTCAGGTTTTCTATCTCTTTGTTGTTGTCTATAACTCCGGGGCAGGGAAAATCCTGAGGCAAAATACCTCTAAAACCAAAATCAGTCAAAGGGAGAAATAAAGTTAAGAAACCCGTTTATCTCTTACAAATAGTCATCCTGTCTCTCTCTTGACCAGGCTGCAACAGAAGAGAGCTCCACCCAATCTCTCCAGTCCAGATAAACCCTTGCACAACCTTGTAATTACCTATTGGTATGCAGATGCACTAAAGCCAGGTGAGAGAGTGTGCAAATACTGCAATTTTACCCACACTGGGGAAGAAAATAGACACTCAGGTCATGGAAGCACAGAGATATCCTGACAAAAGGAACCCCAGCAAGGCAACACCAACGCATAATTAAAATGGGAAAAATCAAGGATAAGGAGAGAGTGTTGAAAGCAGCTAGAGAGAGAAAAAAGATTACTTATAAAGGAGATTCCATCTTTATAATGGAAGACTTCTCAACAGAAACTCTTCAGGCCAGAAGGGAGTGGCATGATAGTTAATGTACTGAAATAGAAGAACCTCCAACCAAGAATCCTCTACCCAGAAAGATTATCATTTAAATTTGAAGCAGGGATTAAACAATTTCCAGATAAACAGAAGTTGAAGGAATTCAAAACCACTAAGCCAGTCTTAACAGATATGTTAAAGGGATTGCTGTAGATGGAAATGACCCTAAGGCTAAATAGCTTTCACCAGTGAAAATAAACCCACAGTAAAGGTAGTACAAACACCATTTGACCCAGTAATTCCACTCCTAGGAATTTTCCCAAAGAAAATAAAACCCCTGATTTGAAAAGATATATGCATGCCTATGTCTATCACTGCAGTGTTTGCAATAACCAAGATATGGAAGCAACCTAAGTGTCCATCAATAGATGAGTGGATAAAGAAAATGTGGTACATACACACAATGGAATATTATTCAACCATAAAAAGAAAAAAATATTGTCATTTGCAACAACATGGCTGGACCTAGAGAGTGTGATGCTCAGTGAAATAAGCCAGGTGGAGAAAGACAAATACCATATGATTTCACATATTTGTGGAATATAAAAACAAAGCAAAACAGAAAGCACAAAATGGCATTAGACTCAGAGACACTGAGAAGTGCCTAGTGGTTACCAGGGGGGAGGGTGTGGGTGAGGGCAGGGGAGGGGGACTGTTGAACAACTGTTATGTACATTTGATAAAATAAAAGATAAAAGATTCAATGACATGCCCATGAGAGACTCACTTTAGCCTTAAAGACACACACAGACTGAGAGTAGGAGGAAAAGATATTTCAAGCAAACAGTAACAGCAACAAAAAAGCCAGGGTGTCTATGCTTTCATCAGGTGAAGCACTGATAAAGCAGGGCAAAGGTCATCACATAATGATAAATGGGCCAATCAAGAAGATATAAAATTGTACATATTTATAGACACACTGGAGATATAATCTATATAGATATGTAAATATGTAGATATATGGCAAAATATAACTATATAAGGCTTTAACACCCAACTCTCAATAAAGGATAGATCATTCAGAGAATCAATAGGAAACAGCAGATTTGAACGAAACTATAGACCAAATAGACCAAACAGACATATACAGAACATTATATCCAACAGCAGAATACACATTCTTCTTAAGGACCATGGAACATTTTCTAGGATAAACCATATGTAAGTCTGCAAAACAAGTCAGCAAACTCAAGAAGAATGAAATCATACCAAGTATCTTCCCTGAAACAATGGTTTGAAACTAGAAATCAACAACAGGAAGAAAACTGGAAAATTTATGAATACATAGAAATTAAACAACACTCTCCTGAACAACCAATGGATCAAAGAAGAAATTAAAGAGGAAATGAAAAGATATTTTGAGACAAACTAAAATGGAAACAACATACCGAAACTGATGAGATGCAGCAAAAGCAGTCCTAAGAGGGAGGAAGTTCAAAGCAATAAGCACCTCCATTAAGAAACAGGAAAGATCTCAAGTAAACAACCTAACTCTACGTCTTAAGGAACCAAAAAAGAATAAAGTCAGCCCAAAGTTAGCAGAAGGAAATAACAAAAATTAAGACAGATAAATGAAGTAGAGAACAGGGTAACAATAGAAAAGATTAATAACTGAGCTGGTTCTTTGAAAAGATAAAGTTAACAAACCTTTAGCTAGATAACCAAGGAAAAAAAGAGGACCCAACTCAACAAAATTATAAATGAACAAGGAGACACTACAACTGATACTACAGATATACAAAGGATCATAAGAGACTACTAGGAGCAACATACACCACACACCAGACAACCTAGAAGAAATGTTAAAATTCTTAGAAATATGCAACATACCAAGACTGGATCAGAAAGAAATAGAAAATCTGAACATACCAGTTACTAGTAAGGAGATTTTGAATTAGTAATAAAAAAAATTTCCCAACAAAGAACTCCAGGGCCAGATAGTTTCACTGATGAATTTTACCAACTACTTAAGAAAAAACCAAATCCTTAAACTGCTCCAAAGAGAAGGGAACACTCCCAAAATCACTTTACCAGGCTAGTATTATCCTGATACCAAAGCCAGAAAAGGACACTACAAGAAAATAAAACCACAGGCCAATATCCCTGTGAATACAGATGCAAAAATTCTCAATAAAATAACTAGCAAACCAAATTCAGCAGTACATGAACATCAGTCACCATGATCAAGTGGGATTTATTCTTAATCCCATGATAGATACAGGATTGCAGGGATGCAAGGATAGTTCAACATCCACAAATCAATATGATACATCTCATTAACAAAATGGAAATAATCATATGATCTCAACAGATGGAGAAAAAGTGTTTGACAAAATTTAACATCCATTCATGATAAAAAACAAACTCACTCTTAAGAAACTAGGTATAGAGGAAATGTACCTTAACATAATAAGGCCATATATGACAAGCCCACAGCTCACTTCATGGCTAATGGTGAAAAGTTGAATACTTTTCTTCTAAGATCACGAACAAGACAAGGATGCCCACTCTCACATTCTTAGTCAACACAGTATGGGAAGTCCTAGAGCAAACAGGCAAGAAAAAGAAATGAAAAGCAGCAGAACTGGAAAAGAAGTAAAACTGTCTCTGTGTGCAAATGACATGATTTTACATACAGAAAATCATAAAGACTCCACCAAAAACCTATGATCTAATCAATGAATTCAGTAAAGTTCCAGGATACAAAATTAACATAAAAATTCAGTAGAATTTCTATATATTAACAATGAATTACCTGATAAAGAAATAAAGAAAATTATTCACAATAGCATCAAGAACAATAAAATACTAAGGAATAAATTTAACCAAGGAGTTTAAAAATCTCTATACTGAAAAGTACAAGACATTGATGAAAGAAATCAAAGAAGGTACAAATAAGTGGAAAGGTATCTATCTCGTGTATTGGAAGATTTAATATTGTCAAAACTTCTATATTACTCAAAGAAATCTATAGATTCAATGTTATTCCTATCAAAATTTCAATGGCATTTTTTATAGAACAAGAAAAAGAAATCCTAAAATTTATATGGAAGAACAAAAATCTCTGAATAGCCAACGCTATCTCAAGAAAGAACAAAGCAGGGGAATCACAGTTCCCCAAATTCAAGCTGCATTATAAAGCTGTAGTCATCAAAATAGCATGGTAACGGCATTCAGAAACAGACACAGACCAAAGGAATCGAATGGAGAGCCAAGAAATAAACCCAGATATACATGGTTAAGTAATATGGACAAGGGACCCAAAAATATACTCAATGGAGAAAGGCAGTCTCAATAAACAGGGCTGGGAAAATGGGATATTAACAGGTTTAAAAAAGTGAAAATAACCCCACAACTTATACCTCTCACAAAATTAACTTGAGATGGATTAAAGACTTGCATGTAGACTGAACACCATAAAACTCCTAGAAAAAAACAGGGAAAAGCTCCGCAACATTGGTCTTAGTGATATTTTTGGAATATGACATCAAAAGCCCAAGCAAAAAGCAAGTATCAACAAGTGGGACATCAAACTGAAAAGCTCCCACACAGAAAAATAAATTAATTAATTAAAAGACAACCTATGGAATGGAATGAAAATATTTGTAAGTCATATATCTGATAAGGGATTAATATCCAAAATATGTAAAGAACTTATTCATAAAACTCAATAGCGAAAAAAAAAATTGAAAAATGGGCAAAGGACCTGAATAGACATTTTTATAAAGAAGTTATGAATAGCCAACAGATAAAACGAAGGTGCTTAACATCACTAATCCTTAGGGAAATGCAAATCAAAACCGTAATAAGATATCACCTCATGCCTGTTACAATGGTTTTATCAAAAAGAGATCACAAATACTGGTGAGGATGTGGAGAAAAGGGAATCCTTGTAAATGATCTAGCAATTCCACTTCTGGAAATACATACAAAAGGAACAAAAACATCACACGGAAGAGGTACCTGCACCCCCAAGTTCACTGCAACATTATTTATAACAGCCAAGACATGGAAACAACCTAAGTGCCTATCTACGGATGAATGAATAAAGAAGTGACACACACACACACACCAGAACGGTATTCAACCATAAAAAAAAGGAAATCCTGTCGTTTGTAGTGACATGAATAACACGGATGGACCTTGAGGGCAATACACTAAGTGAAGTAAGTCAGACAGAGAAAGACGAATACTGTGTGATCTCACTTATATTGGGGATCTAAAAAGAAAGAAAGAAAGAAAGAAAAACCCAAACTCATAGGAAAAAAGAGATCAGATTTGAGGCTCCAAGAGGCAGGGAACAGGGAGAGGAGGCAACTGGAAGAAGGTAATCAAAAGGTAGAAACTACCAGTTATTAGATAAAGTACCAAGGATGTCATGTACAACACGACCCCATAGCTGAACTGTTGTATGGTATATATGAAAGTTAAGAGAGTAAATAATTTCCTAATATATGTAAGCCAAATCATTATATGTCTGAAACTTATACAGTTCAGTATGTCAATTCTCTCCCCATAAAATTGGGAGAAAAAAAGAAAAATGTTAAAATCCCCTCCACGAGCCATCTTTTCAGGCCCGTATCATTCTCTCAACCCCACAGCCGTCACAATTAGCGCAGAGGCAGTTCAAGGCGTACTTTCCCGAGGGGCTGCGGCGTGACCGCGGCGGGGCGGTCCTGCCCTGGGAAGCCCCGGGGCCTCCGCTCAGGCTCTGCAGCCTGGCCTCCCCAGAGTGAACCCCGAGCGCCGCTTGTCTGATGCGATGATACCCCAGGCTCCCCCGGGCTTCCACATGAAGCACTGTATGTAGTTCGACCAAAAGGACCGAAGACTGCCTAACAAATCTATTTCTTTAAAACATTAACTGCCAGAAGACAAAAAGAATGTAGTGAAATATGTAGAAAATGAGCTTCATGTTATCTCACATGTCCACGTCATAGAACAACTGCAGGCACATTATGCAGACCGATCAGTGAGACGACGCTGCTCACCTAACACCCTGTTCTTCACTCACCTGCCGCGGGAACCTCGGGCACAAGGCCCAGGCGGCCGCCCTGGCCACGGACACCTCCGTCTCCTCCAACGCTGTCCCACACCTTTTAATTCTGACCAACCCCCAAATTAAAAAAAAAGAGGAATCAATTTCCCTTCACAGAAGAAATTATTTTATTCCATTTGAAAAAAGGACAGGATACAGATACTCATTCCTTGCCAGGCAAGTCACTTTCCCACGGGAATGAGGCCTTCCGGAGCCGAGGTCAGACAAACCGGTGGCCCTCACGGGCAGGGGGCACAAATACTTGGCTAGAAAAGCATTCACGGGATCAAAATATTTCCTACAGCAAAAATTCACAAGTTCCGGAAGACCGCTTTGGGTTCGAAGACGTTTAGTTTTCAAAATAGTTTAAATTTACTAATTGAACCAAAGGCAAATCATTTTTCACACAACTGAGAGGAGAAACTGGAACCCACCTCGAGGGCTCTTTGGCCCCTATGGTTCTCACCGGAGGAGGCTTCCGTCGCTTTCTCGAGGCCCGGAGAGCCGGATGCCAGACCCACGCCAAGCTCATCGTCTGTGCGGCGTCTCCCCCCGGGAGCCAGGCCTCTCGGCGGCTGAGCCCCGGCCCCCTCGGCCGTTTCCGGTCCTCCACGGCATGGGGCCGGCTCCCGCCAGGCAGGCTCTCCCCTCATCTCCCCGGCCCGCCCGCTCCACCTTCAGGACCTCGGAGGCCACCGGCCCGGCCCGACAGCCTCCACACTCGGCACCGCGGTTGCTGTGTGATGGCAGGAGAAGGGCAAACCGCAGGCGAATAAGTATCAGGCCCTGCTTTTTATGACCCATCGCAGCAAGGGTCACCTCTAGGCCCTCCATGACCTGCTCAGCCTTTTAACATTAGGAGCTACATCGTATATAGTGATAATCCCCCAAAGGAAACACGGAGCCCCACTGCCTGCTGTGGCTCTACGATTCTTAAGAACAGTCAGGGAAGCAGCGTTCGCCCGCACCACCCAGCAGCACCAGGGCTGCCGCTCTCAGCCACGCTGGAGAGGTGACGATTCTGCCTTAGAGGTGGCACATGTTGGGACCTCCTGGGCTCCAGACACTGGCCAGCAAGAACTCCTTCCAAGAAAGCAGACTTTAGGAATCCATTCAGCGATTGCTGGGCGGGTGTCCTTCAGATGAAACTGGGTGACAGCTCCCTCAAGCTCCAGCCACACCATGCAGCAGCTTAAAAGGGGCTTGCAAGTCAAACAAACTAAGAAGCTCTAAAAGTCTAAAAGAACAAGGAACAGAACTGCTGTTTACTTAATATTAATAATTTACTTACTATTTACTAATATTGTGGCAATTGGATTTAGGCATTTTCAATTCCAAAGTGACAAAAAGGCTAACTAGTGGGGCAAATATGAAATAGGCTTGTTATGACTGTAATCTGTCACACTCTATAAAACAGTGACATTCACCACTACTGGGGAGCACCTTTGCCAGGGAGACCCTGCAAACAGGTTATCAAAGCGAACCCCAGGGGCTCTAATACTGCAGGTGCATTTGCCAGAGCCGCCCTACTCCCTCCGAGCACATACAACTTGGGGGCCCACACAGCACAACTGTGAAGATACTCACGGCCAGTCTGCTAACTCCCTTAGAGAAATGGCATCTGTCCCGTGTAAATGTCTCTCTTGCCTCACCTCCCTGGATGTAGGGGGCTAAGGGCGCTGGTGTTTTGGCTACCCAAACCTTGGATTAGGCAAGGCTATTCCCCAGGGTGAGTGTTACTGAGAACACAACGGTGGCTTCTCAACTGTGACCGTATGTCATGGAAGAAGAAATGCAGCACCCTAGAATATGGCCAATGTCAGCTGAGGCACATTGGCAACCCGGCTGCTAATGCTGGCCTGATTCTGCTAGTTCCCTGCCCGGAAGGTCCGACTGAACTGGCTGTCTAAAGAGGGGATGGTTGGCACTGGAATTCCTAATTTGGGGGCTTGCCCTGGAACTGCACTCATTGCCATTGAGCCATTAGGGACAGCAGTTATGTTCAAGCTACTAGGGATCTCACCAGTAGCTTGTATTTTAAAATAGATCAAATAAAACACTGGTAAAACAATCCCAATTAAAAGCATGATAAAAACAACATTCCACCACTGAATTCCACAGTCAGCACCATTTGTCGGTGTCTTCGGAGGAGTCAGAAGCAGCGGCTGACTGCAGGTCTCTACGCAGTAACTTTCACTTAAAAAGATTTCTGACTGTGCTGCACGCTCAATATTCTGGTCAATGCCCTTAAAGAAATCCGTCAGTTGGCTGGACGGGGCACTGGCCTCTACAGCTGCTCTGTCTGGGTCTGGCTGCTCCTCGAAGGTCACTCTCGTCTCTGAGGATGGGCTCAGGAGGGGCCTGAGTTCTCTGTTGGTCTCTGTTAGAATCCCATGGTTTTTCACTGGAATTTTAATAGATTTCAAAGCATATAAGTCTTGTTCTCTGATGAAGTTGTTGACTTTCTTTATATCTGCAACCTAGGGAAGCCAGGAAGACAAACATCATGAAATATGTAAACTCCTTAGAACTAATATCCAAAAAGTGGGTCTTAACCTTTTTGGATGATAGTCCAAGCCCACCCCACCTAATCTGATGAACACTGGAAAACTGTACCTATAACAAAATTAGTTTAGGCTGAATAACTTTATTTTTTGGCTTTAACCTGGCTTTAATGTATAGCTTAATCACTCAAATATTCCTACAGATTTACAATTTTGAATAATTTACGATCAGTTTTGGAAAAGATGTTTAAAGTCTGATTGCAACAAAATGCTTTCGGGTGAAACACAATCATGGTACTAAAAAGAACACTGTAAGCCCTTTCTACCCTTTTCACATTTAAGGCAATGGTGCCCCCATCTGGCTGACTTCACTCCCACATCAGAACCCAATTCAGGAGCCGCAGTAAATACTAGCAATCACCAAAGCTAGCCTCAGCGAGCATGACCCTCAGAACTTAGCTGACCTGTAATATTTTAGTGGGTTTGCCCTCATGATTCTACCATGTTTTCTTTCCCAGAAGTACTGTGTGGCATACAAACGTTTCAAATAAAAGTAACAAGAGTTAATCCACTTTGAGGATTTCGCATTTCTTAGGATAGAAAATGTAAGGAATTACGATTCAAGTTGGAGACTATGGACTGAAATCTATTCCAATACTAGGACTCAAGGAAAAAGGAACACCAGTATGAGTATTATTATAAAGTAACAAAGTCCCTGACAAACCCCTATCATCAAATCTTAAGATTTGAGATGGAGCAGGGAGAGAGTGGGTGGGTAGATGTAAGTCAAAGAAACCCTCCTTCAAATTAATGTTTGAAAACTTACAGAAAAAAGCATCAGAAGTGGACTTTAAGGTTTGACTCCTAAGTCCACTTAAACTAGAGTGTAAATACAGCCAACCTTTAGATACAGCCTTATTCACATCACCCATCTCCATTATTTTAATTATTTAGCAACTGTTTATCATCAAATTAAATTGGGGTGGGGAACATTTTAAATTCATTATGTCCTCAAATGAAAGGATAAGGTGCTTTAGACTTTTCTGTCTTTGTTCCTAATAAACTACCTCAAATTTACTTAAGTAGGAAAACTGATCCCTTATCGGAGGTATTATATAATTTTCCTGGATTTATTAGACATCACCATTCCAAGTAACCCCCTGTATCTATTCAGGTCTTTGTAGGATAGGGTTCATTTTTTAGCCTATGTTCCATAAACCATACAATTTGCCTGCAGATGCTGATTGTAAGAGTCACATGAATCTCAGTACAATTTAGAGGCCACTACGTGTCCCAGAGGCCTGTTTATTTCCCTGGGAAACACAGCACCCCACAGGTGTTTAGCCATTTGCACCTCCTAAGATAAGTGAGAGACACTTTGAGGAAAAGATTTTTAAAATAAGTTGGTTAGATAGCCTTAGGGAAGGCCATGGATGGCTGTAGCACAAGGTTAGCAAAATGAATTAGTTTCAATCCATGAGAAAATGTAGCAATTCCATAAATATTCCAAAGTTCCTACTTACTGTGCCATTGTTAATCACTCTGATTGCTAAAAACATAATTAAAGAGAAAAACAGGGTTATACAGATAGCATTTAAAGGCTAAATCATGCAGCTCTGAAAGAGAGCGGGTAAAACTTTACCGATCAAATAAATTACAACCAGCAAGAAAGGGTCAGAGAAAGAGAAGTAGCCAAAAATTAGCAAGCATACCAAACAAATCTTGGATAAATTCTGCCTGGCATCTCTGGTCACATTAGGTGTTAAATAAAATGTGCTCGAGTGGAAGTACTCTGCAGAGAGGAACGGCCCTGTCACTTGAGGTTCCTATCCCTCACTCTTTGTGACCCCAAGGTTCCGCACTGGAAGCACTTCCTCCTGCGTTCCATCTCTAGCTAGACAGCAGAGTCGCCTCTCCCAACCACCTCTGGGGGTCAGGAAGGGGCTGGGTTCCTCTGTTCCTCCTGATGCACAGGTGCCGGGGGCAGGCGGCACCTTCACCTGTAGGGTTTCTTACTTTGCAGCCATACTGAAGGGCGAGCTTGTTGAGGCTGTCCTCCCGGGCCAGCTCCCGCTGCAGCAGCACCACATCCGCTGCTCCTGGCTGGTGAGGCCGGTGGGCACCCTTCTTCTGGCGCTCCTTGCCACGGGGCCGCAGGGCCACCTGGTGGGACTCTTCCTCAGAGGAGTCCCCCGAGTCCCCACCACCATTCTCAAACATGTAAACATGGCTGGTCGGAGTCCTACAGACAACGGCTGGGCCCTGGAAGGTCTTGGTTAACACTTCCTTTGGCCTCATTTTCTTTACTGAAAACCAAACTCAGGGTTAATTCCACACAAGGCATATTCATTCCTCTGTGGCTACATTAAATGTCTTGGTGTTAGAAATTAATCCTTTCCCTAGATATTATAAATGATCAACAACTACTATCAGCCCATAAAAGAATGTGATTATGCTGACGGAGATGGAGGGTGAAAGGCAAATAAAAGAACCATTTTTTTGTTCTAATTGCATGCTTTTTGCATGGAGTACAAAAGCATCCCTCTGCCGCTCCCCTTATTCCTTATCCATAGCTGTGTCTTCCCCAAACCCACATATGTAGAGAAACAACTCCTCTTTCTGGTCTCAGAGTAGTAAAGCAGCAGCTAGGATCCTTGCAGTGAAAGATAGGACTGTTCCCAGCTTCCTCGCACTGAGAATCTTAACTCAGAACCTTTGTACAACATTCTTGTTCAATACTTCACACATTCCAAAGTACCTTCCCTAAGAAGGTCAAGCCTAGAGACACTTGTTTAGAAGAACTATGAGAATAAGATATTCCGGTTTTGAAACAGCTTGAATTATAGAACATGTGGGGCAAGTCAGGGGCAAAATTCCTGTTAAACTAAGAAATTTGTCAAGTTTCTAACAGGTCCCTTTGCCTCCATTATATCCCGGGTCTGCTTTCTCTCTCTCCTCTCCAAATTGTTCCAGTGAGATTCCAGAAATTAAATCTCAAACATGGAGAGTGACAGCCTCACACGGAGCTGACATCTTGATCATTCGTGAACAGCCCGTAGCGCCAGCGCAACCCCACCCCGCCCTCGGAGGCCGCGGCCCCAGGCCCCCTCCACCCCCAGCCGCCTGGAGTCCCTGCCTGCCTGCAGGAAGCCCCGACTCCCAGGCCTCAGTTTCCTTCAGAGACCGTCCCGTGAACGGGGTGAGGGTAGGAGGGGCCAGTGGCGAAACAAGAGCTGATTGAAAAAAAAAAAAAGGACAAACCAGGGAACAGCCTGCCCCTAAGCTTAGATGGACGGGGCCGCAACTTTCCACAAAGGCAAGACTTCCGACCTCTGGCCTCCAACCCCGGCGACCTCTGGCCTCCAACCCCGGCGACCTCTGGCCAGCCCTCACGGTCTTGGTCGCCACCCCTCCAGCCGCAGGAGACCCAGGAGTGGCGGCCTGCCCCGCAGCCGACCAGCGGGGCTGAGCCACAGCGCCGCGAAGGACGCAGGCAGCCGCTCTACCAGGCCCTCGGCCACGGCCGGCAAACTATCTCGGTACCTTGGAGCCCGGATCCCCGGCGACCCGTCGCCGCCGCCGCTGCCGAGCCTGCCGATTGGCTGCGAAAATCAGCAGGTCTCCGCGGGGCGGGGACGGAGAGGCCGCCAGTGAAACCCGCGGTGGGCGGGCACTGGGACGAGCCGGGGCTGAGAGGTCAGGACCGGACCAGTTAGGAGCGCGGCCCGGAGGCGGGGCCCGGAGCCTGGAGGCGGGGCCTGGAGGCGGGGCGGGGCCTGGAGGCGGGGCGGGGCCTGGAGGCGGGGCGGAGGGTGGATTTCCCCCCATTCCTCCTCCCCCGACGTGGTCCCTTTCGCCGCCCGCCTGGCGTGGCTGTACCCACTGGTCCCGGCTCCAGTATTTTCCTCTGCTCTGGGCTGTAAAACACTTCATCATCTCCCTCCCAGCTTTCCGCTGGGCCTCAATTTTCTCACCTGAGAAAGAGGGCCTTTGCCCCGCCCTGCGTGCCAATGGTCTGGAAAGAGGAAGCGGATTCCCAGTAGGGTGGGTGGCGCCCGCTCGGGCCCGCGGAGAAAGGGCCCGTCCTGACTTGGCCTAGTCCGGGAAGGGTCCCCACATTCCGAGCCTTTACCTGCCGGGACCACAGAAGGAGTTTGCTCCGCCCCACCCCGCCCATGAGGTTAGAAAAGTCCAACGTTGTAAAACAATGAACCACAACAACAGGGCAACAACAACAACAACAAAAATTACCGAATGTCAGATGGCAGAGGACTCCTCAGACTTAAAAGTGATGGATGAACTCTCCCACACACTAAAGCCCAACCGTTTAAAACTCAACCCAAGAAAGGAAACCAAAATTAAAAGCCAAACAATCATTTGGGGAAAATGAATCAACAAACACACAAAAGATCGAAATCTTTTAAGAGACCTCATCACATCAAGACCCCAGTAGATTACTGGATGGAGAGCGTGCGCAGATAATTCACCAAAGAATACAGATGGTTAACTGGGAAAAAAAATGAAACCTCAGTAACAATCAAATTAAAGAACAAAGCAAAAGAATTAAAGATCTCAGAAACCCCTTTATGGCTTTCTGTCCCATTTAGAATAAAAGTCAAATTCTTTTATGTTGCCAAATTTCAGGTTGGTGTGAGGGCTCTGATGCATTCTCTGCCATTCCACCCATTCCTTTCAGTCGTGGCCCATTTTTTTCTGGCCTTTAAATATCTCCCACTTCTGGCCTTTGCAGAGATACCCTTCTTGAAGCTGCTGGCATGTCTGGCTCTGATAAGTCACCTTCTCAGTGGGGCTTTCCTTGTCCACCTTATATATGTCGGTGCTCTCTCCATCTGTTGCATCATTCTTCCTTCACTGTGCTTCCCAGGATATAGTTTTATTGCCAGAATCCGCCTGCTGCTAATCATCATCTCTAAGTCTGTTTTGCTCACCATTCCCAGTGTATGTCTCAATGCCTGCACCTGTCAGTGGTGTTCACTAAATAGTTGTTCCATAGGACAGACACTAAATGACCTGACCCAGGTACACAGGAGGGAAGCAGGCAACAAAACCCAAATATTAATGTGTCTCACTCCAAAGCCCCAGCTGTCAGCCATGGCTGTACTTCTGGCCCAAAGGGCTTGGTCATAGCCTGGTGGATTTGGCAAGTCTAGAAGTCACAATTTAAGTGTGATCAGGGAGGAGAAGAGTCAGAACAGAATCTGCACGGCTGAATTAACATAGCTCCTCTCTGATCAATTATTGTTGTTTATTTCATTCAGCTTGTCTAATAAAAAACAAATCCAGACTTAGCAGAGGCTTTTTCAAAAAATTATTGCAAGGGGAAAAAGGGACTATTGCAATAGGGAAAACTCTTTTACAGTAAGGTCTGCAAACATTTCAAGAGATAAGTGGAAAGGTTTTCTTTCATAGGGAGGAATAAACAACGCTGGGAAGAACCAGGTGTGGGGAAGTGGGATGAAAGCGTGACAGAGTTGGAAAGCAGATCTCAGAATGTTCTACTCAAGAGTGTCTGTACGGTGGCTTATGCTGAGAGTGGGCCACAGTTCATTCAGGCGACCGGAGGGAGGAGAGAGGTTTAATGGAAGTTTGGTTAACAAGTATTTTATTACAACTGATCAGTGGGGACAAGAGACTTAGTTATTTATGAGGCAAAGAAAGGGAATTTGGAGTGTCTGTATCTAGCCTTGTCATAGGTAAACAAAGGGGACATCTGTGAGTCTTACCTATATCATAAAGGGAAGTTAGGATGGTTCTTTGTAATAAGCCATTTTCCAGTGCACAAAAGGTGGGGTAGGGGTGAGGGGAGGGGGTCTTAACCTTTACTGTTTTCCAACATTGTGAAGCTTATGTCTGTGGACCTCCTTTCCTGTGTCAGCAGGGGTCATAGTGGTGAGTAAAGCTGGCACGCCGTCATGGGGCCTCCCTCTCGAAATGATAGAGGGAACGTGAGCAGAAGCATACAAAGAAAAGAGCATTACAGATTGTGCCAGATCTTTGAAAAATAAAAGTACAGGTCATGTTAAAAAAACATGTTAACAAAAATTATTCAAACTTCATAAAGGCTGGCTGTGAATGGCTGTGCATCCATTTGGTATCATACTGGAGCTTGGTTAGCAAACCCACCCGAAAAAATCGAATTCTCTAAGGCAGCAGTTCTTAAAGTGTGGTCTTGGGACCATGGGGATTCCTGAGAGCTTTTCGTGGGGCCTACGAGGTTAAAAACTACATTTGCATGATGTCAACATTATTTTCCTTTTCTACTTCATTCTCTCTGAAGGGACAGTAATTTAGCTAACATATATTGAGTCATTACTGGGTACCAGGCAACACAACACCCCTATGAGGTAGGTATTAGTATATTCCCAGTTTACAAATGGAAAAATTATGAGTTTCTTACCTGACATCCATTCTAATCTTTTACTTAGAAACAGATCCCATTATTATTTGAAGCAACCATGTACCATGTACCAAGCTGAGACTGTTTCCTAGCCTTCGCTGCAATGGGGTGCACACTTGTGAATCAGTTCCAGGCAACAAGAGGTAAGGAAAATATTGGGTGACACTCCTGAAAAAGACTTTAAAAGGGAGACATCTGGAAAAGCTCTGTAAAATATGTGTGCCCTTTTTACCCTGCCTCCTATTGCTTGGAATACAGATGTGATGGCCAGGACAATGGAAGTCATGAGGTGACAATAGTGGTGAAATTCAATGTGCTGAGGATGGCAAAGTAGAATGATGGAAGATGTGCGAGAAAGAAATAAACGTCCCCATTGTTTAAGAGGTGTTTACATCAGCTGATGCAATCCCTAACTTAAATAGTCACAGTGGTTACCTGTCCAAAATATCATTGCTAGTAAGTGTAAGAGGCAGGATACAACCCCAGACAGTGGCTACAAAGCCCATGATTTTGTGAAAGCTTCTGAGTAGGGCTCAGTTTTGCTTTTTCTGCTGGCCCAACCAGGTGGCCTACTAACCTGGTCAACAGTTCCCTTAGAAACATACCTGAGTTTTCTCCTTGTCTCAGCTCGCTCACACTTTCACAGTCCCAGGTGAGGTCAGAGGGAAGGTATTGGGGCAACATGGCTTGTCCACTGACGTGTGCCAGGGTTGCCGGGCAGCTGCATCTGGGGAGGTCTCTCCCTGAGCACTAAGTGAAACCTCAACCTGGACAGCGGAGGGTTCTCAACTCTGATCAAGAAAGAATTCTCAAACAGGTCAGACAAGTGTAGGAATTTATTAAAGCGAGAGTAGTAGTGGATGGCAGCAGCCATGCCGGCAGCAGAGAGCAAGGAAGAACAGAGGGAGGAGAGGGAAGCTCATTGAACTCATGCTTGGCATAGGGCAGATGCCTTGACCACTCCTGAAGCCAGGGTCACCTGGTGTCCAGTGTCTGCTGGAATCTGCAAGGTGGGGGAACTAAGCCCCTACCACACCAGGATTTGGGGGCAGTCACAGAGCACTGGATGGGGTGAGATTATGTTCTGAGAACTTCCCAAAGCAAAGAAAGGATATTTTCAGGCAGGCTACTGAAGAGCACAATCATGCAGCTGCAGTCCTGTCGGGGTCACCCAGGTGACAGGAACCTGCAGGCCCAAATCAGAGATCTTAGTACCCCTTCCCTACTTGTCTAAAGTAGGACAGAGAGAGGGAGGAATTGTGCTTAAGCCTAGAAAATTGAATGAAATAGAGAAGTAAGAAAGACACTTACCACTGGAAGAGTGCAGAGACGAAAAGCAGTATGTTGAGCAGTGAGAAGTCCTTATTTAAGGCAAATCACACACTCAGAGGAAGGGGAGTGCAGGCAGCCTCACAGAGAGGCCCATGTAAGGGCTTAGGATTCGGTCTCTAAAGGCTTTCAGGAATAGGGCAAAGTACCGGGCAGGCATAGAGCCCAACGTGTGGGCTCCTGGTGCCCGTCCCTGGTGAGAGACATTACATCGGCATCCATAGTCTGTCCTCTGGATATTCTGTAAGATAAACTTCATGCAAAGAGTTTCTTGAACTCATTCTTCTCCAAGACCGTGGTGACCCTCAAGCAGTGGGGACATATCATTTAGGACTGCTTGCCTGGCCTTAAGAGAGGGTCGGTTCATGTCTGCTCACCATAACATGTTAGGAATCTTACCTCCTAACTCCCTGCTTTTTAAAAATAGAATCTTAGCATTAAGATGGAGTCCCTCCTGTTCTTACTATACTATTTATATGTCAACATTTTCATCATAAGCAGGCAAAATTAATCACGATGCGTGTCCCGTGTCCCTGCCCTACCTCACCAGGGTCCCACCCACCAAGGACAGTCCCACTGCTCTGGCCCTGAGGAAGCCGTGGCCGACCCCGCGTAAGCAGACGTGCCTTCTCAGACGCCTCTCAGACTCCTGCCAAACTTAGGCCCTCCTGTCCCTGTATCTGCCTGCTCAGGGCTGAACTGTATTCCCCTCCCCAAATCCAAGTTGACACCCAAACCCGTAGTGTGCATATATTTGGAAATAGGGCCAGTAAGTAGGGAATTAAGGTTAAATGAGGTCATAAGGGTAGGGTCCTGATCCAGTAAGATTAGTATCCTTAGAAGAAGAGAACTCACTTTCCCTTTCTCTTTCCCTCCCTGCTCATACTCAGAGGAAAGGCCACACGAGGATGTGAGCCCTGGTGGACCTTGATCTTGGACTTCCAGGCTCCAGAACCGTGAGAAATAAATTTCTGCTGTGCAAGCCATCCAGTCTATGGTGTTTTGTTATTGCAGCCCAAGCTGGCTAAGACAGTGGCGACCCTTCTCCCTAGGAGGGCAGGTGGAAGGGCGCAGACACTGAGAATGGCTGGCTTTCACTAGAAGTCTCAAAACTCCAGTGGGTAGAGAGCAGAGAATTATACTGGGAAAGTCATTAGAATTTTTGAAGCCACAGCTTCTCATTTTTTTAGGAGTTTAGGGGTTTAAGACAAAGAGACACAGGGGACTTGCCCGGGCTCTCATTACTACCAAGGGGAAAACCAGAAAGGCATAAAAGTCAATGTTTCATTGAAAAGTACATTCCCACCTTAACTTAGGTATCAGGTGTTTTGGGAGGCTCCACCCTGCTCTGATCTGGAGACAGGTTTCTCAGGTAAGTTTTAAGCCTGTTCATCCAGCAGCTTTATTTGTGTCAGAGTCTATTGTCCCCGGGGCCGGGGTGTGGGGAGTCCCCACAAGCAGGAACCTGATGAACTGGGCAAGTCCTGGGCCACGTCAGCAACGGCCACCACCCCTCAGGGCCAGTGAGCACCTGCGCGGGAAGCCCGGCACCTGGCCCAAGTTCCCAGGTCACCCCAGACTGACTTGCACCCAAACCTCCCCTTTCTGCTCGGAGACTGGGGCTGCTCTGTCATCTCCACTTTGCTGGGTGATTCAGTCTCCCGCTTGGTTTCCCAGAAGAGCCACACCCACATAACCTTGGTGTATACAGCAGAGCGTTTGAAGGCTTTATAGACACATCTTGTCTCCACCTTGTCCTTCTCAGGAGCAAAACCTCAGGCTCCCCCAATCCCAATTTTCCATTCTATGAAATTCCTTTCAACTTGCTTTCTCCTGTGTTAGCCTTTGAATTCCGCTCTGGCGGCCCTGGGCATACCTGGGAATTGCGCCCATGTGCAGAGGCCTCACTCAACACCTCATGGTCCCCATCACCTCCCCAGTCCCCTGGGATTGACAGATCTCATTTATAATTTTTATATGAGATGCATGCTAAAATGATACTATTTTAGGTATGTTAGGTTACAGAAAATAGTATTGAAATCAGTTTCACCTCTTAAATATTTTTGAACATGGCTACTAGAAAATGTAAAATGGCACCTGGTTCATATTTAGATTCCTGCTGGTCAGGGCTGCTCTAGGATCCAGCTGCCTGCAGTGCCTAAAATTCACTGTTCAGAGCCTGCCCTTGTCTGCAGGCTTCCTTGCTCTGTAAATCTGCAAATATTCTGCAAATATCCTGACCATTAGTGTCAAGTCCAAGCTTGGCCAGGAGGTTGACTGCTGGGGAGGGGATGAAGGGAGGCAGGATGGTGCCAAAGAAACCCCTTTTGCACCCCATACCCTGCCTTTCAAGGCACCCCTGCCAGGACCCCTGGATCTAAAGTTCCCCCACCAGGTGCTGGCAGTCAGAAAGCAGCTCACCTGGTTGGGCAGGTGGGAAGTCTCTCAGCTGAAGTCTCATGAGCCATTGTACCAGGGGAGGGTTCAGGAGAGAGCTACACGCAGTGATATTTCAGAGAACAGAGTGCCAGTGGTCCACCCAAACTGAGGGGTCAGGAGCCTCCATCCAACCGGATGGCCACGTGTCATGACCATTTATTAAGTAGCTCATCCTTTTCCTGCTTTGTTGAAATTCCATCTTTGGCCAACATTAAAGTCATGTGCACAGTGAAACCTCTTTGGGGACCTTTTTGGGTAATATAGACTTTTAGACTTTATGACTTAAATGAAACTAATGGGTTTCCCACCCTCTCTCTCTCTCTGCCCCTTCAAAGCACGGTTGATGTGTGATTTGCTAGAAAAGGACAGATGTGAGCATGTGACCATCTTCCCAAAACATCTACGCTTTTCTTTTTGTATAATAACCTGATTTGAGTCCTTAGCCCATGTCATAGATAATTTTGCAATAAGCCCAACATCAGTTTGGTTGATGAATGGGTGATTCACACAAATGTATCATGCTCTAGCTTTCTTGCAATGCACCCCAACAATCACCTCTAGGCTCCATTGTTAGAGGGTAGCTGTTAGGTCTTGTCCACCTCACCCACACCAAGAGTGGGGTCTTCACTGCAGCGGTGGCAGTGAGCACCAACTTCTTCCAGCCTCCTAGCAGCCTCCTGAGATACGTGTTCTTGTTGTGATCTATCTCCATCTTACATATGAGAAAACTGAGACTTGGAAAGATGGTGTACCTTGCCTGGGATCACCTAGAGGCACAGCTGGACGTATAATTGCAGAGTCCAGGCAGTGAACTCCATGCTGGGTTTTCCCATTCACTAGAGTGTGAAGACAGATGGGCAGCCCTGGCATGTGTGCCCCTGGTGGTCCAAGCAGACTGAGGCTGTAGTCTGAGCATGCTCAGGCTAACACAGGGCTAAAGAGGGGGCAGGAGAGTTACAGGGCTCTGAAGGAGACCCTGAACTGGCTTTTGTATCTGCAGCATGGTAGAGAAATGGGAGGTCAAAACAAAAAAGATGACAAGCAAGCCCCACAGCCAAGCTGTGGTGTGCATGACATGTGGTGGGAGACAGTGACCCCAAATGTGCTAAGCTCTGAAATATCACACCAGTCTCTTTTGTTCCTCTGCTCAGAGGCTTGTCTGCCATTCCCTCCCCAACGAACTTGTGTCAAGTTGGAAGACACTTTTCAGGGGGTCTCTTCTGATACTGCACATCTTGTCAGAGGCACCAATAGTCTTTGATTCTGGGATATCTTTAAGGATGTTGGTATAGAGAACGGTCTCAGATAGTGGATCTATTGCCTCAATCAAGTGAGGGCAGACTTATTTGCTTCCCAGTATGACAAGGATGATATCTCCCTGTAAGGCAATAGTTGGGCAGAATTGCTCGCGGTTCATTATAAAAGAATGAGGATTCCTGAACTCAGGGTCCCTCAGCTGTGATGCAAACCCACTGCATGCACAGAATCCACTTGTACCTGGGTCAGCATCCCCCCCATGGGGATTGGGCATGTGGTGGATTGAATCATGTCCCCCAAAAAGATATGTTCAAGTCCTAACCCACAGTACTTGTAAAAATGACCTTATTTGGAAAAGGGTCTTCACAGATGTAATTACATTAAAATGAGGTTATGCTAGATTAGGGTAGTCCCTAATCCAATGACTGGTGTCCTTAGAGAGACGTAGAGGAGATGCAGAGAAAGCAAGCCATGTGAAGACAGAAGCAGAAATTGGAGCGATGCAGCCACAAGCTGAGGAAGGGCAAGGATTGCCTGTGACCACCAGGAGCCAGGACAGAAGCCTGGAACAGATTATTCTTTGGAACCTCCAGAGGAACTCAACCCTGCTGACACCTTGATTTTGGACTTGAAACCTTCAGAACTCTGAGAAAATTCATTTCTGTTGTTTTAAGCCACCCCATTTGTGGTCATGTGTTGTGGCAGTCCTGGGAAACTAATACGGGGGCAGGACAAGAGGAGGTGGCTCCAACGTGAAGTTCATGATGCTGCTGCGTAATAATGTCCCTTTTCTCTGACCCCAGAGTCTCGTGTCTTCTGCCAGCATCTGTGAAGTCGTGGCAGGCTCACTGGTTTGTTTGAGTGGGGTGAAACCTCAGACTCTTCATAGATCTGGACAACTTTTGGTGATGAGAAGGGGATTGAGAGAGACAGGAAAGGAAAAGGAGAAGGGCCCCTGGGGGCTGGGTGGGGGGTATGAGGAGACTCCTGGGGGTTTGGTAAACACTCTCTCGCAGGTGATGCATGAGGGGCAAGGGAGAAAGGGCCCCACTGTTCTACCTGTTAATGAATGTTTAGAGGCTGAGCAGCGAGAGGTAGGGCGGAAGAGGAACTAGAAGGACACTCCAGTTGTTTCTGCCTCTCTTCTGGGAAACAGGAGGAAGGGAAATTATCATGACAGTGGGGCAGAAACCCCTCAGCGACAACCCCCAAAGTCAATGTGTTTGTGCTTGCTGAGTCAAGTAGTCCCCAAAGCTAAAATAAATTTGGCACAAGAGACCTTTCTATTCAGTACAGAGCTTGGGATGGGCCAAGAAGAGAAGTTTGATTAGTCGATCCCATTGGCCACTTCCAGCTCAAAGTAAATGTAAAATGTAAAATGTGAACGTGAAGTGAGTGTAAAACCTTGCTTACTGGTACAGAGTGCTCTGCCCTCCATGCCGCCAGTTCCTCCCAATCCCTCCACCATGACCTCAGCCCAGCTCACCTTCACACCCGGTGCAGTGGGTGAAGGAGGTGCCTGTAGTCAGCTAAGGAGGTTTGGAGTCTTCCTCATGAAGGAAGCCCTGCCTTGGTGTGCTTCTCCCAAGCACCTTAAATTTAACGGATGCTGGCTGTGTCCTCCCTTGCAAGACAGCTCTGACCATAATTCGATGGCCGTTCCTCTTGACCTTTGTCTACTATCATCAGGAGATGATGACATCAGCCCAGCTCTTGCACTTCCGCACTGGGCCTGTGTTGCCCCAACTTTGTACATGCCAAAGGTCTTCAGAACTGGTCCTTGACCAGCTCCCAGGGGATCACCTCTGAGTCTTTGAGTATGCTGTCTGATCAGAGTATCTTTGATTGCCTAGGGCCTTGGGCCACACCAGGTAGGTCATGCTAACAAGTGATTTATGGCGGTGGCCTGGGGACATGCTGTATCGAACTGACCTCTGGGTGGCTGGAGACTGTGTAAGGTCAGTTACATGGCTCCATTACTACGCAGCTGGCTCCCAATAAGAACTGCTGGACACCACGGTTCAGGTGAGCTTCCCCAGTTGGCAACACTTTGCATATGTTGCTGGATGCCATTGCTATGATAATCATGCATTGTGACTTAATTAAGCCCATGGCACTCCACTGGGTTAGGACAAGTGGAAGCTTGCACCTGGTTTCTCCTGGACTCCGCCTTATCCACCTTTTTCTTCACTGATTCTAATATATATCCTTTTTCTGTAAAAACCCATAACCATGAGCATGACAGCTTTTCTGAGTTCTGCGAGTCCCACTGGCAGATCACTGAAAGTGAGGTTGGTCTGACACAGTCCCCCACACTAATCACCTGCTTACCTTTCTGGCTGTCTTTCCTAGACATTCAATCACTTTGTGGGGTGGACAAATGCCACCCAGCTGGTGGTGTTGACAAATAGGACACATAAGACAGGTAGCCTGAGGTCAGTAGTCCCTTGGAAAACAAGGGCTAGATTCAATTATTCGACTTTAACTGGGAGCTGGAGGACTACACTGGAGGCTCGGCCGCCTGCACCCTGATGGATAAAGGTTCCACTTAGATTGCTGATAACTATACACAAATTTTCATTTCAGGGACACCACATGTGCCTTGTAATCCTACTTCTTGTGTGGAAGCCAGGCATTAATAGGTCCCTTATCCCAGAACACGGACACTTGCAGCCTAGAGGTGTTTGTAAGGGACCTCCAATGTTTAAGAAAACACGACCAATAGACCATGCAGCCCTCCAATGACTTCAGAGATTTCCAAAATAAGATGACCCTTCGTTACTCAGGGGCAGCTTCCTGGAGGGAATCACTAACTCATTGGCTAGGTGCAGCCTCCAGGCAGTTTTCCCTATGAAGGGAGTCATTCAACAGAAAGGGTGGTACAAAATTTGCCCCCCGACTTTAGCTGAAGTGACCAGTGATGCTGTCTCAGCACTGGAAGTGTTCAGTCTCAATGTTCATGTTCCTGGCACGGCTCTAAGTGACCTGGGCATCTTGTCATTGAACTTGCATGAAGGTCCTTGAGGAAGGTCTCCAAGACTACCGCTGAAATGCTTGGGGCCAGATGTATCTTGGAATTACAGTTTTTTTGGACATGACTTCTAGAAGTTTTTATTATATAAAACCTGGCAGAATCAGAAAAGCATCTTGTCATAAAGCACATTTATATTTTTGCAGCAAAACATATGAGTAGTCTTACCAAATAGGATTAAATGAAGGATGTAAATGGCCTCAGATCAATGTAGGTGAGGTCTTGCACCCAATTCATTATAATTTTTTTCTCATTTCTTCAGATCTTTCTGGATTTTTGAAAATGTGGACTTATATTATCACCCCAGTTTTACTGATGAGGAAACAAAGACACAGAGAGGTGAAGTAACCCGCCCAAGGTCAGACAGCTAAGGTCCGCATCAGGGTTCAAAGCCAGCAGTCTGGCCCTGAGTCCCAGATCTGTGCTCTTTGGCAGCATTTGCCATTGCAATGGCAGGATCCGGTCGTAGGCCCATTCTCCAGCAGTGAGATGTCCTCTGAGCCCCTTCCGGCTGAGAGTAAGCCTTCTGTCCCCTGTGGCACATCCTGGGCCTTGGGCTGTAGACCCCTCAGTTGTCTGGCTCCTGGGGAGCCCTGTCTTCCCAGAAAGAGCTATCCAGGCCTGAGGGCTTAGGGCTCACAGATCCTCTGAACCTCTAGGGCACAAGCCCCAGGGAGTCCTTCCCAGCCTCTGGGGTCCCCCCCTGGAATAGATTGATGCTGATTCCAGCACCAAGCCTGGGGCATCTGCTTTGCTCTGAGGTATGTATTATTTATTTAAATCAGGTGGCCTGGGGTTTCAGAACACTTCAAATTCCCATGCCCCTCAGCCGCTTTCCTTTGCCGCTCTACCTGCCACTATGCAGTGGAAAAGGTCAAGGCCACCCCTGGGCCCCAGCTCCTTTTCAGGATGGAGATACGAGGCCCAGGGGTTTCCACCCTTCCCTCCCTGGGGCGTCTTCAGCGGGGTCTTGTCTGCTCTCAGTCGGGCCATCCTCCGAGCTCTCGCCATTTTATTCCTCTGACTCCTGAAATGATTTATTTCTGGAGATCTGCATGGCAGAATTGGCAAGGGTGTTGTGAAAGTACCTCATGGAAACAATGGGCGGGGTGGAAGGAATTTTTTCCCAACCCCCCCACACCCATGCCTCTGCTGGAGTTTACTTCTCCAAGGGCAGCTGTGATTTAAGAGGAAAAGTCCTGAGGACATTGCTTTAGAAACCTAACCCAGTGCTGTCAAGTGGAAACTTACCAGACAATCTCATGGAGGCTGGTGAGGGACACCCGGGCAGATGGTGGGCTCCCTCTCCTGGGCCTCCCAAGCGTGTGTCTGCAGTACCAACCAAGGACCTCCCACCCTAGACCAAAGGTTTGCAGGCTTTCATGACTGTTCTCCACTCCATCCTTGCAACCCAGGGCTCATGTCCGCCCCTAAAACTGAGATCCACTTTAAAGGAACCACCTGTCCTTCACCATATGTGACAGTGCCTTTTGCCCGCATTTGGTAAGATGCTGGCTATGACCCCCTCGGCTGACATCATGGCCCAGACTGAACATGTCTGCAATACCTCAGAAAACACTGTCCTGGGCTGAGAGCCCTTTGGAGTGGGGGCCTGCTGTGACTTGCCCTGCGCCTGGCACGTAGTAGGTGCTCACTGCAGATGAGCAAGGACGCTAGTGAGCGAGGATAAAGGAGGCCAGCGGGGAGGATCCCTGAAGTGCTACGATAATGAGTCACAAACTTGGGATGTGCCGTTTTTTGCCCCGGCTGCCAGAAAGTTCAGAAAAAATGCAAAGCATAATCCAGAGAGCAATTTTTAAATTCTCATCGTTTTTTTGGTTTTTAATTTAATTAACCTATTCCATGCCCCTTTTGTGAGGTGCCTTATACTCTTTTGAAAGAACTGGAGAGGAAAAGAACAAACACACACCAGTAATTAAACGATCCCTTCTCCCGTTTCCTTAGATTCGCTCCAATGGGGAAAAACCAATGAAGTTAAAGCAGTTCAGTGTCACTGGCCCACAATGCTTGTGTTTTAAGGGAAGGCGGTTGTGGTCATGATCCAAAGGGTGAAATGTTAGGACCCAGTGACCATCTAGTAAAATAATAGCTCAGCACCCTACAAATTAAGTCACAGAGGTGGCTACCTTTTCAACACATTTTAAAACTCATCTTCAAGTACAGGTAAACAGGAGTTTATCTGTGTTAGTGGCAATTATGCATCTTAGTTTACCAGATGAGCACAGTGCGAGGACGCTATGCAATGGCCAACTTCCATTTCTCAAGAACTGCACTTAGAGTCAAACACTAATGCTCTCAGTCGGGCCATCCTCTGAGCTCTCGCCCATTAAAGCCCAGAGGTCCCCTCCTCACCTCCTTCTCCCTCAGTCCACGTCTGGTAAGACACCAGGTCTCATGGGTCCTGCCTGCGATTTCTCCTTTGCCAGGCCCTGCCTGTCTTGCTTCAGTCTCTCACAGGTACCTGTCAGGCCTCCTTGTATCTCCCAGATCCCCACCTTTTGTTCTGTCAAGAACATCCATTTGCTTTTGCCTGCTGGAGAAGCTCTGATTTCTTTCTCGAGACAGTTTACCTCTGATGTTCTCTGCAAAAATCTCTGAGCCCTCCAAGAAGAGTTAACCCCCTGCATTGGGGTCCCTAGTAAAGGATCGGCCACAGGGCCTGGGGCATGAGGAGGTGACACAGCAACGCCTGTGGCAGCTGCTGACGGAGGAGGTTGTCCTTTGCCCTCCAGGGAGGATGACCCAGCACAGAGCACTCGGGTGCCGGCTGGATGGACCAGGCCCCATGCACCCCGCTGGCTCTATCACCTGGCCCCGTATGACCCCAGCACACTGTAGACCCTTAGAAGGAAGCAAAGCCTTCCTTGGGGGCGGCTGGACATTTCAGGACACATAGACCATGCCCAGGGCCTATGGGCCCACACCTGTGGGGAGAGGCCTGGCCTGGAAAAGCATGTTCTCACTTGTCCCTTCACGGTGGGAGCTGACACTGATAGAGGAACCCATAATACCTCCATCCAGCTAGGAGAGGGGTGGTCCCTTTTCAAAGCTATGGTTCTTAGCATTCTCAGCATTCCCTTTGTCGGCCTGAGTTAAAGACGTTAGCTATCCTTTACAGATGGCACCAGGGCCCCTTTCAGCCCCTGGTTAGTGCTCCTGTCCAGAGGTCTGCACTGTCCCTCTGTCATGGCTACAGCCATCACAGAGACTATCTATATGCCTGTCAAGCACAATCCTCAGCTTTTCCTTTTGCATCCCAAGGGCCCAGTCTGGGGCTCCAAACATAAGCAAACCAAAGGTTTGTTGACTGACTGACTGCCTGACTGACTGATTCATGAAAACTTTCAAAACTTGTCTCAGGACCTTCCCACCAGGAAAAAGCAGGCTTTAAGACATAACCTTACCCTGCACACCACTTGCATTTTCTGTTTAATCATCGCAGTGGCATTCCGGCCAGCTGCATGCAGCTCTTCCCTGCTCCCCAGATGGCTGCGGTTAAGAGGCCAGCGCAGTGAGCCCTGTCACCCCCCAGCTCTTGCCTGGACATTCGTTCTGGCTTCCTCCTTGTGGGGGTCCTCGGACAGCTTCCCTCTTTTTACCCCAGAGAAGTATTTGTTCATCACTCTTCCTGGGAGACCTGAGCTTACTCCTTAATGGAAAGTTAAGCATTTTAATTTCTTCCTGGCTTCAGCTTTATTATCTTAAGGTGAAATGCTAATCTTTATTTTTAAGGAGGACCTTTCAATTTTGTTTAAAGGCTTGAACCCAGTCCCAGCCCAGGCCAGAAAGAAAGATGTTATATCACAGCGGGATGGCAGACAAACGTGACTTTAGCCTTGGAAGGAAACTAAACCACCTGCATCACCCTCTGCATTTTCTTGATAAAGAAAACCTGTTCCTTTTGAACCCTATGCTTGACCTAAAGGCCCGGATCTGACTCTCTGGGACATGCAGTTTATATAGTTCGGGGTGGGGAATCTCTTGATGGAAAAAAAACAATTAAGTCAAAAACCTGGAGTTTGATGCAGGGCCTTGGACTGTGCCCAGGAAGTGAGGCGCCAGGAAGCTGAAGCACTGTGGTCAGTGTGCCTCTGCTGACAGGCTTCTGCACCCCTTCAGACGCTTTCTCTGCACCCTACCAGCATTTCACAACAACAGAAAAGCAGTGGGTGTTTACCGAAGGCCTGCTCTTCCCCAGGCTCTTTGCCTGCATTACCTCATGTGATCTCTGTGACGACCAGAAGGAGGTATTTTGTAATTTTTGTATGTAAGATCTTTAACTTCCCTTGGTGGGGCAACACAACACTTTGTCTTTCCCAGTAATTCCAGAAACGGGCCTGGGAGCGCTCTCAGTGACCTGGGCTGGGCTGAGCTGCCTTAACCCCGTGGCTTGTCATGGGGAAGACAGGTGGGGGTCATCAGAAGGGGGTGGCTATTCGGTGGGCAGAGCCCCTCCTGCCTCCGTCCAGTGGCTGGTATCACTGATGAATTTGGAGGAGAAGGATGCTCAGCGTGGCCCCTCTCCTTTGTTTGGGGGTTGCCTACTATGCCTCTCTGGACCTAAACCTATATGGCTGCCGTATTTGTTTCAATCTGGGTTATGGTACTAAGACCACCGATCTGCAGATGTAAGCCATATTTTCCAGTTATGCTGACATTTTTATTTCTAGTTGGTTGACTCCTCTGTATATCTCTCAATAGCCCTGGACCTTGGTGGACAAGAGGGGAGCCATTTATTGGAAGGAGGGTCCCCCATCAACTGCAGCTTCTTTGGGACTATTGAAAGGAGAGAATCCAGCCTTTACAAGCTGCCCAGCAAGTATTATCCTGCTGTATCTGATTCTCCCCAAGCGGGTCCTACTTCTGGCAGAATAAGAGACACTCCACCCCCTTTCCTTCCCAAGAATCCCATGTGACACTCAGGGTGCCTGTGATCCTGTTGGTATGGTGTCTTCTGGGTAGGAAGAAGGGCCTTTGTGGAGGGAGAGGTTAGCATGTCTGTGTCCATGAGGGAGTCAGGAGCAGATGCTAGGAGTCAGAGCTGAGGGCTGGTCCCTAGGTGGCCTCCAGACAGGGGACAAGCAGAGAAGTTGAGGACAGATGTTCTAAGGCTCTGAAACCCTTCTTAGCTGAGGAGGGGGCCCTGCCTGTCCTGTCCCCACATTGGCTGCAGCAAACACTTGCAAGACAAAGCCTCTGGATATGGGGTCTGCAGGGTAAGGGGGGCAGGGGGAGCTGGAGGGACTGAGTGATCCTCTGTATCCAGGTGGGGTGAGCAGAGGGGCCCTGAGTGACTGCTGTATAAGGTAGGAGAAGCAGGCCAAGGCAGGTGTCGGTGCGGGCCCCCTGGAGAGAGGCCCCACAAAGTGAGAGTAGTGGAAGAATCACCCTCAGAGCACCTGGGTGGGCACCATTCTCCACCAGGTCCCTGAGGGCTTGCCTGTGCCAGGGTGGTGCTGGGCCACTGTATGAGTTACTCTGGGTGTGAGGTCAGCATTACAGTTGAAGCATTTACAGATGAAGAAACTGAGGCTTAATGGCTGGCCCCGGCCTAGCCCCTCCATGACTGTGCCTTTGCCTCCACAGACTGAGGCCTTAGAGAAAGAAAAGAGTGTCTGTGGGTCAGGGCACTTGTGGAATACATGGAGGCCATCCCACAAAATGCTTTGTAAACATCCTAATTTGTACGCAGGACTGGGGATTTCCCAGAGGAAAGTCACTTGATGTTGGTTCCCAGGTTTTATAATGCCATTTCTAACTCCACCTGGGGTAGGGGTTCTGAGAATTTATGTCAAAAACCCACCTGTCCTGGAGCCAGGTTCTCCTGGCAGGGGGGTTGTTCAGATCTTTCCTTCACTGGGATCGGTTGAACCGTGTCCTGCAATAAGTCATATGAAATTGTTGAAATCCTAGCCCCTAGAACCTCAGAATGTGGTCAGTATTTGGAAATAGGGTCACTGAAAAGGTAATTAGTTGTGGGTGTGCTAATCCAATATGACTGGTGTCTTATAAAAAGGGAAAAGTACACACAGAGACAGACATGCCCAGAGGAGGAAGGCCCTGGGAACATGCAGGCGGGGGGCGGGTGATGCTTCTGGAAGCGATGGAATTTGGAGGTTTGCAGCAAACCATCAGAAGGGAGGTAGGCAAGAAGCCCAGGCAGATTCTTCCTCGTGGCCCCCAGAAGGAACCAAGCCTGCCAGCACCTTGGCCTCCAGGGCTGTGAGCCAATACTTTTCTTTTGTTTAGGCTCCCAGTCTGTGGTACTTTGTTCTGGCAGCTCTAGGAAATGAACAGTAATCTCACTCCACACTCTGAAGCCCCAGCAGGCCCTCTGGCTCCATGCAGAGGGTTTCTCTGCTGTGGGTTGCAGGAAAAGCCCTGGTGCTGCTCAGGGAGATGCCTGATCCAGATGGCCTCCCACACAGGCTGCCACTAGCCTCTGTCTGCTCTGGCTGACATGCCCCCTTTCTTTTTTCCCAAAAACACTTGGCCGTCTCTGAGGCTCAGAATCTCCTTTCATAGAGAAGCTTAACATATAATGCTCTTCTAGTAGTTAAAAGTGCTGCTTCTTATCACAGGGTCCTCACGTCAAATTAATTATCCGAACGAAATTTCCAGGCCACCCCTTCCCAAAGAGCTGTTCAACAGCTTCTGTGCAGCAAGTGCTCCCCAAGGAGCCACCCCGCCAACAACGAGAAAGGCTGAGAGGGGTCCTTCTGCATGCTAGCAGACAGAACCTTGGAGAATATTGTACGTTTCAGCTGGATGCTTTAAAACATCACTACAGCTCAGAGTCCTTCTGAGCTGGCAGAACTGAAACCACAAGATTCCCCAGCTTTCATATAGATTCAGGAGTCCATCCCACAACATCATAAGAAATGACATACATTTTTGAAGGTTGGCTGAGAGCCTGCTGCCCCTTTCGTCTGAGTTTCCATAGCCAGGTTCTACTCCACCAGTAACAAAACAAATTAAAGACCAAAGCCAAACCTCAACACCATCCTAGATCTGTAATTACTCTGGAATCAGTAAGCCATGGTGTCAAAGAAATTTGCTGTTAAATTAAGATTGTTAATGTCGGAGGAAAGAAAAATGATGACAAAGTAGGAAGGCAAGGCAGAAACCTCTTCTCACACACACACCAAGGAAGCAACTACAGCAAATGCAGCTAACCCTGAAAATGACCTGAAAACGGCAGGACAGACCACCTACACCTGGGGAAGAAGAGAAGGGTAAAATGGCAGAGCCGTGATCAGGCAGGACCCAAGCTTTTCCCGCCTCCTAGTCCACAAGCAGGAGGGTGAGGAACAGGGTGGGGAAGGGATAGGTGCTCAGGAACTCTGCACACCTGGCCCTGGAGAGCTGCTCTGGGAGCATGAGTGCACCTTACATTGGGTTCCGGTGATTACTGGGGCTGGACATCAGGGATAGATGGAGCACTCGGGGAGGCTGAGACTCCAGCCACTTGTGGAGGACAGGCACACTCCCCTGTCCCACTGAGCCCCAAAGCAGAAGTGAGTCTGAAAGATTTTCCAGCAGTGGGAGAGGTGCCAGTGGGGTGAGGGTTGGATGGAGCAGGAGAAAGAGCAGGTGAAGATACCTCTCTAGCCCTCCCTCATCTTAACAGGCTGGGCCCTCTTGGGAGTCCCGGACACTCCATCCCACTCACTGGCACCTCAGCCCTAAAGTGTTTACCTGTGCACCACTGGCCCACCAGCCCACTCAGCCCAGCCCTGTCAGACTTTGCTGTCTGACAGGCAGAGGGAGGGTCTCCCAGCTTTCTCCACCCTGTCTCATCCCAATGGGGGAGGTGCCTACAGGAGCTGCTCCAAGAGCTCCTTCCCCCTGCAGACAGCCAGGCCTGGTACTGCAGGCCTCACCACTGCTAGGAGGGACCTAGGTGACTTGTTGCTGCAGCGTGCCTGGCCACCAGGGGACTCATCTTTCCCCACCTGGCCCCAGAGCCACACAACTTCCCTGCCCACCCCACTAACCCAGCAGCCCCACCATTGCCATCACTGCAGGGCAGGCAGAGGGCTGCCCTGGCCACAACCACCCCAGCAGAAGCCACTGCTCTGATCAAAAAGGGCCAGCTGAGGTGGACTGCCAATGGCAGTGGACTGAGACCACTGTTGGCAGACAGGCGGCCATGCCCATTGCCCACCAACAGCAACTGGGGCTCTATATCAAAGGAGAACCAGGCACTGGACAGTAAAGAATCTTGAATTCTTGGGCACCACAGATGCATTTTTCATAAAGTCATTACTCTCTAGGCCAAGAAACACAGAAACCATGACAAAATGAAGAGGCAGAAAAATATGCTCCAAAAAAAACTATAGGACAAGACACCAGAAAGAGGGCTGCATGAAATGGAGATTACCAATCTTCTTGATAAAGATTTCAAAGTAAAAGTCATAAATATGCTCACTGAGCTGAAGAAAAGTATTGAAGATCTCAGGGAGGACTTCAACAAAGAGATACAAGAACTGAAAAAGAACCACTCAGAGCTGAAGAATACAGAAACTGAAATGAAATATACAACGAAGGGAATGAATAATAGCTTGACAATCTATTGTAGAGGAGACAGTCAATGAGATGGAAATTAGAGAAAAGAAACACAATGAAGCTGAGGAACAGAGAGAAAAAAGAATTTCTAGAAATGAAAGAATGCTGAGGGTTGTGTGAGTGCCAATTCAAATGAAACAATATCGCATAATAGGGGTACCATAAGGAGAAGAGAGAGACAAAGGGCTAGAAAGTCTCTTTGAGGAAATAATTGTTGAAACTTTCCCAATCTGGAGAAGGAAACAGACACTCAGGTCATAGAAGTTCAGAGACACCCTAACAAAAGGAACCCTAGGAAGAAGACACTGAGACATATAACAACCAAAATGACAAAGACTAAGGATAAGGAGAGAATATTGAAAGCAGCTAGAGAAAGAAAAAAGATTACTTATAAGGGAAACCCTATCAGGCTATCAGCAGACTTCTCAGCAGAAACCTTCCAGGTCAGAAAGGAAAGGCATGAAATATATAATGTACTGAAACAGAAGGACTTTAAACCAGGAATTCTCTACCCAGCAAGATTATCATGCAAATTTGAAGCAGAGATTAAACAAAACAACTCCAAGATAAACAAAGGCTCCAGGAATTTATAACCCCTAAACCAGCCTTATAGGATATGTTAAAGGAACTGCTGTTGATGGAAGTGTCCCTAAGGCTAAAGAGTTTTCACCAGTGCAAATAAACCTACAGTAAAGGAAGTAGACGAATTACTTACCCAGCAAGTATGAAATTAAAACAAAACAAAAGTTGTAAAACCAACAATACACAAAAATCAGTCAAGAGATAGACAAAAAGTGAAGATTATGACATCTAATAGATAAATGGAGGAGGGAGGAGAAAAAAGATTGTGTTTGAAACAGAGCAATCACCAACTTAATATAGATTGTTATATAGTCAGGAAGCTATCCTTGAACCTTATGGTAAACACAAACCTAAAGCCTATAATAGATACACAAAAAAATGAAAAAGAGGAATCCAATCACAACACTAAAGAAAACCATCAAATAACAAGAAAAGAATATAAGAGAGGAAGAAAGGAACAGAGAGGAACTACCAAGACAACCAGAAAACAATTAATACAGTGGCAATAAGTGCACACCTATCAATAATTACCTTAAATGTAAATGGACTGAATGCACCAATCAAAAAACAGAGTGGCAGAATGGATAAAGAAACAAGACCCATCTATATACTTCCTATAAGAGACTCATTTCAGACCCAAAGACACACAGACTAAAAGTGAAGGGATGGAAAAAGTTATTTCATGCAGATAATAGGGAGAAAAAAGCAGGAGTAGCAGTACTTATATCAGACAAAATAGGCTTCAAAACAAAGAAAGTAACAGGAGAAAAAGGACATTGCATAATGATTAAGGAGTCAATCCAACAAAATGGTAAAACCATTATAAATACTTATGTGCTCAACATAGGAGCACCTAAATATGTAAAATAAATACTAACAAAATTAAAGGGGGAAATAGACTGCAACACTTTCATTTTAGGAGACTTTAACACACCACTCATGTCAACAGACAGATCAACCAGACAGAAAATAAATAAGGAAACAGAGGCATTGACCAATACATTAAATTAGACGGACTTAACAGATATCTATGGAACATTCCACCCCAAATCAGCAAGATACACATTTTTCTCAAGTGTACACAGAACGTTCTCCAGAACAGATCACATGCTGGATCACAAAAAGAGCCTCAATAAATTAAAAAAGATTGAAATTGTATCAAGCAGCTTATCAGACCATAATGGTATGAAACTAGAAATAAATTACATGAAGAAAACAAAAAAGCCTACATGTGGAGGCTAAACAGCATGCTTCTAAATAATCAATGGATCAATGAACAAATCAAAACAGAAATCAAGGAATACATAGAGACAAATGAAAACAAAAATTCAGCAGTCCATAAATTGTGGGATTCCACAAAAACAGTACTAAGAGAGAAATACATAGCAATACAGGCCTACCTCAAGAAATAAGAACAATCCCAAATAAACTGTCTAAACTCACAATTAAAGAAATTAGAGAAAGAACAAATAAAGCCCAAAGTTAGTAGAAGGAGGGACATAGTCAAGATCAGAACAGAAATATAATAGAGAAGAATAAAACAATAGAAAAAAACCCAATGAAACCAAGAACTAGTTCTTTAAGAAAATAAACAAAATAGATAAACCCCTAGCCAGACTTCTCAAGAAAAAAAGAGAGAGTACACAAATAAACAAAATCAGGAACAAAAAAAGAACAGTCACAACAGATACCACAGAAATACAAAGAGTTATTAGAGAATACTATGAAAAATTATATGCCAATAAACTGGGTAACCTAGAAGAATGGACAACTTTCTAGAAAAATACATCCTTCCAAGACTGACCCAGGAAGAAACAGAAAATCTGAACAGACCAATTACCAGCAATGAGATTGAAATGGTAACCAAAAACTCCCCATAAACAAAACTCCAGTACCAGATGGCTTCACAGTTGAATTCTACCAAACATTTAAATAAGAGCTAATACCTATCCTTCTTAAAGTATTCCAAAAAATAAAAGAGGAGGGACTACTTCCAAACTCAGTCAATGAGGACAGCATCACTTGAATACCAAAACCAGGCAAAGACACTACAGAAAAAGAAAATTGTAGAGCAATATCCCTGATGAATATAGGTACAAAAATCTTCAATAGAATATCAGCAAAACAAATTTAAAAATACATCAAAAGGATCATCCATCATGAACAAGTGAGATTTAGTCCAGGGACGCAATATCTTGAATATCTGGCAGGGTGTCAGCTGGTGCTCTTCCACTTGAAAATTTCCAAAAAGAAGGATAAAAACCACTTGATCATCTCCATAGATGCTGAAAAAGCATTTGACAAAATTCAATATCCATTCATGATAACTCTCAAAAAAATGTGTATAGAGGGTATATACCTCAACACAATAAAGGCCATATATGACAAACCCAAGGCTAACCTCATACTTAATAACAAAAAGCTGAAAGCTTTTCCTCTAAGAACAGGAAAAAGTAAGGATGTCCACTCTCCCCACTTTTATTCAGTGTAGTACTGGAAGTCCTAGCCCCAGCAATTGGACAGCACAAAGAGATAAAAGGCATCCAAATTGGTAAGGAAGAATATAAACTGTTACTATTTGCAGATGACATGATTTTTTACATAGAAAGCCCTAAAGACTACACCAAAAACTATTAGAACTAATAACTGGATTCAGCAAAATTGCTGGATACAAAATTGATATCACAAATCTGTTGCATTCCTGTATACCAACAATGACTAACAGAAAGAGAAATCAGGACAACAACTCAATTTATAATTGCATCAAAAAGAATAAAATACCTAGGAATGAACCTAACCAAGGAGGTGAAAGACCTTTACTCTGAAAACTGTTAGACACTCATGAGAGAAATTAAAGAAGATACCAAAAAATGGAAATCTATCCTGTGCTCATGGATAGGAAGAATTAATGTCAAAATGGCCATCCTGCCCAAAGCAATCTACAGATTCAATGCAATCCATATCAAAATACCAACAGCATTTTTCAATGAACTAGAACAAATCACTCTAAAATTCATATGGAACCCAAAAGACCCTGAATAGCTAATGCAATCCTGAGAAAGAAAAACAAAGCTGTGGGGATTCTGCTTCCTGACTTCAAGCTATACTACAAAGCTACAGTAATCAAAACAATTTGGTACTGGTATAAAAACAGACCTATAGATCAATGGAACAGAATAGAGAGCCCAGATATAAATCCATGCATATATGATCAATTAATATATGATAAAGGAGCCATGAACATACAATGGGGAAAAGACAAACTCTTCAATAACTGGTGTTGGGAAAACTGGACAACTACATCTAAGAGAATGAAACTGGATTACAGTCTAACTCCATACACAAAAGTAAACTCAAATGGATCAAAGACCTGAATGTGAGACATGAAACCATAAAACTCACAGAAGAAAACATAGGCAAAAATCTCTTGAACATAAGCATGAGCAACTTTTCCCTGGACACATCTCCTTGGGCAAAGGAAACAAAATAAAAAATGAACAAGTGGGACTTCATCAAACTAAGAAGCTTTTGTATAGCAAAGTACACCACCAGCAGAACAAAAAGGCAACCTACAATATGGGAAAATATATTCGTAAATGATTTATCTGATAAGGAGTTAACATCCAAAATATATAAAGAACTCATATGCTTGAACACCAAAAACCAAATAACCTGATTTAAAAATGGGCAGAGGATCTGAACAGACACTTCTCCAAAGAAAAAATACAGATGACCAACAAGCACAAGAAAAGATGTTCCACATCGCTAATCATCAGGGAAATGCAAATCAAAACCACAATGAGATATCACCTCACACCAGTTAAAATGGCCACTATCCAAAAGACAAAAAATAACAAGTGTTGGTGAGGATGTGGAGAAACAGGAACCCTCCTACAGTGTTGGTGGGAATGTAAATTGGTACAGCTGCTGTGGAAAGCAGTATGGAGGTTCCTCAAAAATCTAAAAATAGAAATACCATTTGACCCAGGAATTCTACCTCTAGAATTTACCCAAAGAAAACAAAATCCCTGATTTGAAGAGACATATGCACCCCTATGTTTACTGCTGCATTATTTACAATAGCTGGGATATGATACAGTAGAATATTATTCAGCCATAAAAAGGAAATCCTGCCATTTATAACAACATGGGTGGATCTAGAGGGTATTATGTTCAGTGAAATAAGCCAGGTGAAGAAAGACAAATACCATATGATTTCACTTATTTGTGGAATATAAAAACAAAGCAAAACAGAATGAACCAAATAGCAGTAGACTCATAGACACTGAGAAGTGACTAATAGCTATCATGGGGCAGGGGTTGGGGTGGGTAGGTGGAGAGGGTGAGGGGGAAAAGGGACACAAAAATTCTCAATTGTAATATAAATTGGTCATGGGGGTGGTCATACAGCATAGAGGATATTGCCAATGATTCTGTAACATCTTTCTATGTTGACAGATAGTAACCACACTAGAGGGGTAAGAATTGAATAATAGGGGTAACTGTTGAACCACTGTGTTGTACATTTGAAACTAGAAAAAAACAAAAGAATGAAATGACACACACAAGGCTGTGATCCCTTAGTGCCCATCAATAGGGGCTCGTTTAATAAATGGCGTATTCATATGATGCAGCTGTAAAAACTGAGGAAGAGCTTTAGGAGCAGATAAGGAGAGATCATCCAATGTATTGTTAGGTAAAGAAACAGAGTGCAAAACAGTGCATAGCATATGCTACAGTTGTATAAGAAAGAGGGGTGGTTCAAGGATAAAATTGTATTACTTTCTGTTTGCATAAATAGTGAAAGATCATGTCAAAAATTCATAAAAGGGCTTATGAAGGTTGGTTTTATGTGTCACTGTGGCTAGGCTATGCTATTCATGGTACCCAGTTTGGTCAAACACCAGTCTTGATGTTGCTGCGAAGACATTTTTTAAAGATAAGATTACTATTTAAAGCAGTAGATTCTGAGTAAAATAGATTACCCGATATCATGTGGGTGGGCCTCATCCAATCAGTTGAAGGCCTTAAAAGACAGAGATCCCCAGGAAGAGGGGATTCCGTCTCCAGACTGCCTTTGGACTGAAGCTACAATATGAAACCCCTCTCTGGCTCTATCCTTCTGCTTCAGCTTGCACAGCTGGGACTTGCCAGCCCTCCCAATTGCAGAAGCTGATTCCACAAAACCAATCCCTCTCTTTCTCTCCCCACCCACATATCTCATGTTCCTTTGGAGAACCCGAATACAGGGGTTACCTGAACTATTGAGGTCAGGGTAGAAGGTGGGAGTGGGATCAAGGAGGACTGGACTGGAACAAGAAAGCTCAATGGATTCCTTTTTATATCATTATGTTTGAAGCATGTGCATGTACTACCTATTAAAATTTTAAGTATAAAAGAATTTAATAGATGAACACATAAAGCAGAGGTGGCATACACATATACACATGTACAATGGAATCTTATTCAGCCATAAAAAGGAAGAAATCCTGCCATTTATGACAACATGGATGCATCTTGAGGGCGTTATGTTAAGTGAAACAAGACAAAGACAAACACGGTTTGGTCTCACCAATATGTGGAATCAAAAAAGCTGAACTCAAAGATACAGAGAACAGACTAGTGGTTGCCTTGGGTGGGGCATGGGTAAAATGGGTGAAGGGGATCGAAAGGTACAAACTTCCGGTTATAAGATGAATAAATCCTGGAAATGTAATAATGTACAGCATGGAGACCATAGTTAACAATACCGTACTGCATATTTGAAAGTTGCTAAGAGAGTGAATTTTAAAAGTTATCCTAAGAAAAAAAATTTCTAACTACGTGAAGTGACGGATGTTAACTAAACTTACTGTGGTGACCATTTCACATATATACATATATCAAATCATTACATTGGATATCTGAAAATGATACAACATTACATATCAATTGATCTCAAGTTTTTTAAAAAATGGGAAGAAAAGGAACTTAAGGATGATGGGCACATGACTTGCTGAGACAAAGTGACTTTGGAGCTTGTCAGGAGGTGGGGCAGCTTTCCTTCTTTTTTCTGCAATCTGGGATTTTTTCTAGAGTGAAGGGTGACAAGAGGTGGGTGACTTTTGATTCTGTTTATCAGAAGAGGTGCCCCCTGGGCCAGGCTCCATGGAAGATGAAGAAGTCCCGCTGTGTGGCCTCAGCTCATCTGGGGTGTCACACGGGCTCTTCAATCATCCATGCTGAGAAGTCCAGACACCCCATCAAACATGCCCCTGTCAGCCAGTGCTCTCCCACTTCAAAATTTCCAGATAACGGAGTGTGACTGCCTGGCGGTCATCACACTGGCTCTGCTGCCTAAACCCACCACTGTTCGGGGCAGGGGCTCTTGAGAACCTGCCAAGACCAGGCACTGTGCTCAGGCCAGGGACACAGTGGCACTGAGATAGACCACATGTCCTCACCGCCTGAAGAAGACAGGAGGTAATGCAAATGTGACAGGTGGTGAACTGCTCTGGGAAGACAAGATTGGCTGCTGTCACAGGGAGTCAGAGGGGCTCTTTATGTAAGGAGGAGGGGGCGGCTTACCTGAGCAGATGGCCTGAGAGGGTGAGGAGGCGCCCACCTGGTGAGGATTCCCGGGAGGGGTGACCACCTTGCTGGAGGCGAGGGATGCAGAGGACGTGCAGATGCAGCTCACCTGTCCCCTTTCTGCTCTCCAGGCACTCAGGACATCCGGGTGACCGTGAGGAAACCACACCCAGAGGGAGAAGTGAACTGTCCCAGGAGCAGAGGGTCCACCTGCTGGGCGCATGCACCCCGCTGTGCTCACTTCTAATTTCAGCGGGGAGGTGGTTCTCTTCTCCTGTCTGTTTGCAGCTTCTGGAAGTTTTCTGAAACCATACTGTGCACACTTGATTGGCAAGGTGTGGGCTCTGGAGTCAGAGCTGCCTGAGTTCAAACCATGGCTCTGCTACTTCCAGGCTATGTGCCCTCTACTGGGCTGTGGGATTTCTCAGGGCCTTGCTTTCCCCTCCGGAGAAAGGGGAGGACTGTTGAGAGGGTAAAATATCAAGGAGCATGGCATGGAGCGGGCCTTCCATGTGGCAGTCATTATACACTTTGTTCCTGTCACTTACATAGAAAACAAGAGGAAACAGGAGAGGGGGTGTCTTGCCTGAGGGTTTCAGCCCCAGGCAAGTTCACAACGGTTTCAGTAAAATGACAATGGAACGTTCTTGGGGTGAAAGAGTGTATACTCAACTTTATTCCCACAGTGTCAGGTCAAACACAAGAATCCCATCCACTCAGAGCGAGTCTGCATGCAGCAAGCCGGTCTCTGCCTCTGGGCCTC